>JAGFMF010012290.1:5178350-5263839 GCA_019455555.1 Galemys pyrenaicus
TCCCTGGCCGGCAGCAGGGATCGAACTCGTGCTGCAGTGGTTGCGGTTTGCTTCATAGTGCGTTGCTTAACCCACTGCGCCACCAGGGAGGCCCTATATACTTCACTCTTAAAGTACTGACAACTAATTAGATCGTATTCGAACCAATTAAATTGATCCTGCAACCCAAAACATACCTGTAGCCTCTGATTTTATGAATAGCTTGAGGTTTGAGACACACATCAATTTGAAGAAGATACAAAAGGGCCACAAGAAAATAGGAAAGTGGATGAGAGAAATTATCCATTCTTAAGTATTTACTTTCTAAGCACCACATCATCATGACAGGCATTAGCTCCTTCAGAGGAGGAATTTATTAAGAACGGGGGTGAAAAACAAAAGAGGGGGGGGGAAAAAGGAAAAGACTTTGAGACAGTTCTGCAATGTCAGAGTTTTCGCTGCAAAGGTCAGTGGCCAGTTGGACGGGAGGCTTTGCTGAGGAAGAAGACTTCAAGGGCAGGAAAAACAGCTGCCTTTTACCGAAAACTTGGCTAGTTTGTTTATTAATTTATTTCCTTCACATGTTTACTTTTATTTTTAGAATAACTGATACACTTGGAATCCTAATATATCGTCCCTTAAGGAATTAAAGTCAGCAGCTTCCTGTCTTCAAGTCTCTGAATAAATTTTAAAAGAGTTGTCATGTCTCGTCTTTGTGTGCAACTGGTGTCCTTACCCCCTTGGGCTCTCTCCTGTCACTGCTGTCCTGCGTGGCTCTTACAACATGTCCGGGGAGGAGGTGGTTGGGAAAAGACAGTCCAGTGAGGTGGGTGAGGCCATGTCCTGCCTTCCAAGTAGCCCCAACATCAGGCTCTGCTCCCAAGTTCCACTCTACTGCCCTCCTGGCCCACACCACCTATCCCTTGCCATGTCTGATTTCATACTTAATAATGAGGAACACACTCATAGCCCAGGCTGCTGTAGGAACATACCACAGCCACAGAAAGTTATTGTCTCATAGTCCTGGAGGCTAGAAGTCACAATCAAAGTATCACTAGGACAGGTTCCTTCCGAGGCTCGACAAAGAAAACCTGTACATGCCTCTCCCAGAGCTTCTGGTATTTTACTGGCCCACAGGTTGTCCTTCCTGTAGACTCATTCCCATCTCTGCTTCATCTCTGTGCCAGCTCTTTCAATTAGAATGATGCTGTATCGGATTGGGCTCATTTTCACGATCTTACCTTCATTTAACTAATTACATCTGCAAGAGTTCTATTTCCAAAGGAGGTCACATTCTGAGGTACTGAGACTTCAACATATGAACTACTATTCAACTCCTAACAGGAGTCTCTTCCAGCTTCCAGAGACTAAATGGAAGAATGAATAGGATAGAGGTGCAATCTTACTCCTTGATATCTGGGGAGAAAACAATGCTAAGGCCTATTTTAGAGGCAACCCAGAAGCTCCCCCAATCCTCCCAGACAACCCAAAATCACTGATAGGTTTCAAGGCCGAGTGCCTCCTAGCATGCTATGGTAACAGAAGTATCTGTTACCAAAATGTCCGGCCTCTCGCCCCAACTTCACCTTGTCAGCCACAGCTCCCGCACCCAGAACAGAGGTATGAAGAGACTGTGAGTCCTTTTAAAGAGCTGATATGGTCATTTTTCCATTCCCTGGGTAGGAGGTGCATCCACAGTCTGTTTTCTGTTTAGTTTTGTCAGCTCCACTAGATGCACTTTTGGACTTCAAGCAGTTGTCACTGGGGAAAGAGATAAACTCTTCTGCATTAGGTCACAAAAGTGTCTCTAGTCCCTACACATTTGTTTTAGCCATTTTCGGTTGAACTGTTCATCAGAGGCCTCCAACTCAACGACTCATCGGAAGCTGGCCCAGCCTGCATTCTGTGAATTCCTTCCGGAGCACCCCTTTTGGCTGCTTCCAAGCAGAGCTGGGGGAGGAGCCTGGGCAGTCAGACAAACGGACCTGGAAGGGCTCCAAGCCCTTGGGCGGCACTCCCCTCACCCTCGCTTGCTTTTTGAGCTATCACCAGCCGCTTCGAAGTCGTCCCCAGACTGCTGTCACAACACAAACACAGATCACTAGTCACTCAAAAGTACAGCATCTAGACATGCTTCGTGAAGCCCAGAGGATCTGTGGCAGCCAGGAGAACCAGCAGGGTTCTACATTTTATTCTTGTCTTTGGGCCAGAAAGCATTTGTATTACTATTTCTAGGGCTGTGTGTGGCCCCCTTCCTATCCATCTATTGCTGTGCCCAGTGCAGGGAGGGTTGGGTCTACCGAGCTCTACCAGTGACATTTCTAAAACAGACCACTCTTCATTTTGCATTTGGGATGATTCCATTGGGAACATGGCCAAAGTTCATCTTTAGATTGTATCTGAAATGTTTATTATGCAAATAGATGATGCCAACAAGATTTCCAGGGAGAACGCCAAACTGTTTGCATGCATTTCCCAGGGCTGCCATTAAAAATGATCATGAACTGGGTAACTTAAAACAATAGGAATGTTTTTCTCACAGTTCTGGAGCCTAGAAGTCTGAAATCAAGGCATTGGCCCAGCCATGCTCCTGTGCAACCTGTAGGGGAGGGTTCTTCCAGGCCTCCTCAGTGCCAGGTGGGGACCGTCCATCCTTGGTACTCCTTGGCTTGCATATACATTTTCCAGTCTCTGCACTTCTTTTGTCACATGGCATTTTTCTCCCTACCTCCCATGTGTCTCTGTGTCCAAATGTCCTTCTTATAAATGCATCAGCCATAATGAATTGTGACCCACCTTAAAGACATTGATCACATTGCATGACTGCCAAATAAGGTCATAATCACAGATCCAAGTGTTAAGATCAAATATATCTTCTGGGAGAACCTACCTCAGCCCATAACACTGTTTAACAGTAAGAGTCTGTTCAAAGCTTTCCCATACAGTTCAGTATGAACATAGCCACCCTGATTATAAATAAGAGTCAATTTGGAAAAACTCAGTGACTCCTGATTATCAACATAATGTTGAAATACTAGACCTTATGCTGTGAGCCAACCCACCCTTTCATTCTCATCTTCTTGACTTTGCCAGGATGAGATTTTATCATTTTTGTCATCACACATTACACTTTTCCTCCTCCGATACCCATTCCATGTAATATTTGTCTGATACGCCAACATTTTTCAGATCTCCTGTGAATCCTATCTGGTTATTCATTCACTGGTTGTAAATATTTAGTGAATACTTATAATGTGGCAGTCAGGGTGGGGACAGGTGAAAGACACAAAGCCTTCCTACAAGGTGCCCTTAGGTACAGGAAACAAGGTCCTAGGTCCTAGGACAGGGAGTAGGTACCCTCTATGCACTGCTATATAATAGGCATGTCATAATTGTTACCACCTGATACACACACACACACACACGAAGCAAGCAAAAAACACCAACGAGTAACCACAAGAGATATTACAAAGCTTCTGCCTATATGAGCTGTTCTAATGAGTCAGGCATCTGGTTTTCTATGTCTCAACAGAATATGGGTATCAAATTAAGAGGCCTATGGCTATAGTAGAGCAAAAGAATATGCAAAAGAGGTCAAACAGAAGCACACTCTATATAACCTCACATTTTATACAGAAATGAACTCAAAATAAATCATAAACCTAAATGTAAGCCACATCACTATAAACATTTTAGAAGGAAACATAAAAGAAAAATTTTATGACATTGAGTTAGGCAAACATCTCTTAGAACAACACCAAAAGTATAATCTATAAATGAAGGCAGTAATAAATTGGAATGCTACAAAATTTTAAGCTTTTTCTCTGTGAAGGACATTGTAAAGAGAATGAAAAAATAAGCTTCAGACTGAGAGAAAGTATTTTTTATTCATAATATATAAGGAAATTTAAAACTTAGTGATAATTAAACATTAAATGGATGAATGATTTGAAGAGACACTTCACCAAAGAAGATAACACGATGGCAATAAACACATGAAAAGATGATTTCATCACTGGTCATTGGAAAAAATGAAAATTAAAACCACAATGATATGTACTGCACATGTACCAGAATGGCTAAAATAAAGAGTACTAATAATGTCAAGTGATATTTAGGATGTAAAGTAGCTAACTATCTCATGCACAGCAGATGGAAGTGTAAAATGGGATAGCCACGATGAAACAGGAAGTTGCTTAAAAAGTTAAAATGCACAAATACCTCCCAAAAGATCCAATAATTATAGGAGAAGTGAAAATTTACTTCACTTAAACACTACACCAAAAAGCTTCTAGGAGCTCTATCCATACCCACTCCCAAGCTGGAAATACCCAGAAGTCTTTCAGTGGAGGAATAGATAAACCAAGTCTTATGCAACCCTATAATGGAATACTACTCAACAATAACAATGACTTTATGGTACGTGCAACAAGAACTATGGATGGGGGATGGGTCTCAAAGGCATCATGCTAGGGTGAAAGGAGACACCCATAGAAATTTACAGACTATATTATTTCATTATATGACATTCTCAAAGAGTCAAAACTCTTGGGACAGAGAGCAGATGTATGGGTGTCAGGGTTTGGGGTAGGAAGAACATGTGAATACAAAAAGCATCAAGTGAAATAAGTCAGAAGGAGAAAGACAAATACCAGAAGATTTCATCCATATGTGGAATATAAAGAAAGAAAACAAAGGAAAAGGCAAAACTAGACCAATAAAACCACTAGAAATCTGACTATAGGACTGAGCCTACTATAAGGGTATGTAGGGGGTGAATTTCAAAAGGCAGGGGGAATTATAGTATGGGGGAGGATTCAGAGTGCTTTGGTAAGGAATGGTGTGGCAGCCTGCATCTAGAGTGATGTGAACCTATAGCCCTAAAACATATACAGCGTTGTAAACTAGTGTTTACACTGAAAAAAAAGAAAGAAAGATTTTTGGTGTGATGGTTCTTTTCAGTCTCCTGATTGTGGTTGTAGTTAGCCAAATCTATACACAACTTAAACTATAGGATTGTATAGAAAAACTCAATTTAATGTTATTTTAGCCAGTAAAACTTAGAAAATGGCACTGAGCAGCTAAAGGCATGATTTTACCAGCAGCAATCATAGCTGATAAGCTAAATGGGGAAGAAGTTGCCACAAATATCTAGAGTCAAGTGAAAGAGAACACAGCCCAACACATGGCCACAGTCATCGGTAATAGCTGTGTTCCATATAAGAAAGTTAGATTGCTGGTGAACTTACTAATTCAAAAACTACATTGTTTTCAGCATGGGATTTTTCTCTTCTGGGAAGATTACATATATGTGTAAATAGATATATTTGAGGATGACGCTGAGTCATCCATGAGGCTCTACAGCCAAAATTCCCAGAAGGTCAAGTTGTCAAAGTACCTGCTTGATGTGGTTAATGCCAAAATGAGGGAGGAAACCATGGAAGTGCTAGTTTAGGGGCAAGAGACCTTAACAACCTGAGGAACTGAGCTGAATCACGTGGACCCAGGGAGGAGCACTAACAAGGTTGCAAGGAAAGGGGGTGTCTGAAACAGGAGAACGTGGGACTATGGCTTGCTCATCCATGGGCCGGTCACCCCAGAGAGAAGATATTTTTTTCCTTTTCTGAATCTCCTGGTTTTCTCTCACCAGCCTGAAATGGGATTTTAAGTGGCAGGCTCCTGCCAGACTAGCCTGGAAGTGTACAGTGATTTTCTTCTTTAGTAGAGTTCTATGCCAAATGATTAATACTAATATTTTAACTTATAATAGGATACACTTTGCTTCTTGACAAAATCACTAATAAGGAATAGCTCTTTTAATGACAAAGCTAGATAATTGATGTGTTACTATCTGTGCCTTGTGATTTCTGTAATGGCAGGATAATGAAGTATTATTTAGCTTAATATAATCACTGGAGCTTCTCTATGGTCTTAGAAGGAAGAGACACAAGCTAAGAACCTTTCTAAGGTATAATTAGTTTCTTATATAAGACATTATATAAATAAAAAGTGGAATTAATTTAAATGACAACTGGTCCAATGTCTATCTTCATTATATCCCAGGACTAATAGTACTAGAGAAATTAGTCAACCACGAGCATTTTGTTGTTATAGTAACTATGAGAATCTAGAATAGATCTATATAAGACAACCTTTTTAATAAGATTAAGGTTAAAGTGCATTATGAATTTTTATGTTCCATAAGACAGAGAAACTCAGTTAAGTGGGAGAAAAAAATAAAAGTAAATAACATTTAATGGAACAAGAATACTAAGTCAGAGTGGACTTTTCATTGACTCAAATGATATCTGTACTCAACCCCACCATCTGGCATTTTGCATTTGTCTATAACATAATTTCTAAATGAGTTGACTGATTTTTAAACAAATTCAATGCCCTCCCTAACAAAGAGTAATAAGATACAACTTAAATCCTTTTTGCAGCTCAGTTCTTTTCTTATAATAGCTGATAGAATCCTAGAAAACAATCCTACTAAGAAATCATACCAGCTTGTTTTGAAAATAGCTGCTTAATATTAACAAAAATATGTATGTGAAAAAGTATAAGTACGACCGTAACTTATTTGCAAACCAGGTTTACCACTATATCCCTGAACTAGGAATCTCAGTTGGAGTAACTATATTTCAAAGCTTAGCAGCCTTTACCACATGAAATCTGTGAAAACAAAGAAAGACGTAACTTGAAAACTTGCCACAGAATCAAAGGGAGGTAGGTTTTAGTTAGGGGACAAGAGTTCCTGAAAGTTAGTGATTTCTCCATAACCAGAATGAATCTTCACAACCACTGGTTGGAAAACTAAATCTGAAGAGTTGGGTTGTTTATACCAACAAATCAGAGATTTCAAAGGTTGATCACTATATAACAACAGTAGAGTAAGTGATAATGAAACATTTCAGATTCTCTTTAGTCATCAAATGTCATTACAAACCAAGAAGTCACGTATGATGGAGGTTTCACGATGTTCCCATGGATTGGCTGAGTGAAAGTGGATTGTGTATCCTCGGTGGGAGATATGAAATGGTTGTGCTCGTAAGGCTTATAATCCTCGCATAGGAAATTCATCAAATATGCCTTGGAAATGGATGTAAACTCCAAAAAGTGTAGGCTACAAGTTACTGGGCATGCGCCTCAGAGGAAACATAATGAGCAAGGAAGGAAGGATGTTGATTGTTAGAGGCTGTAGGCAGTTGTGTTTGATTAGGGGTTTCTACTACATTTTCTGGGCTGTATTGAAAATGTGAGAATGTGTCATGGTATAGCAGTTGGATCTTTTAAACTGAATCCCAGAATTAAAATAGGAAGCTCAGTAAACACAAGGCATCTGAATTTAATAAAACACCCAAAGTAAAGTGTTTTCCTAAAATGTGATTTGAAGAATTGGATTGAACTGGGTCGGATGGAGGCCAGTCACAGAAGCAGAAAGTTGGCTAGCAGTCCAGGCACACAATGGGGAATGTAATCTACTAACTGTGAGGGAGTGGGGAAGGAAGAATATAGGGTGAAGGCCTATTGATGTCAAAATATTTGTTCATGGTTTCAAAAGACTCTGAAAGTAAAAGTATGTAAAATAACTAACCTTAGAATGTAAAATGGGAACAGAAAACTATTAGTTCCTTAGGGGTGGCAGCAGATTTACATACTTGCTTTGGACAGGGCCATAGAAAAGACACAAACTCTGCTGAATTCATCCGCAGCTACATCAGCCCAACTCTGTTCTTTGAGTGCTTCTCATGTCCATTTTTAGTATTTACACTTTGAACCATGCTAGTTTACATGAAATAATATGACCTCATATATATTGATTGTTTTCATATATAAGGCATTTTAAAGTTTTCCAGTTCATATAATAGCTTTATGAGGTAGAGATTATTATACTAATTTTTAATAGATGAAGAATAGAGTCTTCTAGAAATAAATGGCTTATGGTCACAAAAGAGTTACTATTTGGACCCCAGGCTCTCACTTCTGGATCCCAAGACTATAACCTCAGACTTCACCTTATTTTATTGTCTCTTTTCTTATTCCTAGCATTTCATGGCTTACTTTTAAACCCATATAATAGTAAAAAAATCTTTATGTATATTTCCCTTGTTCTCTTTCATGTTGAAAAAACCATAGATATTTCAAAAGAACCCAAACCTGATGAGGAACCCTCAGGCAGAGTGAGGAATATATTCCCTTATTAGGACTTCTTGCTCATAAGCAGAGGTTGTGGGGAGACCAGGTTTGGAGAAGTACCTCATGCCTGCCTGAGCACTGCTGGACTCATTTCTGAAGAGCAAATACCTTCCAGGGATACTGAAAAATCCTGTGGGGCTGAAGGGCCAAAAGAGCAGAAGAAGGGGCCAAGGCTTAAAAGAGCCTTTGGAACCAACCTCCTCTCTTCTCTAAAATCAACATGACATAAATTGGGTCTTTGGATCAAACTTCAAAATGGAGCATTCAGCAATGTCTCTGATCTTTGTAACATGTTTTAGTTTTCAGCTGTCACTCTGTGTTCAGCTGCTGAGGTCTCCAAATGTGATTGGTTCTCTGCCAGAAAATAATTGTGCAGGTCCATTCTTAGCTTCTTTTCGAGTGAGCACTGTGTTCACAGGAAGGTTTGTTGTTTCTAAATAAAGGCTCCATCTTATTCAATCCTTTAGCCTATTTTTTGTTTCCTGAGTGAAAAATATTTTCAAGAGTTTTATTTTTCCTCGAAGAATGCCCTAGCCTTGTCATGGTTGTACATGGCTCTGTGCCTGTGTCTGGGAGTTTTAGGACATGAAGGAAGTTGAGCGCACCCAGATCAAGCTATTAAATAATAGCACTGAGTAGTTTATCAGCTTCGATTTCCCTCTGGGGTCTGCTCCCAAATTAACCTTTCAGGGACAGGTCTTCATGGATTCTCAGAGTGAAGGAACATGAGGTTTTAGCCAATTTAAACAAGGACCCTATAAAAACCAATATGGCAATATGCTCTCCAAATAGATTCCTGACCTAAGCCACCTTGCAATTAGCCACGTGCTTCATGAGGCAATTAAGTATTGAGTGAAAAGTAGTAAAGAGACTTGATTCAAGGGATAATGGAAGCCTGCTCCACATCCCCTATCATTTCCTTTATAAGCTAGCCCCCACTTATACGAACAGAGGCTGACATCTTTGCAGAAAATGATTTTGGAGCTGCAACTACCCCCAGGGAGGGATCAAACTGCTTTTGGTCATTAATAAACTAATGTGAATTAATTGAGGGCAGTTCAAAAAATTTGACATAGGAAAAAGAAAGAGAGAGGAAGCCATAAGACATTGACCCAGTAGTGATAGGAAGTAGGTTGGTGATCCTTTGCAAGAGCATTTCAGCAGTGTTTGGGAGAGGATGGTGAGAGGTACCACCAAAGTAGCAGAAATAAAAAGATTTGTCTACTGCATGTCTTTACATCACCCCTGAACAAGAACTTTGGTATTGTTCATTTTACCAAGAGTTCTATGAAGTCAGTAATGAAAATGGCAGAGTTTAAAAGTAACCAGAGAACCAACCATAGGATTCCCTAGCTGGTTAATTGCTGGATACATGCCGATTCTAAAAGCAAGTCACGTAGACTCCAAATAGCCTTCCAACTGCTGTGCAAAGCCAGGCTGGGGCTTCTCTCCACTGCGAAGACAGAACACACCCATGCTTGGCCAGGATAGAAGCACGATTACCTTGACACTATGTACCGCATAGAAATCTGAGTTTGTGAAAGACAGAGGAATGTCTACTAATAACTTCTCTTCCTCACACATCTGTCACTCACTTCAATTCTATTTTCCTTGGACTGGAGTTCCTGGGTCAAGGGTAATGAAGGCGATCACACAAGGATCCAAGTTGTGAGGCATCCAGAGGGAAAAAAAAAATCTAAGAAGTTACTTGTTGATTATGTATTTTCTAGTTCATTCTTTCTCACATCTCCTCCACTTCACTCACTCCCTGTCACTTTAGTGTGGTATCAAAAGCAGAACTTGCAGGATTCAAACACAGCCAAAGCAAACCGACCAAAAATTGGGGAAATGATTTATCTTCATCCAAGGGTGGTAATCCAATTTATTTGACTGGAAGGCTTTAAATTTCATCAGCTAAACTAGCAGCGTTAGGGTTTGGCAAAATCATGTTTAGGAAAAGCAGTCCCTGCCGTGTTGACCACTTGCAAACAGAATGATTTTCATCTTAAAAATACACGTGTTGTTCTACCTTTTCATGTCTGTGGCAAGCTAGCACAGCTGGTGAGAAGGGAGCTGAAGCCACCTGGAGGGCTGTGTTGCGCGGGAATATCCTGCATCCCCAGTGTGCCCAGGCACTGCATAAATAGTTGCTGATGACAAGGAAGTGAGGAACGCCAGAGGAATTGGTGCACAATAACCCTCACAAACAGAAACACTCCTGGGTCAGAATGCAATCTACTTTTCATGAAGACAGTGTACTATTTGAATGGAGCACCATTATTTGGTCCATGTCCCTGAAATTAAATCTATCTTTTTTCTCTTTTTTTCCAAATCTATCTTATTTCTCATCCACAACACAAAAAGAGCAGAGCTTCTGCCCCCAGTCTTATGTCAATGTTAGTCTGTTTGCACTTACTTAAAACTACTTTCATGGATTTGAAATCAAAATGGGATAAAAGATTCCTATTCTAGGAATCCATTGACCTAGGTTCTCTGCACCTAGTGTGATTAAGCTCCCTTAACCATTAGCCTCACATATGAAATGAAGAGCTTCCTAAAGTCTTTAAAATGAAAATTCTCAGGCTAATTGAAGTAGCTGTTTATATATATATTCATATGGTTAGATTTCTCTCTCTACTTGTTTAGGAAGTCAAGTTCAAAGTAATTTCTATGATTGTCAAAAATAAAGAATTAAATGTGCCCTGGACAGCAATAGGAGATAATGGGATGTTGGTCTCCTACAAGATGTTTTCAGGTAGTGTTCAAGAAGGGTGATGGTGAGAGTTACCTCAAAAAAGGAGAAACACAAATAAGAGGAAGTAGACAATTTGTTTACTGTACAATCTTAGTTCACCCCTGAATAAAGGGACTGGGATCATTCACTTGTTAACAGGAATCCCGCAGAAGCTATGAATTCAGTGATAATTGCAGCGTTACCATGCCATGGCCTGGGTGCTAGAACATCCAGCCCTGTGCTGCATCAATGCAGTTGGATTATTTCCTACTTTCTTCTACACCTTTGGTGTATGAGCCAAATCAGTCTACTTTCTATTATATTTCATAAAGTTTTATTGGAACACAGCCACATTCTTTCTTCCCACATTGCCCGTAGCTGCTTTCCCACAACTAGAGCAGAGTTGAATGGTCATGAGAGAGACTTTATGGCCTGCAAAGTCAAAAGCATTGCCATCTGATCATCAGCAGAAAAAAATTGCCAGCCCTTTTCTATGCATTTATATCTATGTTCACAGTCTTTCCTTTACATATATGCTGGTTCCTCTTATTTTTCCTTGGACTTTTAACTTCTCATCTAATCAACATCTTTGGTCTCATTATGCCCCCAAATCTTCCTGGAATTTTCATTCCACTTCTCCTTGTCTTTCTGTTCATTCGAGGGCATGCTTTGTTTGTTCACACAATCCTTTAACTTAGACTCACTTGCCCATTTAGTATCAGTCAACATTCCTCCCTTTAAAACCTTTAAAACCCTCTTGGAAAATTGGCATTAGAGAAGGATTTCAATGACAATGGCTGACAGTTAATGCACCCTTAGTCTGTGCTGCATTGTTCTAAGTTCTCAGGGCATTTGCAGTGATAAATTGAAAATTGTTCAGGGTCAGAGACTAGGTCCTTTGTTGGATACATTATATATACAGAACTGCCTTGAGTTCCAGTGTTTACAATGCTATGTAAATTACTTTTATTTTCTGTTGTGAACAATTCTTCTCCCTGAATTCTTCCCCTTACCCCCAAATGTGCCCTATTCAGAAGAATTTCCATTTCTAAGCAGACCAAGTTCTAACTAACACATGTTTGAATTTGTTTCTTCAAAAACTTTGTTTACTTCTTTTACAAAACTTTGCAGAATGATGGCTATATGCATGTCTATGAAAGAGTTTTGTTACCAATAAATAAATGAAGACATTTAAACTTGGGAATTTATCTGTGGTCTTCATATATATGGATGTCTTATAACATTTATTATCATATGTAATTGGGTGTTAAAATATAACTCACAGCAGATTTAAATGTGATAAAAAGAAAGCAACTAAAATTTGCACAAAATGTTGCAGAAGAATAAAATATAGCATGCAAAGTAATTAGCCATTGTTTTGTTCACTATAGTTATTATAACTGTAACTGAATCTGATACATAAGAAACTTATTTTTCCCCCAAATATGCTGACTCTGATATTTATGTAATTAACTCTGGTGCTTTGGACACCTAAAATTTCACAAATACATATATGGGCAAATACTACTTACTCATCATCTAGCTGAAGTTTTATTTCCAATAACAGAGATGTTTCTCAAAGGCACCTAGTGGGAAAAAGGCATGGTGTCTCAGAATACAGGTGTGACCATTCTCCTTGGGAATAGCTGAGCTATGGGAAGGATGATCCATAACTTTGACCACTGTAACCAGAAGGAGCCAAAGCAAATGGCATGACCAGACTGACAGCGGAGTTTAACGATTAAAGCTAAGAAACATCATATATTTGGTATTTTAATCTTTCTCTCATAAAAGTTAAAATTATAAATACCACTCAATAGTAGACAGGAGATTCATCTTAAAAATACTGAGTGAGTGGGGGGCAGAGGAGTCCGTAGAGATGAATGCAATAGTCCTTTTGGTTCTGTAATCACATCATAAGCTCACTTACTCGACAGACATTTTTGCTGTATACTAACTACCAAAGGAATTACTACCCAGATTTATGTGCAAGAAGGATAACATTCCTTCACAATGCTGACTCCCCTCTATGGGAGCTAAATAAACTTTATTTGAGCATTTTCTGAGGCAACATGAGAAGTTTATTTGTTATAAACTTTTTTCCCCTCATTAGCCCCAAATTCTATCACTAGTAACTAAACATTAGAACAAATTAAGACTTTGCAATGTTTAGCTCTAGGTAGCTCTTGATTTTGTACATCAGACAGTCATGAAACATCATTTCACTTTTTACTCTGAATCAGGAGTCTGTTAGGTGTTGAGGATATGATGACATAATTGACTTTCATGTGTTCACAGCTAACAGTAGAGAAGGAAAGTATTTGCAATCAATAGTGCATGTGTGAAGTGCCAGGAGGGCACAAAGAATAGAAGAGAGTTTCTAGGAGAAGTTCCAGATAAGCTTTTCTTGAAAGCAAATTAATAATTTACTGACAGAGAATGCATGGAATAGCATTTCTGAACAGAAGGAACAGCATGGTCAGGAACATAGAGATTGGGTGACACAGTCATGAAAAGGTCAATAGTTTGTAGTTGCTTGAGATAAGGTAGGTGTTAGGGAGACTGGAGACTAACATCAACTCAGATAAATTGAGATCAAAGAGATAAAGATATTTGTACTTTTCCAAAGAAGTTTTAATTTTGTCTACCAGATAATCAGGGTCCCTAAGCAGGTGTGTATCTTGAATGAATTTACTTTTTAGATAACACTTTGAATATGGACTATAATTGGAAAGTGGAAATCCTGGAGATTGAGTATAATGAGAAGACAGTTTAGTACAGAGGCAGACTGATAGCTTAGTTTGGTGTTAAGAACAAAACTAGTAATGAAAGTTGAAAGGAGAGGATAGATTCAAGAGATATTCAGATGCTAAGATCAGCTGAAATATGGGGAGCACTGACTGCTGAGTGGAGTGATGTTTTCTACTGGTTTTTCTAGTTACTAGCTGGAATAGTAATAAAGTCATAATATAGTAAAGGAGATATTAGAAGAAAAAGAATGAGCAAAATATGAGTTGGTTTGAGTGTATGATCACTTAGGCAAGTCTGGATGTGCATTGGAAACATGGGTTTAAATCAGCAAATAAAACATCGTTATTTGAGAGTTGGTGTTAGTTGGTGGTGGTTGAAGTCATCCATGTAATGAAATCCTCAGGAATATGTGCAGGAAAAGAATGAGGGTGAGAACCAAAATCATAAATAAATCCAAGAGGACCGCCAAATGTTAGATAAAAGAAGATATATAGGAAGTGAAAAAAGCGGAAAAGAAGATGAGAGAGACAGAGACCCCTGGCTTGGCATTACTGAAGTCAGCAAGGAGAGCATTAGGACAATAGCATCAATGTCAAGCTACAAATGGTGCATATAGTTTATGTGTGACAGATGCTATAAAAAGAAAATGAAGAATATATTGGTAACCCACTCCAAAAAATTCAGAGCAGAGAATGGTGATGGTAAAGGAGATTTAGTGGGTAAGAGACAGAGTAAATTGAAAAGTACAAGAAATGAGGGAAAACAGAGGGTTCAGATGTTTTTAGATTGTTTCCAAGAAGCATGTGTTTTGAATCATGAATTCTAACACCCAAAATACCACTATCATGGGGTAAAACAATAGGAATCAAGTGAAAAGAAAAAAGATCTTCAGAAGCTAAGGGTTCGCAGGCAAGTCTATGACTCCAGGGCCCACGTGTCATGTGGCCTTTGCAGGGCCAGTATCGTGGATCAACCGGTGAGGTGGCCCTACATTTTGTTAAATGCCTTGCTGTCATCATCCTGAAATTCTTAATAATTTCTGAGCACCAACATTTTTATTTTTCACTGGGCCTCACAAGTATGTAGTGAGACTTGAGCCATTGTATCTCCTACTTGTACTGAAGTACAACTGATTAGTGTGGAACTTTCCCCAAATACAAATATGGTCAAAAACTGAGTGCGTTGTATTTTTTGATGTTACCCAAAGCATATGCATGTCTAATTTTTCTTTCAATTTCTACCAGGACATATAATTGCTAACATGTATTGCCCAACTGTTATGTATAAGACAGTGACCTATGCACTTTGTACCACTAATTCCTGTCACCATTGCAACAATCTCATCAGTAGTTATCAGTATCTCTAATCTTAAAAATAAACCAATGGAAGGAGGCAAAGAAATATCAAACATCGTACTCAAAACCACACTGGCAGTAAAGGGTAGATGTAGGGTTCATACTCAGCAATCTAACTCCAGATTCTATGCCCTTGATCATACTAGTTGAGCTTCTTCCTTTCCTGGATACATGGTTTTAGAAAGTTTTCTTACCTTGTCCCTATTTATCTAAACATATGGGCTTCCACCTGACATCTGCTCTACATACAGCCACTGCATTCCTGCAGGACAAAAACATCTTTCCCCACATGAAGTGGCAAAGACACATTTTGTATGGGTGCAGGTATCTATAAGCTACTAAAATGCCATGAATTGTGTATTCACCTGTCCCATGTGGGAATGACAAGACTTTTGAGACTGGGGCATGGAATGGGCTATGATCCCTGTTCCATGGTCTTTGTCACTTCCTCTTCTGCTGTCCCATTCACATATTTGGGTGTCACAGTCTTTGATTCTCTTCCAGAAAGGTTGTCACAGGGCTTAGCCCATTCCCTACAAAGGCGTTACATTAAACAACTGGCACTGTTCACAGAGTTGAACAATTATTTCTCACTCCACTCTCCCATGTTCTTCAGATGGTTAAACAAAGGGAGATCACACCTTTATCTGGATTATAATCAAGACAAACTCCGAAACTGGAGAGTAAAATAGTGGGCAACGGGGACTGGGACAAGGGGGATGGAAAAATGTATTTTGCATTCAAGTTGAGTAAATTCTGGTGACAAAAGTTAACAAAACTGCAGTTTATCTTTGAAATTTGCTAAAAGGGTAGATCCTAAGTATTCTGAGACACACAAAAAGTAGCTATGTGAGGTAATGGATATGTTAATTAGCTTGATTGTAGTAATTATTTCACAGTGTATGCATATATCAAATCATCTAGTTGTACATCTTAAATATATTACAATTTTTAAAAGAATATAAATAGGTTGAGACTTTTTGGGAAGGCAGTTTGGTAAAATGCATTAAAAATATTAGACACACATACAAGTAAGAGACATCACCAACACCAATAGTAATTTGTTGAATGAGGTTGGCTCAGATAGTGTTTCTATCAGTTTTTCTATATGAAAAGAAATCATTATAGATATTGGTGATGGCAGAGTGGGTTTTAAACTTCTTAGCACTGACAGCTTTTGAAGAAATGAATCTTTGGGAAATATTAAGTAGACATAAGAAGAAATACTATAGTAATGTAAGTTATTTCAAACTTTCAGAACTATATTTTTTCTGACAAACTCATTCAAAGGGACCAGGAGGGAATGTCTACAAACATACATATTTTTCATTTTAATAGACATTGTGAATGGTAAGATGGCAATTGAATTTCAGATCAGCCTTGGCGTTCATGAGATTCTCATCAAGTATATGTTTAAGTATTGAAGCAGTTTTTAAAAGTTTGGACTTAACACTGTAACAAAAGATCTCAAGTTGGTACTGAAAAGAAAATGGACACTACTCCAAACTCAAAGATGTCTTTCCAAGAAAGGTAAATGATGGAGAATGTATTGGACGTGAGGAAGTGTTAGGTAAACAAAGGCATGAGTATTAACGTTTAGGCTCTAGTGATTAGTAGGGAAGTACAGGATAATAAGCACAGCAGGGTTGCCCTGAAGGTACTTTAGACTCCGACTGTGTTTATTATCTAGTATCAGTATGGAAATATATGCCTGACTACATTTATGGTGCTATTTAGAACTTTAAAATGGGCTCTTATCCTCAGAAAGAAGTTACTAAATTACTCACCCTGGAAGGTTTTCCTTGATTAGCATAATTCTACCCATTCCAGGCCATATCAAGAACACGTTTCCATTGTGGGCACGTATTTAGAGGAGACATTCAGGGGTACGTTTTCAAGGTTTCATGTCAATCTTGAAAGTCCCACCTTGCACTGACTTTCATGGGCAAGAGAGACAGAATCCCCTCCCATCATTTGCAAGGAGAACTTTTTAAGGTGGCCACCCTGCCCTGTTGCTAAGCACAACAAGTGAAGCTCTGTCTCTCCCCCTGGCTTTCCACCGAATACTTTCCTTTTGTTCTCACTTTTGATTTTGACTTTTTGCTGTTAGGAGGGAGAGTGTGTGAACATCAATGGCCGGAGCTGTAAAGCTAGAACCTTCGTGTGGAATTCAGCTTCTGTCATCAGTGATAAGAAGGCCCTTTAGGGAACTAAACATATCTGGAACTAGAAGTGGGACTGTTGAGAGGAGAAAGGCAGCCACCACAGTCCCGCCAGGAACATGAATGGTGCCAGTTCCCTGTACAGCCTTTGGGAACACAAGCCTCCTGGATCAGCACCTAGAAGCTCAGCTAGTAGTTTCTGAGCTCACACTAGGTGGCAGCATGGTATACGGGTCATGTGGGAAGAGCCAGACCCCAGCGGCCAGACCCACAGGGTTGTCACAGAACACACACAGATGCACGCACGCACAGACACACACAGAGACATACATATGCACACACACAGATGCACACGCACACACAGACACAGAGACATACATATGCATACACAGAGACACACACAGATGCACATGCACACACAGACACACAGGGATACATACATATGCACACACAGACATACAGATGCACACTCAATGAGAAACACACAGACACAGAGACACACTCAAATACACGCACGCACACACACATGCACGTGCACAAACGTGACAGTGTCAAAGGGTCCCAGCTTCTCGAATGTCATCTGTGACTCTACCCTGGCGGGCAGTGTGGGTCTCAGTGCTGGAAAATCCCCTAAGGATTGCAGCAGCCTCTCCATTGGGTTTCTTCAAACATCGCAGGACCTGTACTTGGTTTTTTTTTCAACCTTAGCAATTTAATTTTTATCTTATGTTGGTTTCTGAACTAGCAGTTCTTTCTTTTAATTGAAGTAACATGGCCTCCTAACATGATATGTTTCTAGTGTGCACTGTGGCACATCCCCACACGCAAGACCATGTTCAGTTCACCACAAAAAAGACTGACTCTGTGCAGCCCCATTCCTATTCGCCCCTTTGGGGTATCTGTGATTTTACAAGGCAAAGGAGGGCTGAAGTTGCCTTATGTTTACTTTGTGAACACCTCAAGGTCCTTTTGGTTTAAACTGTGCCATGCGCACAACTAAATGTGCTTAAATATGTCTGCTTCCCTTGCGCAGCTGGCTGAATGTTTCCTTTTGAAATGCTTCCAATCACACCCTGCTTCAAGAACCCTGTCTCAAGAGCAAAGTCAAACTCAAGGGGGACTTCTGGGGAGTCCACACTGCAAATTCGAAGGTTTAGGGAGAGCCATCTTATCATAGTGTTTAGAGATGGAAAGGAATTTAGAGTTCATCTGAGTCAACCCATCTCATTCGATAGATAAGGAAACTGAGTCCCAGAAAGCTAGATTTGCCCAAGGCCACACAGCTTGTTAGAAGCCACGCCAGGATGGAAAAGCTCGTTTCCTGACACCCCCTCCAGCGTCTTTTCCATTGCTCCCAGTGTGATTTATAGAAAGTCATAAATATGCAGCAGATGAGATCTCAGAGCCCTCTGAGCAAGCCCCCCCCCAACTCTGTACACCTCAGTGCAGCCCAGCCTGCTCACCCCCATCTCCTTGCCCCCAGGGTCCTCCTTCTCCATGGGCAGGAAGGGGGAGGGACAAAGAGAAGCCAGAGAATCGATATTCATTGGGAAACTGGATGACAGATACAGAAGTACTGAAATACTGCAGTCCTTTCCTTGGCATTTCCTCTTGACCAGAAGAAGGAAATACCAGAACTCTCATAAGTGAGCCCATTTGGGCAACTTTTTTATGCTCAGTATTCATACATTTCACATTTTTTTCTCCAAACCTTTGAGTACTAATTCAAACCGTCCAGCTCTAGACCCCCTAGGGATTCACCTATCACTAAATATTGTTGATTTGCAAAACACACGGATTCTTTTCCTAGAACAGGCTCTGCTTTCATGGTTTGCTTCAGAAGCGGAGACTTTTCCCAATTAAGCGATGGCCCAGCTTCTCTCTGGTTAGGATTACAAACAAACACCACCACCCTTTGCCTCTGCTCCAGCCACCCCTCCCTTCACTTTGACACATGCTTCTTTTGATCTCAACCCCAGACCATAGCAACAGGCTTCTAATTATTCACCAGCCATAAATCATGGCAGTAATGTGGTCCTTGCTAAGGAAAAGACGCATTGTTGAGCCACTGGAGTCTGGAAAACTGGGTGTGTTGAGTGTTTCCAAAAGCGAGGCGGTGGGGGGGGGGGGGGGAAGCGGGAAGAGAAAAGATGTTNCAAAGGGGGGGGGGGGGGGGGGGGGGGGGGAAGCAGGAAGAGAAAAGATGTTTTAAATGTTTGTAGAAATAGTTGCTTTGATGTTAAATCCTCTCCCAGAGAAGTCAAGAGTCTAAAAACCAAGTCTATGTTGTTTTGTTTTTGTGTTTTTTTTTTTTTTTCATATTTGGAGGGGAGATGAAATCCTCAAACCCCTGCTAGAGGCAGGTGTATGGAGGGCCTCCTGGAGTGAATCCGAAGTACATTTGCAAGTCATCAGAGCAAGCAGAATAAACATGCTTCTCAGGGTCCACCTCTTAATTTTGTTAATTTAATTTTAGTTACTTATGTGCATGGGAAATCTTAATTCCGCCATGACCTTACTGAATGATAGTTAATCTAGTTAGATTTGGCATTTTCACCAAGAAACTCTCTGGGAATCCCAAATTATTATTTTTTTTTAATTTGGCCTGAGTCTGTAGAAATCCCAATAATATCAGAAAACCTGGTCCATATTGGTCTCACCTGTGGCCAGGCCACGTGCATATAATATCATCTTGCTAACGAGGTTTGTGGGCTTCGTTGAACTGAAAATCATTTCGTTTTTTTACTTTAGGATGAGATAAGTGATGCAAAGACTGAGAATAAGCTATAGACATTCTCCCACAGGTAAATTCTCCCTCAGGAAAAAAAGCAAAATATTACGGTTTTTTTCCCCGTTAATTTTGTTATGTTAGCCACTCTGGCTGTCACACATAGACAATGCTGGGCTGGAGAAAAATTCTGAAGTTTGTCTTTGTTCAGAAAAAAATTTATTGACGGTCTACTCTGGGCCAGATCCCAGGACTGTGACAGCTATCAGTCCAAGAGAGGACAGGATTAGTGTACTTGTCCATGCACACTGGAGCAGAGACTCAAGAATAACACCAAGTTGAGAGCAGAGGTTGGCTCTCTTCTTTTGTAAATAGTCAAATAGGAATATTAGAGTTTGTACAGGTCATATAATCTCTATCACAACTTCTTGCTTTGCCTTCACAGCACGATATCAGACATAAGCAACACATAAAGAAATGAACATAACTGTGATACAATAAAACTTTATTCAAAAACACAGGAGTTGGGGGCCTTCCTGGTGGTGCAAGGAGTTTAGCACCACACTGTGGGGCTTCCGCAGTCATTGCAGTTTGATCCCTGGCCAGGGAGGTGACCCAAATGGTGCAACAGACCTCTCCTGTCTCGCCTGCAGCCCCCCTCAGCAGTTATTTTAGTCTATCTGCCTGTTCTGTTCCCCACTCTGTCTCTGGAGAATCCTGTCACCCCCCACCCCACGCCTCTGGTCTTCACCCCAGCTCTTGCATGCATAAATAAATAAATCTTTAAAAACAAAGAAAACACAGGAGTTAGGCCAGATTTGATCCAGATGGACCATAGTGTGTGAACCCTTGGTCTAGAGGGAACGCCTTTTAAGTATAGCAAAAGTCACAGTGATAATTGCAAAGAAGTATAGAGGACTATGCAAAGTTGTCTAATTTGAAAGTTTGTGGGAGATCTTCTGGGATAAGTGGTCACTAAGTTAAGAACTACTGGGTTGGTGAGAGACCAACCAGTGAAAAGGATTGGGAAAGAAAAGCCCAGGAAGGGAATGGCATGTGTCACATGTGAGAGCACAATTCACATTCAGAGTTGGGGATCTGAAGGAAATTATGGCTCACTAGGTTGAAGAGAGTTAGCATGGCAAAGATAAGGTGAGGTTGAAATCAAGATAAAGCAGAAAGAGGCGGATGGGGGTCGGGTGTGGGGAGTCAATGAAATCTTTCACCAAGGTCAGAGATCAGCACATACTTTATTTTTTTTTTTAATTTTTTTTTATTAGTTATATTTGACATCATTTGTAGTCCCCAGGGGATACCCACCACCATTTCACCCGTGCACCATCACCTCAGTCCCTTGCAGCACATACTTTAAAGAGATCACTGTGGCACTTATTTAGCATGCATTTTCAGGATCTTTTCAGGAACCTCACTATCTTCATATCCTAATAGAAGCAGACATGTTTGTCCGACTCATCTCCAAGGGGCTCAAGAGGCTGGACTGAATCTTTCCCTCAGTCATCTGTATTTTAATAGGGATGAAAGCCTTGACAAAGTGGATCAATTTTAGGCATTAGCTCATACAAGAGAAAATATTTGGTTGTGGGAGGAAAAGAGGGATTCGAGCAGCCTCAGTCTTCTTGAGGTCATACCGGATAGACAGTTCCCCATCAAAGCATAAGGTTCTACTTATGAGCTTTCCTTGTGCCAAGTTTTCTGGCTGAGTTGTTTAGATGGATCACCAGAAATAAATTTTTCTTGAGCCCAGTTATCAAGGTTAACATCAGCAGGAATAAAACATTGATAAGAGGAACCCCTTGATATAAAGCACTGAGAATGATGTAATATCATTTCTATGATATTCTTATTAGAAATGCCTAACTTCATTCTAATCATGAGGAAAAAAATCAGATGAAGCCATCCTGAGAAACATTCTACAATATTAACTGATGCCTTTCAAAAATGTCAAGGTTACAAAAGACAAAGACTGATGAACTGTCATTAATAAAAGAAATCATAAAGGAGAAATAATAATTTTAGATGTAATATGGGATCCTGGATAGAAAATGAACATTATTGGAAAAGAGCCAAAATTTGAATAGTCTATAGTTTAAGTATTATCCCAATATTGTTATGCTGGTTTTAATAATTATGCTATAATTATGTAAGCTGTTAATCTTAGGGAATACTAGGGTAAAGGTATATAGAAATTTTATATTATATTTGCATTATGTTGCATTATGTTTCACATAAGTCTAAATTTGAATGAAAGCACAAAAATTTTAAAAGAAAAACAATTCTTTTTAAAATCATCCTGACATTTCCCCTTATCCTAGACAAAAAGGACTAATAAAAGGTATATCCTTGTCAAGTTGCTCATTTCTTTGCTAATGATAGTGATTGCCAGTTAGCATTTAGGCTAGTCAGGCTTCAATGCACTAAAATTCCTTACCACCTGATCATCCACTCATTGGGAACCTCTCCTCCCATTTGGTATTGAACACACACTGCAGAAGCTCACTCACCTGAGGTCACCTCTATTTCTCTCTCTCCTGTGGTTGGGCCAGTGCCTACTCTGCTTCCTCGCTGAGTGACAGGTAGCCCTGAGGCATCCTGAGGGCTCGTAAGCACATATTCAGTAGGACTCTATATTTCAGATGGCAGAAATTTGTGAAGCAGAGTCTAGGATGGTGATGAAGGAAACCAGTTCTTGTTACAATTCCTCCACACTTAGGAGTCTTACATAAATCAGATTCCTTACCTAGAAGATCAGGCAAAATCTCAGATCAAGATCAATGATTCTTATACTTGCATAGACTTTGAATGATCCATGAAACAAATTTTTTAAGACTGGTGCCTGACCTCACCCTAAGATTTCCTGATCTAACTCCTTTAGAATGTAGCTCCAGCATCCAAAATTTTTAAACCACCTTTCCCAACCCTCCATCCCCAAACAGTGTTAACAGGTAGCCAGAGTTGGGAACAACTGATCTCGATGACCTCTAAATTCTAACTTTCTAGGGCTTATCAGTAATTATTATTTAAACAAGATGAGTCAACAAAACCAGGTCCTGGAAAGTATTATCTTCAATCTAAAGGGTTTCTGGCTGTGGGGAGATAAGACTACAGTAAGAATCACTTTCCATCCACTGTGCCTGTCTGATGTGTTATCATCTTGAGGAATGACTTACACACTCGTGGGGGGATCTGGCTGGTGGTACATGCCCTGAAGAAAAAGAAAAACTGTTACAGACACCCTGGATCAGGGATGTGGCTTTATTGCCCTCGCCATCTCTGTCACCATGTCCTCCTCTTGTCGTCACCCTTTCCCCCAGCACCACACCTTCATGAAGATTCACTATGAAAATAAGGTGAAATGGCTAATATCGTAAAGTGTATTGGATTAGCTGAGAGAGGAAAAGAGAGAAAATTGCATTGTTTAAAAGACAGTAAAGAACTCAAAGTGGAGGTAGCAAATCCTGATACCCACAGGAAAAGCCAACAGCATGACAGGGATTTGGGTCCTCCTGAGAATGAGAGAGATCACCCCTCCAACAGGTCCTTCTGAAGGGATCACTTTTACTATGTTTCACCCCATCTCAGTCAGAGGCATATTGATTGATCCATCCCTTGGTTCTCTTCATTCAAGAGAATCAAGAAATCCATAATTAATACTGAAAACTATATAAAAAACATTATGTTTGCCAAACCAAACACTTCAATAGGACAGATACTGCCAGTTTGTCATCTCTTCTTTAATGATTAAAAAAATGTGATAGCAGAATTGTAGGTGAAACATACAACTTTTGAAAGAGCTAGTTTGGTTTGTGTTGAAGGGATGATTTTTCAGTTGAACTAAGATGCTGCAGGCTCCCATGCAGGTGTGATGGCCCCAGGGTGGATATTAATGCCTTGGAAGTGGAGATTGGGTAAACTAAGGAAGAAGCAGAAGCTGTACTGGCAAGGGAAGATCAGCAACACACAACACAGGGCAAAGCAATCCACTTGGCAAGCGGGACTTTTAGAGTCAGAGGATTTAGATAGCAGGGGACTAAGAACCTGGAGTAAGGTTATTCTGAGATGTTTTCAGTCCTCCTGAACAGGATGCCCTCCAGCAGACGGGTAAGAAAGGGGAAGAGAAAGGAAGGGAGTCTTGGGCTTAGTCAAAGCTAGGCTTGTGGAAAGACTCAAGCCCTAGAAGGGAGATGAGGTAAGGTATCCTACTGATTGGAGAAAACAGAGCAGTTATGGCAACAAAGGTAATCGGTCTGCCCAGGCTCACCGGAAATCAAATCTACAAATCAAAATCTAAAGCTAAACCTAAACTTTTAAATGACAGATTTTTAATTCCATACCATACCAGCCGGGAAACCGAGACTGTTAGTTCGTTTTTCCAAGAATGAAAATAAACAAAGGTAGAGCACTATCCTTCAAAACAGTTGCAGAGAGGAATTTACCAGATTTCTTAGCACATTTACATATTGCTGTTCACCAAATCAATGCTGTCTTCTCTTGACTTCCGCTTTGGTTAGCCATGCGAAGTCCAGGGTGCCAAGAGTATAATGGAAAGAACTTATAAGTTCTAAGTCTGCTGCTTATTAACTGGCTCATTTGGGAAAGTAACTGCACTTTCTGAGTCTCTGTTTCCTTGTGTTCAAATGAATTCAACAGCACCTGCTCTAACCAACTTCACAGGGCTGGTGGGAGAATCAGTCTATACTTAGTTCAAGAAATTCCGATGCCAACAATTGCCCGTGCAGAGGGACAAGTCCTTCTGGGAATAACGTGTCCAAATTTCTGGGCCGCTTGAGAAAAAGGACTGAAACCATAGTTTTGCTTAGCAAGCAAAGCTCGGTAAAACCTCTACTGCTGATTCTCACCTGTTGGCAGATCTTCCTGTGCACGTAGGGCTGTGATAAACATTTATGGAGATTTTCACAAAAGAGATGGAATTTTGAAAAGTGGCACATTAGTCTATGTAAGATCTTAGTTCTTTGATTTCCATTGCATTTAGCATTCTCATTTGCTTGTGTTAATAGAGGTGCATATTATGAACAGGAGGTGAAGACATCTTTCCCTGCATTCATCTGGTGCTTTTGTTTGGTCGTTGGTTGGCTGATTGCTTGTTTAGTGCAATTTTCACGCTTAAAACCTTGAACTTGACTCTCCTGTAGTGCCCCATGCCACTGAGAGACTTCAACAGAAGCCTAGTAGGAGCAAGGCATTTGAGCGGGTAACCCCGGGAATAGCAATCACACAAGAGGCTGATGTTTTTTTAATGTGATTTTATTTGTGAGTGGTAGTTTTACAAATTTCATCCTCAATGGTAGAAACAGTTTCGTTGGCTTGACTGCAGCTGTGATAAACACACCGCTCCTGGCTGTTTTGCATGGAGATGTTTATGCATGGCCAGGGAAGTGCTGAAGCATTCATCGTTAACCCACACACCTACAGATTTCATAAAATCGGAGTGAAAACAATCAGTGCAAAGGTTCAAATTCTGAGTCACACTTCAAAAATCTCAACCCAGCCTCAACATCTTTGTAGTGAAAATGCTGGTGTTACTTTTCCATAAAATATAAATGTTTTTACCTGCCTTCACCTTTCCTTTAACAAGCATTGATTTCTCCCTACATTTAAGGAAGGGTTTGGTATTATGGAAAGATATTGGGGAGGGAGGCTCTACATAAATGTGGGTCATATTCATTGTTTATGATTGAAATACCATACCTTGCCTCCTCTCTTTTTCTGTAAAATGGAGATAAATTCATGATTCTTTTTTTGAGATATAAGATATATATATATACACACACACAAACACTACACACACATTGTATGTTGTTAGGTTATTGTTTGATGCATATGGAATGTAATAATGAATCCCCCATAAATTGTTAATTTCCCTCTGATTTTTTCCTGCTAATTCATCTACTTTTATCTCATTTTGACTCTCAATTCTGTTTCTCAAATTTTCCATCAACAATGGTTTAGCAGTAAAAGTAGTCTAATAAAGAAGTCATTTTTAGACTAAGGGAGACACTGGCAAACAGAAAGTTGAAGTGATTTCCTAAGAATACATATAGTGTCAGAATCAGAACTAACCATGTTTCCTGATTTCTAGATCAATGGTCTTTCCATGAAACAATATTTAACTGTTTTTTTCTGTTAATCAACAGAGCTTATTTCAAGCCTCCTTTGCCTAATGAAATTATTCATAAGACAGTTATATAAGCCCTTCATTTGAATTTTTTATTACTAACTCATGGGTTCCTTTCAATTCCTGGGGCTTCGCTGTACTGCTATCTTCAGAGTACATGCACATGAAAAGATGTGTGTCAGAGTTTATTTAAAATAGCACTTTTACAATAAACTATTCTTAGGTCATCTCAGCATGGATGCACCAAGCCTTCCCAGGCCTATCACACGACAGGCCCTTTGAAGGGCTCCTGCCCATTGTCTCTGCTGAGCAAAACAGCCCTGGGAGAGTCTACTCATTCCTTGACCAAGGTTATCTACCTCATTCTGGCCTCAGCAGATGCAAGCATCTGGCCAAAGGCTCACAGTTTGTTGGCTTTCAGTAGCCTATGAAAATGCCTGAGATGAAAGCTGTAACCGACAAGGATGAAGATAAACAGAATCGGTTAATTTATTATTCAGGGGGAATAAAAGTCAACTAGTTGCTAATGAGCACTATAATTCACATCTTTCGCATAAGAGTTTGTGCAATATACACAAATTCCAAGTCTATTCCAGGGCAAAACTGAAGGGGAAAAGTCATCAATTTACTAGTCACAATGGTGGTGATATGAGAGGAAATGAAAACCATGAAGTCATCAAATTGAAATGTTTTACCTTTACGTGCTGGTCTGGGTAGTTCAACAAAGTAAAGAAAGAATAACAGAAGACATCTTGAAAAAAAGAATTATCGATATCCTCAGATCTTAAAATCTGTAATTTAGAAAAGTATCATTTGCATCTTCTATTGAGGTTTTCAAACTTTAATCAAAGACATCTTTTCTTTCATGGCAAAGTACACACCATGAAAGATATGACTAAATGTTTTTAATATTGTCAGTAATGCTATCAAGATAACTAAAGGTTCTGTGACAACATTGTCTAGCATTGCTATGAATATCTATGTAAAGAGACTTGAAGAAACCAAACTAGAGAGTGAGTGAAGCTGGGGAAAGGCAAACAATAGGTGCCAGGCAAGTGTGATCCAATAGCTGTCACAGAATGTCTTGTCCTGTCTTCACTGGGATATGTGAGTTGGAAAATTTCATGATCATGGATCAGATTATTTTTGTTCTTTCACGAAAAATACCATTTAAAATTTGGCAGATGCTTAAAAATGATGATTCTTTCAAGCTACTCTACAGACAATGTCATTTATAAATCAATTTGTAATTAAACTAGTAGCATTTTGGAAAGCTGTCCATGCCAGGGCTCCAGATTTTCTCCATATTTCTTCGGCTGACTTAAACCTTGGTTTCTGTCATAGTCTGTTGGTCATTTTGACTGAAGCCATACCTCCACAAAGGCAAATACTAATTGTTTCAGTCCAGAGAAGATGTGTCCACATTCAAGAATTGCTTTGAAAGTATCTTGATGGATTTCAGGAAAATAATTGGAAATCAGCTGGTGGAGAACTTTATGGTTTTCATATTAATCTTTTACCCATTAACTCTTTTCCCCCTCTTATTTTTCCATGTGATTATATGCAAAAATGATTTGAATGTAAAACATGACAATAAAACTATTGGACCACCTGGTAGATATAATTCAGTTCTACCATTTTCTTTCACATTTACTGCCAAGACAAATCCAGGCCACCATCCCTCTTCACCTGGATAACTGCGAGTGCTCCCAGGAGATCGCGCTCCTCTTCTTGCCCCTCTAATATATTTTCAGCAATGAAATGTACAAATGAACAGATATTATCTGTATCATACCCATTCCCATCATTTAATAAGCCCTAATCAAAACTCTTCAAAATTCCTCATCAGATTAATAACAAAACCCCAACATCCCATCCTGGCTTTGAAATCCACTCATGATCAGCTCTTGATTTTCTTTCCAGGCTTAGCTGCTGCTTCTCTTCCTCTAGGGTCCTAAACCTCCACTGGACTTCTATCTTTCAACTCCTGGGCAACATACACTTTCTTACTATGTGACTATACACATGCTCCTTGTTTTCCCTATGATGCTCCCTCCCTCCCTCCCCTTCTTTTTGCCTAGAAAACTCTTTCTAATTCTTTTCAAATTAAATGTCACCTCTTCAGTCAGGACTTGAGCACTCAGGAAAACATTCCCTTCCTCAACCTCTTGCTTGTTACCGTCACAGCACTTATGGGAGTTATTCCATTGGCTTATAATTTTTTATGCATCAGAACTGAACATTGTCTGATTCTTGTATTCCCAGAATCTAGCAGTGACTGAGTCATCCCAGATTTTCAAAAGGTATTTGTTGAATGAATGAATCAATGAATAAGCAAATAAATAGATGACATTTTCCCTTCACAAATCTTTGCCATCAGTCTAATCTGAGAGTTAAGGATACAACATCTACATTTTCTCAACACAGTCTAGGTATCCTTGTATTTCTTATATTGATAAAATGTCCAAGATCTACTTTGTGGGCAGAGAGGGTAGACCTGCCATCCCACAGGAGGGGAGTAGGAATACTGTTCTTTTTGTGGAGCCCATCCCTTTCCACATTTGTCAAGCCAACACTCAGCTCTTTTGGTTCTCATCTTAGTGTTATTCTGAGCAGATGGAAGAATGAGTATACCAGAGAATCCTGAGGTGGAGTTTCCTACATTCCACCAGGGACAAAGAGAGTGGCTTTCAGTCCATTGCTCAGACTGGAATTTAACAATCACAATGTAAAGGATTTGGACAAAAATAGGAGGGCAGCCTCCATGACCACATATGTAAGTTGTCACAAAGACCTTACACTGAGGTGCGGGCTCATGGAAGAACTTGGAACACAATGCCACACAGGTGTTAAAGGGCACTATGAGATGCTTAGAGATTATTTCAAGGGTATGTTCACACACTCTTCTCTCCAACCCCCAACTCTCTTGCACTTGGGGACATGTGACTCTGAGTGGTATTACTTACTCTTTCTCCCTTGTGGAGAGAGACAAGATTTTCCCTGGGATATGTATTTCCTAATGGGATGCCACTCTGGTTTCTTCCAAGACTGCGGACTGGGTGATGTTATCAGTGTCCTCGATACTTGGTGTCAGCAACTGTATGGAGAAGGGGACTCCAGCTCCCTCAGAGGTGCTAGGCCTCCTTCTTGAGGTACCACCAGAGGTGGATAAAGTCCCTTGTCATCCCCTCTGAGGAAGATGACTTGGTAAGATGGAAGACTCAGAGGATCTGAGCAGGGCCAAGATCCAGACTGTGGCTCTGAACTATAGCCCACATGCCCAAGTAGGAGAAGGTGCTAGAGAGGGCTCTCTGCAAAAGGCCCTCTGAGCTTTTGTTGCTTTCTTAGATCAGTTTCTTTAACAAGCTCGTCCTCCACTTGGCCCCCACCTCCACCTTTGTTTGTTCAATCTTTCATTTAAATGACTTCAAATTAAAAATAAACTCTAAAAAAGTTAACACAATAGAGATTCAGTTGGCTAAGTGATCACCCAGCACTTACCCTAAAGAATGAAACAATGAAAGTTCCATCAGCCCTGATAACGGTCTGTCCTGCGATGCTGGACTTCCCCGCACTGTGACCCCTCTCCTTCCGGCATCCTGTTCTGGGACAGAAATGACACCACAAAGGTTTCCTGTGCCTACCCTCTCCACTTCTGACCCCTCACTACATCCTCTCGCCATCTATTTGAGGAGCAATGATTTGGTGCCTCTGGAATCCTCCCAGTTTGTATGTTTGATGACACTTGTTGCTAATTTGGGATGGTAAAAATGCTGGGCAAAGGCCGGGATGAACTCACATCAGCCTTCGGCCTCCGCCACTTGCTTAGGTGCAAAATAGGAAGGTTGATAGCCCAACTATTGCTGGTCATGGCTCATTGCAGGCTCCTTCCTCACGGCAGTTTACCTAGCTATCCTGATAGCTGAAACAAATGAACTCCTGAAGCTCTTTCAGGTATTTTGTGACTGCTCATTCATTTTTAAAGGATTTTCCCAAGATGTCAGAAACCAGGGCTCATTGCAACTGGGGAGTGGGTGCTCTGGACAGGGCCTGAGGTCAAGGTTGCCAAGTCAGGGTCTACCATCCTGTTACTTATCTGGGGCCTTCCGAGCCTTCACTTTACTCTCTGAGATTGTGTCTCTGTAGAATTAATAGTTTAGGTCATTGCACAATAGCCTACAGCCATGCTTAATTCTGTGGTCTGCAAAGCACTTAGCACATTGTCGTCAGTCAGAATATATTAAATAGGAGTTGTGAGCATAATGCCATAGGGCAATAATTAGAAGAAGATGGCTCCTATTGCCTTTCTGGCACTCTCTTTCTTGTGACTTAGCTGCCGATGGGGTTGGAGGCCAGGCCAGGTGCAGAAACAAGGTGCCAGGCAGTGGCATCAAGGTGCGGTTTGCTGTCTGCACATTTCCCCTGGCCAGGGCCCTTAACCCCACCCCTGTGCAGACTGCCTGCTGGCCAGCTGCCTGTGGACACCCGCAGCTGGCCCCCTGCTGCTCCAGACACATAACTGGAATTTACCTCCAACTGCACATGTTGGCCATATATTTTCATCTTCTGCCTGCTTAGAATGAAGTCATTTTGTTCTGTCTACAGAGAGACCCTACCTACCCACTTTCTCTGAACTCACACCTGAATGCAATCATGTCACTCAGGAACCGGGAACTGGCTATAGACCAAGTTCAAATCTGCATGTCCAAGGTTTAGAAATGGTAGGAATGTTTAGTAAAATGCTTAGGATGGAGAAAGCACTCAAAATGTAGCCTGCTGAAGGAAGAAGGAAAGAGAAAAGAGGAAGGGAAAGTATTCTCTGGCCTTCTACATCCCCGAGATATTCAAGTGTTAGACCCTCTAACAATAGTTTTACTACCTACTTCTTTGTGATGTGCCTTTGTCACAGTCAAAGACATGGAGAGGCTGGGCTAGAGTAGAACAGAAGGATAGAAGAGCAACAGTAACAGTAGCAGTGATGTTCAGTTACTGAGAAATTTTAATAAGTCAGTTTATCAGCCTTTAGGTGGCATAGCCTCATTGACTGCTCAACACATCCCTGTGGATGATACCGTTGTACCTATTGTATAGAGGAGCAGACAGAATTGAGAGAGGTAGAGTAGCAGGTAGGAAGTTTGGGGCAGATTAGCTGAGAGCCCCATCTGCTTAGGGATTTCTTTAAAATTCTTCTGTAGGTCCTTCTGAAGCCCAATGTCACTTCTTGCCTCTGCGCTAACTTTGACTCTGACTTGACAAAGATGACAAGCCGAGAATTCCTTGATACTCTAGTTCAGCAGACTTCCAGTGCTCGGGACCCCATCTCCCTGATCTTGGAAGTCTCTTGAAACAACGGCCATGTTTCTCGTCCTCACTGCCTCTTCATCTTCCAGTGGGGGGTGACAATGGTTCAGTCTTTCAGCTGGATGCCATCAAGGCTTTTCTGAGTCGCTGCTATGGAGACAAAGCACAGGTACCGCTTCCGTTTGCCACCACTTGCTATTAAAAGACAGGCACGGATTGTGAGCCCAAGATGTTCAGTGAATCAACCTGGAACTTACCCCTTTTTAAAAATTCTAATAGAGGGTAATTCATGCAAGTTTGTTGGCAAGCCATCTGCCTCAGGGACCGAGCACAGGTTAGATAATTAAACTCAACCTGTTTCTGCATGACTGTCTGACTTACTATTTACCTCGTCTCAGACTCCTCGCCTCCAAAAACCCACTCTCCAAACTGGTTAACTCATTGTTCCCCCAAAACACCTGTCTCCCCTTCGTATTTTTACTCATGCCATTCCATCCACCTGGAATGCCCTGACTTCCTCTCCCTCTCCAAATCCTTCTCATTTGCTTCACAATATGTTCCCCAATCACCTCACTCACAAGGATCAGTCTCTCCCTGAATACCAACAGTCAGGAATTCTATATAGTTCAGCTGGTAATTAATCACATACCACCTTATGATATTCCTTCTATTGTTACCTTGAACTGTTATTTAAATCTTTAATTTTAACATAACTGTTTCCATATGTTTGTCTTGTTTCCATAATTGGAATATAAGATCTTCAAAAGCAAGAGATATATAACTGTATTTCTTATAGTACCTAATAGGGGGTTGGTTGATTTTCTGATTTCCTTTTTTTTTTCTTTTCTCTTTTTTTCTTTGTTGGCAACTGGACAACCAAAATTATAAAAATCCATGTAATTACTTTGGTAATGAATCATATGAACTGAGTGATAAAAAAAAAACTGCGAATAATTGGAGAATGTGGTCATTGAGATATCTCTTGACCTAGAGAATTGAGGAATGGGTCAGTAAAGGATAGCATACTTGGGTGTAGTTGTGATGGGAAGGGGCTCTAGGGGTTCCCTGACCAGACCTCTGCTAGGCAGATATCACTACTCCTTCTCTTCTAAGTGAAGACATCATACTCTAGAAAAATACCTCCATAACATTTTGCTTTGTTTTTCTGTGCTCGCCTTGTCACCTTGCATGACAGACACACACATTCCTTTCTTTTCCTCCTGTCTTGAGTGCAATAAAGACACAGTTTTGTTCTTTACTGTATCTGTGGCATCTTCCTTTTTTACTCAAAAATCCTGGTTTTTTCCTCAAAACCAGGGTTTTGAGCCCTCACTGAGAGAGAAATTATAAGTATGCCCCTGGGTGGGTTTAGTGTATGTGGTAGACAGCCTGAGATGGCTTGGTGTTACTCACAAATCCCCCCCTGAATACAGCTAGACCTAGTGACATGCTTCTAGAAAGTAGGATATAGTAAATGTGATTGCATATCACTTCCAGTGTTAGGTTACAAAAAAAATTTTTGTTTTAGGGGGTTTCTGTCATGCTACTCAATCTCAATCTCTGTCTCTTTCTGTCTCTCTCTGTCTCTCTCTCTCTCTCTATCAAAGCCTTTCATCTGGAAGAATCCAGCTTATAGGTGATGAGCAGCCCAGAAAGAGACACACATGGAAATTCATCTTCCCAGAACCTGACGCCTGCTTTTCAGTGCACTTGGAAGCACATTCTCCCTCAGTTGAACCTTCAGATGAGACCACAGCCCTGGCCAACACCTCAATAATGCCTTGTGAGAGACGCTGAGCCAGAGAAGATTCCTGCCACTAAGATTCCTGACCCATTCTAATTAAAAAAGTTAAATGTTTGCTATTTTAATTCATCAAGTATTCCAAGTAATATGTTATATAGAAATAGGTAACTATTATGGTATCAATTGTGGTAAACCATTTAGGAAATGACCACAATCATATGGATCCCTGTTGTAATTATAGCAATTTCTTTCTATGTGCCTAAAAAATATGATGGTTCAAAAAAATAAAAATAAGGAAGTTATGGCTAGTTCATTTTAGAATCAATAATTGAGTTGATTTCAGATATAATAACTAAGATGGTTGTTAGGTCTTTTCCTGCTTTTCTTTCATCACAGTGAAATTGAGTAATGGTTACCAAATAGATCATGAACTGGGCAAGAATTTCATAGTTAGATAAGTATCTGGAAAAATAAGCAGCATGAAATGAGCCAGTTGCCTGCTCCAAATCTCAGGATGATCCAGAAAAGATTGGCATATTAGTGGCTTAGTCTTCAAAGTTCAGCATAATTCTAGTAAGAAAAGAATTAAACTATAATTTCACTGCACCAATACATTCCCTAGTCAGGATAAATCTCACTCGTTTAATGAAGGAACTTGGATCAGCAAACCACAACTCATAGGCCATATCTATACCACTACCTGTTTTTGCAAATGAGGTTTTATTGGCAGTCACATTCATTCACTTAGGTATTGGTTATTATTGTTTTTATGTTTTGATGACAGAGTTGAGTAGTTGTAACAGTTAGTGAAATCAGCACAACCCAAAATATTTATCACTAGTCCCTTTACAGAATGTGTTGATTTCTCTAATGATTTGCAAAAAGCGTTTGAAGACATGCTATTCCTAGGGAAAGTGAATAAATGTTCTATGGGAGACCAATGTATGGTTTCAAGTATGGTCAAATGTCTAGGAGCTAGAGCAACAAAGTTTAACATGTCACTCTGTTTCAGAACTTCTCTGAACCCTTAATGAATCTCAAAGAGGCAGATGTGGAATGCTCCATTTTAAAACATTTTTGAAGATGAAACTCTTTAAGAGCATATCTTCAGAGATTAATATTTAAATGACTAGTAACAACTATTCTGGAATTAAGAAAGCAACAGCTTTCAAAGTATTCACTTGTAAAAAAAAATAAAATGGAGTAGACATTAATATCAACAGTCTTTGACTTTCAAAAGCCTCTGCAAAGATTTAAAAATGTACAGGAAGATGGACTTGCTGTTCATCGGGCCAATATGAAGTTAACACTTAGAAAAACACATAGGCAAACTTAAAGTTGTATATTACTAGTAGGCTCTGGTTATGAAGAACTAGCAAAACTTAAAATAATTTTAAACCTGGAAGAACAAGGAGAGAATTTACATCAGTATATATCAAATTTTGTAGCATGGAGCCCTGATAACTCATGGAGAGGACTTAAGGATGTTAGCTGGGAGTTAAAAAGAGTCTAGGTTCTACCTGCCAATTTCAAAAGGTTCTGTTTGAATATCATTAATCTCCTAACAACTTTTGTTCTAGAAATGAAGAGAGCTCACTGTTACAAGCAGTCAGACACAGTCCCATGGCCAAGAGCAAATGTGTTTTATGATTGTCCATTTGCTTATACCCTACTTCCCTGCTTATGGCCTATGAGACAGATTTTCTGGGTGACAGACCAGGGTTAGGGGTCTGGTCCATAAACCTAGGGAACTGCTAACTCATTTACCATCTCAGTCTTAGTCTGCTTCGGTTGAGACACCAGGAAGAATTTGGTGAGTTCAAGACAGTAAATTACAAAATATGACACCAATATAATAGGATGTGGAGTGAGGTGTTTCCTGTTGCCTCAGAATGACAGCCAAGGTCCAAAGCTGAGGTTGAAACTATTGGTGATAAGCACTTTTCCAGAGAGCTTCCCTAGAGCAGAAAAGGCTCCATCTCTGATCTGTCATCAATCTAATGAAGAGAACTCATTTGGCAATGGAAGGGCCTCCAGCCTTTGGCACGGTCCATGTCACTAAGAGTTTTACTTTCATTTCTCTGTGTCTCCTTCTCCCCAGCACTAAGCAAGGCAGTCTCCTAGAAACCTGAATAAATACTGAAGGCGACCCTGAAAAAGGGAGATAGGTTGGTTGCCTGTGGGACTAGGGACACTAAGTTCTTCTCTGGATTGCCACAGATACGGGGCCTTGAGAGTTATTGAGAAGAAGCTCACAAGCAAGGGGCATGGATGCTGTCTTTTCCATTTCCTAATACCCAAAAGGCAAAGGGCGAGAGGAGTGTTTATTTGATATGTCACTTGAAGCCTTCTAGAGGAGAGCGTATTTGAATGTCAAGAGCAGTGCTCACTTAGAGATTTCTGATGGTGGTTGGTTAGGCTAGTATCTCCTGTCAAGAGGGTTTGTCTTATTTATGCCTAGAAATGAGCTGCAGGCAGCCCCACCCCATCTCAAGTATCCCTGCACCTGGGTAACAGAGAAGAGGGAGCCATTAGTTCTCAGAGAAACATGGGAAGCAATGTGGAGGTTGGTAGAAGGATCAGGACCATAGAACCATTTGGAATAGCCACTGGACCATGTGAAGGAGGCCCAACACAGAGAAGGGGCTGGGGATGTTTATCCCTACTCACACCCAAATCACAACTGCTTTCTGGGTGGAGGTGGGAATTCTCAGTCAGATAGAATTCTTAGATAGAAGGGGCCAGACTGAAGCCCCCCTCCCCCCAACAAAATCACACACACACTCCCCTGTACACCCCTTACACAGAGACTGACATATGATCTGAGAACCACAGAAAGGACCTAAGTAAAAGCAAACTAGACCGGGACAACTTCCTGTCACCACACACTCCGGTCCACCTGCTCCTGCCCGCTGACCAGCGAAAGCCCCTTAATGCTCCTGATGTCTAAAGGAAGGATTTCAAAGCAGGGAGGAAGGCAGTAAGCAGAGGAAGAACAGACCAGCAGCCTGTTTGAGTCTCAATGGAGACTGAGGCAGCCAAATGAATAGGGCTGGGCTTAAATAACAAAATGGACTGTTCCCATAACCAAGTGTGATGGGAAAGTTAGAGGAGCTGGCCAAGTTGCTGGTAAGGGAGTTACTCCCCAGCAGGAAAGTTAGGTCAGCATAGCCTAGTTAAGAGGCTGTTATTGGATAAGTATAAAACGGTTTCATTTTTTATACCCATAACATGTTGAGACTCCCCAATAAATTTGTTACATAAGATAAACACTTCGAACAGAATTTTAATGTTTTCATATTTCTGATGCTTTTCTTCCAAGGGCCTCTGAAGGCGCATGCCAATATTTTCTCCGTTTTGCAAATTAGCACGCAAAGTGGTGTTGGTTATCAAAGAACTCTGCATCTATCTGCAGCCTTCTGTCTCCTCATACCAGGAGGCAGCCGACTCCCTCTCAGGCCCCAGTGGAATCTGGTTTTAATTGGGAATAGAACTTTTCAATTCCTGAGCCCAAAACAAATTAAAAAGTAGAAGGATGAGGAGAAGGAGGAGGAGGAGGAGGAGGAGGAGGAGAAAGAAGAAATGGAAAAAATGGTTTGATTTTCCCTAATTTGAGAATCTGTGATTTCTCATTGGTTTTATCAGTACCAAGATTTTTTTGTTTTGTTTTGTTTTGTGATTTTTTAATGTTTCTCTTCTTTTTTTTTAAATTTTCACAGTTCTCTATTCGAGACTAAATTTATCTGTTTTTAAAAATCCATCTGGCTTTTGTGTTATGGAAACCCACACAAGCCTGTCCAACCGTTCTAGAAGCAACAAAGAGTTATCAAATGGAACAAGTTTTCAAATGAAGGGACAGCAAGCTAATTAAGGGCTGAGTTTCTTATTAAGGAATAAGGCACAGTGGAGAGTTGAATGATGCCAAAACACATGAAAGTTTCAAAGACTAAAACTGTGAGAAAAAAAACCTAGCAGAAATGACTTAGCCAGTTTTTCCTGTTCTATCCCCAAAATAAATATATCTATTCTCATTTGTCTCGATCGACAAATGTAGCCATCACTCATATAATCTCAAGCTCACATATCATTGGACTGCAATATGAATAATCCTGAATATAAGGGCTAATTATAGAGCATACTAAATATAAATATAATAAAACTAGAAATGGTGTTATATTACATTCATTGTTAAAAAGATTTTCACTGCTTTTCTTCAGAAATTTTGTTTTTCTGCCTTGCCCACATTTGATAGATTTCCCTCTTCTGTATTATTCTAAACAGTTTAACTTTGTTCTCTTTTAACCAATGATTGAATGATGTCCAATAAAGTGAAAACTTTCTGCAAGAAAAGCATTTTGTTCCAGTACTCCTGATACAAATGAAATGCATTTTTATTTGGCTTTATTTTTGATATCTCATATCAATGTTAATGGACAAAGACATGAAACTCACTTAGGAAAGACTGAGAATTCTTCTGAACTGTTATTGAAAAGCTTATAGATTTAAATGTACATAAGACATTCCTACCATATTAGCATAATATCGGGACCCAAATAAACTAGGAATTAAGAGTTTGGAAGCTTTTTCCAATTTGCCTCAAATATCTTTAGATAGATACTTTATCATTGTACCTCAGTTCACTCCTCAGAACAAGAAAGCTGTTAATAAACATGGCAAATCCTGAGTGACTCTAGGTGTGAACTAAGAATCCATTTGTGAAGTGTTTCTTTGAATTTCCTAAATAAACGACATGTTACCATCTTACAATATTGCAGAGTGAAATCAGGGCGTGGTGATCTGGGGCCTTTTTGGCTGAACTAAAGATAAAATCATCCCCTTCAATTTATTTCACTTTCTCTGAAAGTAAATTTCCTTGGGAAAAATGAAATTGTTGCAAATTATAGAAATGGAGAGAAGACAGAGAGATGAAGGGAGAATTTTGAGGAGGGCATAGACCAGACAAGCTTCAAAAGCTCAGTTCCCATTCTGCTAAAATATAACCCTCAAAATGTTACAACATAGCAGTCTTCACAGCCATCTGCTTCTGCCATCATCTTTGATTCCCACAAACAGATTTCAAAAGTTGAATCTGGCCCTCAGTGAGTTTAGGAACATTTAGCAGAATTTTCTGGATGGGATCAGAAAAGCCACTAATTAGCTCACCATTCTGTCTCCAGAAACAACTTACCTCGCTGCCTTTCAATTAAGGCTCAGTCTTGCAATTTCTTGTATCTTTATACATCCTTCACAGGACCTGGGACAAAATTTGAATATAGCACACACTCCCATTCCTTTCTCCCCATCTCCACTTCTGCAGCTATTCCCAGCTACTCCCTGACCACCATCATGTTCTCTTCCCTCATCTGGGTAACTGCAGTAGTCTCCTACTTGTTCCCTGTGCTCCACTCCAGATTCCCTCTTCTCCACAGTCAGCACGAACTTTCTCAAAAGTAAATAAGATCATGCACTCCCCAGCTTAAAATATTTCAATGACTTTACATTGCGTTGAAAAATAAATTCTAACTCAATCTAATAGATGCCAAGGTTCTACATGTCAGTTAGCTATTGCTGCATAACAAACCGAACCATAACAAAAGTCAGGGGCTAAAACATTCATGTCCTTGATAGCAATGAGGTTTCACTGAAATAGGCCAGATGTGGCTGCGCTAATACTGGTATCTGTGGGTTGACTAAGATTCTTTCATTCTCATATTTTCAGATCTTGTGCTAACAAGTCAGCTGTTTGTGAAATTGTTGTTGTTTTTTGTTTTTGTTTTAATTTGCAGTCAAACACACTCTGGGAATGGGCTTATTGATTGGGCACAGTAAGTTCAATCCTAGGGCCTGGAGCACCCGTAAGAGTCCACAAAATTATTTTAATTTTATTTTAAAATCAGAATAGAAAACTGAATGTGATAAAAAAAATTAATACATAATGAATCCATTCGTATGTTTGTCCTCATACCAGTGCAGTACAAAATATAATTTTTAGTAGTTTTTGGTTTTGTTTTCATTTTTTTTTTTAATGAATAAAGTGATGCCGGATGGGAAAAATGCCTAGGGCCACAGAACTCATAATGCGACCTTGCCCAATCCTAATTAATCAAGCTAGAAACCTGGAAAACTGTCTATTGCTCCTGTTTTTTCACTTAAGTAAGCCATGAATTTGTGTGACATTTAAATTTCTTCCAGGGAGTTAACTGGTGAGATTCATTTAACTTCTCTTAAAAGAGGGTGCCCCAAATACAGGGAGGATCCCCTCTGCAGTCCTTTAGAAACACTGTTTGAAAGGAGTTGGTCTATTAGGCATTAATACACATACTGCCCACGGTGACCGTGGGCTGTTAATATGAGCTAACCATGTAGAGAGTTAATTTCATCCTACGCAAAAAATTGTGGGACACTGTACAAGGATGTATGCTGCTTCCCAGGTAGAGAGTTTGTTCAGATTATTTACCTAGATGCTCCCTTTACATTTTATTTACTTGGAAGTCCCATTCACTTTATCAATTGTATTAGGTTCAGAGGAATTCCATTCTGACCAATCATCATGGACCCTGAAGGGATACAAAAATGGCAGGTACTTTTGAAGAAAAAAAGGCAAAATTATCCTTCACCTGTAAAGATAATTAGTTTTGGTTGAAAAAGAACTTTCCTTATCTGGCATAGTTTTATAATTCCCACAAGAATAAATGTGTTTAGTAGCCATCTGTGTTTTTTTTTAGTTATTCCATCCTTTTTTTAAAGAAGCTGTGCCTTTTTTAGATCAATGAATATAGTATTCTGCAAAGCTAACTTTGTCTTGTGAAACTTTGGATTAGATTACAAATTTTAAATTGTTTTGACATAATTCTCTGTTTTTTAATAGGCAGTTCATTTCCTTTTAATGACTCTGTGAGAGCTTGGATTACTTTTCCTCTCAGGTTCCCAAACCACAAATGGGAAAAACGGCAATTCTGCAGTGGCCACGTAGGTCACCTAACTATTTTCACAGATCTGGGAATTGTTTCCTTGTAGAACTGAGAGATTTTCATTGCATTTTTAACCTTCCAGAATGCAGAATTCATTTAATCTTGTCTCTGTTTGCACATACTTATTGCTATCAATATCCTTCATACTTCTGTGGGGCTCCATAACAATATGATTTTTCTTATCATTTTGGGGGCACCATTTATCTTCTGCCCAGAATCAGTTAAGTACACATTTGCTCCTCTCGAGCTCTCTATTTGAATTCTTATGCCAAAAATTCCCTCAGCTCAAGCCAATCACCAATTCATCCCCTTTATCACACCACTGAACATAACGCTGAGACACAACATGGAGGGACACTTTGTAATAACAAAGGGGTCCTCTGTGCCCTTGACACCTGAGCAGAAAACATGGGGTGGGGGAGAGTTTGTTCTAGAGTCACCTGGGGAACAAACTTGACTCTTGAGTGAGGCAGCCCCTTCCTCGCAGGCGTCCCCCTTCTCATGCTGAGGAAGGCAGCCCTAGTTTACCCCCAGAGACTAGGACAAAGGTTGTCCAAGGATGGTCCAGAGACCAGCAGCATCAGCATCACCTGGGCACCTGCTGGAGATGGAACTTCCTGGCCCCACCGCAGATCTACAGAACTGGGAACTCTGGAGGTGGAGCCTACCCAATAATCTCTTATAATAACCTCTCCATGAGATTACAGTGCTGAAGTTTGAGAAGCACTGGGTTAAAACTCTGTTTTCATTAAATGTAAATATAAAGACCATGAACTATTTACTTGCCTCCCCACTCCAGGCCTTTTGTAAATCTGCTTCAATCCCTACTAGAAAACTTTGCCTCATAAGCTACTATAGCCTCTGCCCTCCTGGGTAGCAGGAAGGGCTGGGAACAGCACTGCAACGTCTGCTTCTGACTGACTCTGTTTGCTTGTACCACTTCTCTCCTTCATATTCCCTTCATGGGTCACGTTCACGCCCGTTGTGGCTCTTGCTCTCTTATCCTGTCCCACCCTAGGATCCCAGGTGCTGGTATCACTCAGGTGACTACTGTTCCCAGGATGGCTTGAATTTTAATGCAGGATCTTAAAAGCCTAAAAACATCACCATCATCCACATCAGTGAGGAAAAAGAGGCTATGCTGGGCTAAAAAAAAATTCCCCAAATCTCAGGTGCTTACAAGCACATGGGTGATTACCACTCACCCCACAAGTCTGGTGAGAATCAGTGGCGCAGGGAGCACTGCCGATGGAGGTGATCTCACTGGGGACCCTAGGCAGGCACTGGTTAGGATGTGGCCTGTGAGTTTAGCAGAGGGAACAGGGCGTGGCAAAGCAGACTGGTTAGTAGGCTTCTGGGCAGGAGTGACACCTGGGACTTCCCTTCCTGCAGCACGGGCCATAGCAGCTAATGTGCCCAAGCCCAACCTCACAGGGCATTGCGACACAGCCCTGCCCTGGGGAGAAGAAAGGGCTTCTGCTGAACTGTGATGCAACTTAGTCCACCTCCACAGAGTGGGATCATCAATGTAGAAGGTCAAACTCCATGTTGGGGAATGAGGAAGCTTTTAGGTGTGTGTACCCTGTGTCCTGTGGGTTACTTCCCTGGAGGAGGCTGCTTCTGAGGTTCTGAAGCATAATCACAGAACTTTTCCTACAGAGAAGGGGAAGCTCACATGGATACAGTGCCACTTAAGTGCTAACCATGCAAGACCTTTCCATTCATGTTCTCACTTAGTCCTCACATTTGGCAGGAGAGCAAGGAGCTAACCTTGTGCAGAAGCAGCAACCAAGGTCCATAGTAATTTTTAACTTACCCAGAGTGACAGTGGAAGTGGCAGAACTGAGATGCTGACTGCAAGAGCACCGATGAAGCTAAATCTGCTACCAGGGAAATACCTCTCTCTCGGCAAAGGGAAGAGTGACTTCTTCCCCTAATCCAGTGTTTTTGGTACAGAATCAGCTTCTAGTAATGGCACAGCCACCGGTCTGGGTCCAATGAGCTTATTGCTGTCAAAGTGAAACTGTTTCCTGCTGTTAGTACAGGGTTTAAGGATGGAGGAGTTCTTCATAGACAAGTAGAAGAAAAGCTATACCATTCTTATTAATCAATATCAAGAAAATCCACTTAAATCAGAGTGTCCCTAGAAGAATGAAGCTAGTTAAGTAAGACTAATAATCTCCACTGTTTTAGTAAACAATCCTGCAAATTGTATTTGCAGGAAGCTCTCTGGTTTGCATCACTAATGCTGTCCAAAGAAACTCTCTTTGGCTATATATATTTCTATTTCTAAACCACTGAACAATAAACACTAATAAAGCGCATTTTGAAGGTATTATCAGCCGAGCAACAAAGAGAGAAAGATAGGCAAGGAGGGCAAGTACACAAAGAACCCTGAAAAGTGGGCAGCACTCACACAACTTTGTCAAGCCTGGCTCTGAAAGTGCTTACCTGGCTCAGCAAGGGCACCAAAGCCCTGAGTGCAAGCACATCATGAAATTATGTCGATGTGATGCTGCCCTCAGCAGTTCCTTCAGCAGGACACCAGCTGACTGCAAATGCCTTCCTAGAACACTGCAAACTAATAACCAGGAGTGCTGGCCAGGGTCAACCCCAAAACATCCCATGACACAATCACCAGAAGCCCAAGAAGGATGTTATCTGTCAAAGAGTGAGGAAGCGCTCCAGGCTCGTGCAAGCGAATATAAGGCATGGGGATAACTAAACCTGTGTTGTCCTGTAAGCCCCAAACCATCACCATTATAAAACAAACCACATCTACGAAATGTGTTGACATTTATTATCATATCCTTTAGAGGCACATTGGAAAAGAGATCTATACTGGCCAAAGACCAATGCCACAACCATATAGCATGGTGGTATCAAAACCACCATTTGTTTCTTTCTAGTCCCCAGTAGTGATTTGGGTTAGAATAATGTAAATTTGGAAGCATTCGTGTATAAGTTATGGGACTTGCATAAATTAATCTCTAGGCCAGCTGCCTTTAACACAGTCACTTGCATATAAATTCTATAGGAATGATAAGTCCGATCTGACTTTAATTACTATGGTATCCTTGTATTTTCAATAAAATGCACATAAAAATCTCCAAACCTGACAAATAATAAAGTAAAAACAGCTGAATACACATACAATTTTAGGGAATACTCTGAACTGGCTGATGGGTCCTATCATTAGCCTGTTAAAATCCAAGGGCTCATCCTATAATTTTCCCTCTACTGAGCTTTAAACTCTTCATCCCGACAGGGACACTGTGCACATTCATCTATCACATACAGTAGAAGATCACGTTTTCCAGATGGTATTTGATAAAGTGGAAACAAAAGGAAGGCAGAACAGAGAAAAATAGATGCTTTTCTATTTTGTTCTTGAGTTCTAGAGGCAGTTTTTCCCTTGGAAGAGAAAACAATGAACCCACCCATTCAGGATTCTTACATCTAGAAGCCTACCCACCAGACACAGAGCTTCAGTCCAATCTTGGCTCTTCAGTGAAGCTCTCCCCACCACAGAGAAGATTTCCTCAACTCACATGTGAGTTATTACTAGGTTGGGAATCAAAGAAATCAACATTGGTTTAAGTGACTGACTTGGATCTAATTAGCTTCATCTCAGCACTTGTTGCCATACTGAAGAACAACATTCACACTTACAGTAATCCAGATACTTTTAAAGTCAGCATTTATAAACTCCAAGACCTTTAAAAGATACAAAATGACCAATTTCAAAGGCATCAGAAACATATTTTAATAGGTCTTTTGAGAATTAAGAATGCTAAATGAGAATATGACTTCCAAAACTGCAAGGAGGTAACCCTGAGATTTTCCTTTCAAGAAATTTGGGTACATTTATGTCCTATAAGTCATCTGTGAAACAAATACACCAAATCTGATAGTTTTTAAAGAAATAAACTGCATAGATGGTAAGGAAAACTAAATCATTTTAAAGAAGCTGTAAAATTAGGCATAATCAACCTCTCTTATATTCAAATAGTGTTTGCCTCTTTGCCTAATTTACTGCCTGGAAATAAGGGGTGACCAGCCTGGATTATGAACGGGCACACCCTCTCAAAGCTTGCTGATTTTAATCCTCTTGAATAATGTCTTTGTGTCACTTACATCCCAGACAAAAACCAAAGGGGGATGCAGATCTCCTCTTCTGACAGCTCTCTGAAGCCACCTGCTCATGCCCTCAGTAAGGGAAGTATAATGGGGACTTCCCTGCTTTGCCTGAGTCCTTTATCCAAACCTTCTAGGGGAGATCCACCTGCCTGCTGCTTAATCCTCCCATTGCAGGGACAGTCTTCAAGAGACACCACAGACCCAGGTTCCCACCACCAAGTGGGAACAACAAGTAGCTTAACTGGTATAAGTTACTAAGACAAGCTGAGCTTTAATTTTACCATCTGAAAAATGGGATAATAATTCCTACCTCGGAGTGTCCTGCTTAAGTTTCAATGGCATCATGAGTATGAAAACACAGCGTAGCTGTACCAGCAGATAGGCAACAAATGCAACTTTCTTTCTTTTAGTCAATGGTGCATAGTTTTTCAGCTACCCTGATTCCTTCTCTTTTAGTGTCCTACTCTTCAGGATCTACAAAACAGGCTCTTGGAGAAAGTGCTTGAATTCAACACTGCTAACTTCATAGGGCATCAGCACTAAAGAGTCCTCAGACATCACACAAGCTGGCCTGGATTTTCACTAGCATTGGCCCCATCTACCCCTCTTGCTCAGGATTTGTGTAGAACACTGGTCTGAGAGCTCAGACAATGTGTACCTCTGTGTTGCTTTGGAATTTGAATAACCTCAGACATTTGTCTACATAACAGAATACGGCCCATTAGCAGAGCCTTCCTCTGTGGTTTCTCAGGGGACAGCCAGGGTTTATTGAATACCTACTATGTGCCAGATGCTCCATCTTTGTTGTCCTATTAAACATCACCTTTTTCTGGAAGGCGGCATACCTTCTGCTGTTTTATTTGGTACTGAGAGAACACAGAGGTCATATGGTTAGTAAGTGGCCAAGTCAGGTTCAAATCCACATATACATGACTCGAAGCCTGTATTCGTCTCAGATACCTAGCTTATGGTAGAACAATGCAAAGACAAAATTGCCAGAGGTAGAAAGTTGAGCCCAGAAGCTGATGAGGTAAGGGTTCTAAAGTCATAAAGGAATCCACTACCTGGTCTCAGAACGCCTGCACTCGTCTGCTTTGGTGACTTCAAGGAAACACTGGTGACTATGGAATTCTTATCAGAAAGCAAACCATCCATTGAGCAAATTCTGAACTTTGCTAACCCTGAGCAGAATACAGAGGTACAGAGGAATAAACATAAACACATAAGAACTGAGAGAGAACATTTGTGGAATTAAATCCAGATTGGTTTGAAATAAGGACATATGCTGCGTACTGAGCTCCTCTTAATGGAGTCAAATCAATTCCCTTATTACCACGTTGTTGGGGAGGAAGAGATGAAATGCTTTTCAAAAGCCCTCTGAAAAGGGAAAATCTCTATCAAATGCACCCATTCATTCATTTATGGAGAGTGTTTCAGAGTGAGAATCAGGGCAACCTAAAACTTCATCTTGGCTTTGCCTCTCACTACCTGTGACCTTGGGATGTGCACTTAAATTCTGCAGTCTTCAATCTCATCCACAGAACAATCCAGGGCTGAACAGAGAGGTCCCTCACTGCTATAAAGCCATGTTGCAGTTACTCACACCGTTGTGTCCCCTGACAATTCCCTGCTGCCTCAAAGATATACACATCTAAGGAATTTGTCCTCCTGGAGTCCAGGGTGATAGGAAGTCAGCACTGAGGTTTGTTCCTTCAGCATTGTTCCCAGAAAGTTCTAAATTTGCACATTGTACAGAATCATGAGCGAGCACACATACACACAGAGAAAGACAGATGGCAACAGACAAACTTGCTAACCTTTAAAAAGATTCCAGTCTGACTACCCCAGCAGTCTATGGCAGGGATCTGAGCCCAGAGGAGTCAAGACAGGTGAAGAGCTCCCAGGCTGCGGAGCGCAGACACTGGCGAGTCAGCAGCACGCGTCACCCCCTACCCAGAAAAGAGCAGCACCCGGTTTTTCCCAGCAACTGCCTGGCCCCACGGGGCTTTGGGCAACAAACCATGGGAGGAAGTCCTAGCGTTTACTTTTTCTAGGACCATCAGTGGCCAAGGAACTTATGTACAAATTTGAGAGAGAAAGGGATCCAAAAATCAGAATTTGGAACAGCCTTATTTTCTTCATGGAGTGGAGTCCCATGTTGATGGGTTTGAGCAGTGTCTGTAGGTCAGGTGACTGCCACATAAAGAGGTCAGATACCATGCATCTAAATAAGCAACCGCCTCCGCAGAGTGGGTACCCTCACAAGAGTCTGTCTGCACTGAAGAAAAACATTGAGGAATTTGCCTCAAGGAAAGAATATGGCCTCTCTGGTGGCACTGATTAAGTCTCAGTGACATCAAGCTATCACCAGCCACTGCAACATGAGTTCGATCCCTGGCTAGGGAGGTAATGGTGCAGCAGACCTCTCCTATCTCATCTGCTGCTCCCCTCAGCAGTGTATTTAAGTAGATCTGCTTGTTCTGCTCCCCACTCTGTCTCTGGTGAATCTTCTCACTCCCCACACCTCTGTCTGGTGGTGATGTTGATGATAACAATGGCCTGTGTTGTATCCTATCAAAGATGATTAATGAAGGTAAATCTCACTTTTTGAAACAAAAAGGTCTTTAGAGTTGATGATAGGAATAAGCTGGGCAACATGGCTGAATTATATTGTTTTAAAAGAAAAATATCTGAATTTTAAAAAGAATGGATGTTTAAGTGTGCAAGCATTTGAAAAGCCTCAAGTGCCAATAAAATTGATCAAAATGGCCCATAACCAAGTGTGTGATTTAAAAGATTTTGCAAATATACTGGAGAAATTTGCTCTGGTGAGTGACATACCATGTGTGATCTCTGAACCCACAGTGTAATCTCTGGTTCATGACCTCTGAATGTGGGGGACACCTCTGCTCATTGCCCATACCCATATCCCATACACATGTTGCTTGTTCTCTATCACTACCATCCCTCAAGTAGCTAGAAAAATGCAAAGGCCCAGCAGGTTTATGTCTGGATGTAAGCAAGAGAGGAAATATTTTCCTTTAGCACAAATGTTCCTTTCTGATGGTTCAGCACTATTTACTCTTTGCTAAGTTATTTTCTGATCCTTTAAATAAATGAAAACCTGGATATGTCTATATTTATTACCTGGCTTGTCCAGGGACTTTGAAAGGGGGAGAGGTTTCATCTTCCTAAAAGAGAATCAGCACGCTGCTAGAAACTCATTCTTTTAGGGCCCCTTAGCAGAGGAAATGTCTTCAAACTAGCACTTTCAGAAAATGGTCTTTTCTCAAATCCCATCTTGTTTGTGAGAGAAACTCGTGAGAAGAGTGCCATCATATTAATAGGTCACAGGCTAGCACTTGATAAAAAGTAAAAGTGTAATTTACTTTGGCTACCGTTGATAAAAAGTAAAAGTGTAATTTACTTTGGCTACCGTTCTAATTTACATTTGACTAAGGACACAATCAGAAATTTGAGATGCTTTCTGGGCTTCACAATTATAATCAAACAATCAATCATTATTTATTGAACACTTACTCTTCGCCTGGCTCTAGGCTGTGGGTGATAAGAATAATGGCTTTTGTACTTTGAAGAGAGAAATAAATGTGTGTTGAACACATACTATGTATGTTGTAACCTAATGTAATCCTCCCCACATATCATGTGAAATTCTCTCAATAGACATGAAGTATGAATTATTCTCCCCATATTTTTTTAATTTTTTTTTAAAACTTATATATGCAAATCTGGGGTACAGGCTGGAGACACAGGAGGTGAGAGGATTCACCAGAGACAGAGTGGGGAGCAGTACAGGCAGATAGACTGAATATACTGCTGAGAGGAGCAGCGGGCGAGGTAGGAAAGTTCTGCAGCACCATGTGGGTCCCCTCCGGGGATCAAACTTGCACTTTTGTGCTGCTGCTGATGATTCACAGTGCGGCACTTAACCTGCTGTGCCATCAGGGAGGCCCCTATTCTCTCCACCTTATAGGCAGAAATATAATGTAACAAAATTCAGTAAAGGAAATAATTAACTTGAATCTAGTGAGTAGCAGTTTTAGGATTTGGCTATGGGTCCCCAAAGCCCTACAAGTGATATTGTCCATTCCTATTGGGTATCTAAGTCTTATACTTTGAGAGAAAGTACATAATTAGTATACAAAGGTTAAAATACCAAAATCCACCTTTCCAGATGTGGTATCTGGAAAAGGGAGGGGTGATTGGCTGAAGGAGACAACAAAGGCACATCACTTTGATGAAACTATACTTTTCTGTCTAATCTCAGATAGCAGATCTATCGCTTACCTCCCATGTCAGCAGGAGAAAAAATAATGTATTTCCTTTGAAATGCTTGGAATTCTAAGACAAATGATGGAGCTTTTGAGCGAGAGGGGCATTCACTCTCAAACATAAATGTTTACTGTCTGCTTTCTAAATAATGTTTGGACAAAAGGGCTTCAATCTGGCTATATCCTGAAATAGATGACAAACTATGTTAAAAGTTATAACAAAGGCAAGACAGAAAATACATGTGGGGGTTGACTGGGGTAGCCCCTAGTATCACTATTCTTTTACTCTTGACTGTGTTCATTTAATCATTCATTCATTCAACTGTTCATTGAGAGACTTAAGCATTTCAGAAACTTCTATTATAATCCTTTGTTATCATTTCCTTTGTTTGGGGGTATTTTGAAACCTGCTGCCTTTCTTGGAAGACTTATTGTCATATTGTTTAAAATGTTGGTTTAGAAAACACAGTCAGCAGACTCTGGTATTTGCTGCCAAATACGGAGTTCAGGCGCATGGAGGTATTTGAAAGGCTTATAGTGAAGGAAAATGTTAGTTGTCTCTCTTCTTATTCTTTTATCAATTCCCCTTAAAGCCCTGTGACCCTTAGACAAAAATCCTGACTTAAATTCCCTAGAATGGTACCATTTCATAGTTGGCATATTTAATAAAGTAGTACTGTGCTGTGCACTTAAAGAAAAAGGGATTAGAAGACTTTGAAAAGTTACTTCTTAAGCCTTATTTGTTTTTATTATTAGCTGAATCACAAAGACCACACAAATGTCTGAGTTCTCTGGAACCAAGCCTAGCAACTAAAATGAGAAATGTGACAGTTATGGCTCAGAAATGCATAGGGTAGAAGAGCAGCAGAGGGGCAGCTGTTGCAAAAGCAATAATAGCTTCGTATCTCCAATCTTATGCAATCATTAATAGATCTCTATAAATCACAAGGCAAGAATCATTCCTATTTTTAGATGAGCTTATTAAAATAGTTTGTTTAGGCTTCACTTCACTGTAGGGGAAAAAAAAACAACAACCATGTACTTCTTAGATCTGGCAAGACAAAGATATGCCATTACTTCATTCCCTCCAGAAATGTATCACTTATTTGTTCATTTTGCATTCATTCATCCAACAAATACCTATTGAGCCCCTTTGATGGGCCAGGGGCTCTTTAGTCATAGAAGATGCATCAGGAAATCAATTCTTCTTGGAGCATATATTCTAGTGGTGGCCAAAGAGTATATGGAAATAAAGACAACCAACAAAATAAAAAGGATACTTAAAAAGAGTGGTTCATGCTTTGGAGAAACACAAGGGAGAATAAGGAGGGCCAATGTTTGGTGGAGAGAACAGTAAGGGCAAGCTTTATGGGAATGGTGACTTTACCTCTAGGAGCTGAGGAAATTAGTTGGTAGGACTTTCAAGGATTAGGAAGGATGCAAGAGAGAATGCCAAGGAAAAGTCCTTAGAAGAGACCATGCCAGAAGGGTTCAAGGACAGAAAGGAGGCTAGGATGGCCTGGTCCTGTGCATCAGTGGTGAAAGTAAGCTTTTCCTCCAAGTAAGATGGAAGCCATCTTACTTGGTCACGGTCTCCAGGGTAATCAACTGAAAACACAGGATATTGTGTTTTCAATGAAATTTCCATTTTAGATAAATGATGTGGTAGCCAGGGTGGTGGTCCCCCCAAAGAAATCCACATCCTAATCCCTAGAACGTATTACATTATAAACCAAAAGGTATTTGGCAGATATGATTGTGTTGAAGACCTAGAGAGGGGAATGCTACCCTGAATTAACTACATAAGCCCAGAGTCATCTGAGAGATCCTTAAAAGGTAGAAAAGGAAGCAGAAGACTTGGCAATGGAGACATGGTGACCCAAAGTCTCATATTGTCCCTCCTAAAGATGTCCCGAGACAAGAAGTTCAAGGGCCCTCTATAAGCCAGATGAGGCAAGGAAACTGATATTCTCCCTGAGCCCCCAGAAAGGACTAAATCTTGTCACCACCTGGGTTTGAGCCAAATGAAGCCCAGTCTCCAGAACTATAAGACAATAAACTCATAGATTTTTTAAGCCATTAAATTTTGGAAATTCATGACAGCAGCAACAAGATACAAATACTTCTTAGATGTTCATGTGTCTCAGGCAATTTTGAGACATCTATGCCAAAAAAAAGTTTGTTCATTCTTTATTGAAGTTGAAATTTAACTGGGCATCTCATTTTACTTGGCAACCTTATCTAGAAATTCAGAAGTTTGGCATACTCTGATTGTTACAGTAAAGGGATTACTCTAGTTCCTATGTTGAAAAGAAAGGTTAGAAAACAAGGTAAGAAGCACGGAGACCCAAGAAAAACCACTAGAACCACCCAGATGGACAATGCTGATGGCTTGGTGATGAGAAATGGGTCCACCTACCTTCTACCGGATGGGCTCTGCTGACAAGTACACCAAGGTAGTTGGCCTCACACTGGCATTTCCATTATGGCCTGCAGCCTCTTGTTTACTAAACAGAGTTCAGCACTGCACCTGATTCATACCTCCAGTTAATGACATCCCCAAAAGAAGCTAAGTCTAGACCCAGAAAAGAGAAGTGACACTTGGGACATTCATGTGAGCTAAGAGTGGGCTCCTCGTCCATTCTTTTCTGCCACCTCAAACATGTGAATCATTTAGAAACAAGACAACTGAAAACCTATTAATCTGTGGGTGTTATTCATCTGTCCAAAAAGCAAAGCTTTGTTTTTCAAAGGCTGTATTTCCATGTACTGTACTGCTGTAACTCCATCCCAAATGTACATCGGCCTAGTATATAGCCAACCTTGCTGACTTTCTCTGATGGTCTAAAGAATACACTACTCTATCCCACCCCCCCTTCTTCAAGGTATTTCTTCTGATTTTCATGGATGTTTTATCATTCTGGGTGGCAAAGGACCTTGAATATGGATTTTCTCTTGTTGGCTACAATCATTCGAGCACAGTCAGAACTGTGCTAAGTTCTAACTGCCAGGCCTAAATCAGCCAAGTTATCTGATCAGACAAGGTTTTTTTTATCAGTCAAGTCAGCAACTATTTTTCGAGCTCATGTGGGACATTTTGTAAAGTACCAGGTGCTTGGGTACAAATGAAAGAACAGGTCATATTTCTCTCTCTTTAGGGAGCTGTGTTCTAACAGGACAGAATTATCAATAGAATGTAATCACTAAAATGTATACAAACACATTCATCCCAGCTTTTGCAAATGGGAAATGAGTAGAAGAGCAGTCAGCATGGAACGGGGAACAGGAGAGAGGATGCAAAGAGGTAAGGTGGCTAGTTTCTGGCACCAGTGCATGGACTGCAGATTCCCTTCCAAATGTCCTGGTGGGGCATCTCCAAGACACCAGGTTTGTTTGCATTGCTGCTGTGAATGGTTCTCTCTGACATAAACTGTGGTCTCTGTGAGGCCTCATGCATCCAGGTCTTTCCTGAGTGTGTTGTTGATAGTATCAGTTCAACGGCAATCCCATTAGTCATGCAACAAACCCAATGGTGAGTCACAAATTTAGGCTTTCTGATAGAAATTTGGCATTCTGCTTACAGTTTCATTTGTAACAGTTTGCTTAAAAAACCCCGGAAAAAGGGGCCTCCCTGGTGGCGCAGTGGGTTAAGCAACACACTATGAGGCAAACCTCAGTCATTACAGCACAAATTCGATCCCTGCTGCCGGCCAGGGAGGGGACCCACATGGTGCAGCAGACCTCTCCTGCTGTGCCCACTGCTCCCCTCAGCAGTGTACTTCTGTTGATCTGCCTGTTCTGCTCCCTGCTCTGTCTGTGGTGAATCCTCTCACCCCCCACACCTCTGGCCTGTATCCCAGTGCTTGTATGCATTAATAAATAAATCTTTAAAAAAAATCCCAGAAAATGAATGAAATTATCACAGCACTTAACCATATTCCAGAAAAATGATTCTTCCTCTGAGGTCAGTAGATTATCATATATTGTCATTTATAATTTTCCTGTTTCCTTTCCTTTCTGAAGATATGGGCAAAGAATATGCCAGAAGGTGCAGTCTCAGAGAGTTTTACATCCTCTTAAAATGATCAGAAGTAAGTCAGCCCAGCCGTGCAGGCTGGTGGCCTTGCTCTCCTCCTCGCCAGTTCTCATCCTCCCGCCCCTCTGCCAACCCGTGAAGGCATCAAGTGTGCACCAGATGGAGAAAAGAATTCCTAGAGATGCGTGAGCTGTACCTGAAGACATCTGTGCACATCTGAGTCTCCTCTGGCTCCTCCACAGAGCATGTTGTGACGTCAGAAGCCAGGCTGGGCCTTTGCTCTATTGCTTCATATCCTGAGCCCTTTAAAACCTTGCACCTGTGCTGTGTCCACACAGGAGGTTCCCATTAATAGCCTCGTGGAGGATGGGTTGACCTCCTGGCTTTCTGTAAATGAATTTTGAAGTCGTTAGGTCTTAAATGCTAACACACGTTCCTTGAAATAGTCTGTTCTCCAGGACATGTGAAAATGCTAAATGAAAACCTCCATGCTGCCTGCTTTTCTTTCATAAAGAAAGCAGAGATGTGACTTACAGCTGCCATTATTTCAGGTTGGACATTGCAGAAAAGGTAAGAGGCTTCTTTTTAAGAGTTGTTATAAATGGTGATTCATGTCTAAATGATTTGAACCCAGATATTTATCAATAGAATTTTCATGGATATGCCAGAGAAACAAAATTCCCTAGGCCATAGTGAACCTTATTAATTGCTCTGTGACCACACATTTAGCTTTCTAAAAATCATTGTTATACAGAAAAGCCTGGAATAGAAAATAGCATAAAAGGACTTTGTAATGAAAAACAGTAAGATATGCTACCTTCATAGAAGGTTTGTTTTTCCAAGAAACATTAATTGAATTTCTTCACGTGCTAGGTGTTGAAAATTCAGAAATGAATGAGGAAAGCCTCTGCTTCTCTGAGATGTATAGGAAAAATTACATTATCTCATAAGACAGGAAAGCTGGGAAAGGATATCTTGGAGAAGATATCACCTGAGTTTTGAACTTTACAGGTGAGATCAAGACTGAGAATTCAAGGTACTTATGCAAGAACACACAGCTCTAGAACTCTAGCATCTTAAATACTAATGGATCTTTCCAGAAAGCACAATTTTGCTCATCAAAGATACAGCTAAAGAAGGAGAGCACAATGAAGAAGGAGGCACTTGGAACACCCTGCTCAGTGGCATGCACAGACTAGCATTTCTTCCAGAAAGAGACAGAATACATAAAGGACTTAGGAAATTTGTTCACAGGCCTGTCTCTCCGCTGGAAATGCTGACTGAGAAGGTCTGGATTGAGGCCCAGACCTCCAGTGGGTCTTATCTTTAGAAAACTTGTGGAAACACTGGACCAGATGACTTTAACTACCCAACTATGAAAACATTTAAAAGTAAAGTGAAATCAAAGATGTAGCAAGAGTATGTTCAGTGTATATTGAGACTTTGCTTTTAAAGGATGAAAGCTCTCACCAAGCTCTGGTTCTGTGATTAATATTCTTTGCCTGCTGATCTGACCAGCTTCTCCTGCTCTTCTGAGGAAAACTACTCCCAACTACATAGGCAGAGGACTCCAAGATTTCTTAAAACTTCTAGTGACCTTTAAACTATAGCCTATTGAGTGACTTTACTCCATGTAAATTTGGGGCAGATGAGCAAGTGAAAAAGCATATATTTATACACTTACAGCTCAATAGAGAGATAAATAGATATGTCACCACCCAGATTTCAGCTGACATTAAATTGGTTTGGAGGAATATCACTGTTACTATTGCTGTTGAATCTAAAAAAGTTAAAAATTGTACTTATATTTCTTCTTTTATTTCTAAAGTGAAATGTCAGTTTTTAAATATTTTATTGCAAGAGGGCAAATCCTCCTACAAAGATCAATAGGAAACTTTAGTTGTCAACACACACCACTAGATTAAAATTAGAAATTTCAGCTTAGGCACAAGTTCATGAACAGGATTTTGACTGACTGATTAATATGAATTTTGCCAACAGAGTCTTTTTGTTGGGTGCTCCCCTCCCATCATGCCCCTCATGGGAAAATGAGAGCCTCTCAGAGCATATTATATAATGAGGGTGGGCAGTGTTCAAGCTTTGTTTTGTCTTCCTTTCTATTTATTAGAATCCCAAGATTAGAGATTGACTTGTTATGTGAAAGAACTGGCTGGTGACATCACTCTGGAAATGCCTTGGTCTGGAATATCTCACAAAACTGGGTAATGGCCTAGACAGTAGAATGAGAGAGACAAGAGACTTGAGTAATTCAAGCAAAATGAATTCCTGGGGGCCTAAAAATAATTGGAAATTTCATCTTAGGCACAAAGATATTGCAAAATAAAATCACTTTCTCTTTTTCTTTCTTTTGAAAGGAGAAAGAATACTAGTAAGTTCCTCTCATCTTTTCCTCCGGTTTTCAGAGATGTTCTGGTGTGTGTGTGTGTGTGTGTGTTTAGTTCTGAATATCGTCATCTACATTACATGGCTATCCATCCTCCCACTGAGTTACTGTTGACTTATTTCTCTGCTGACGTGATGTTCCACAGGGAGGGGATCCTGGGAAGATGAAGAAGCAGCCCCTACTCACGAAGAAGTATCCCTCTAGTTGCCACAAGTTCTCGTCTGTAAGATGGCCTTGGCTGTGAGAGTAGGGCAGCGAGGGAGGCAAGACGAGCAAGAATCAGGACACACAAAGTGTCAGACTAGGACAAACTTTAAACCAGTCCTGAGATCTGACCAAAGATCTGCACATCCAGACTGAGGGGAGGGTGAGGAAGGAGAAGAGGTGGAGAGCACAATGGACTATGGTGGAGGACTATGGGTGCCTTGGGGATGGGAAACTATGGTGACCACACCTAGGGAGAGAAATCTTATACTGTCAAAAAATGAACAAGGACATAAAACAATGGCACTTCATTAAAAAGGAGAAAATCAGGGCACAACTCTACCACAGCACTGGGCCTCGGCCTCTTCCTATATGAGACAAGGAGCCCTGTCAGCCCCTTGACTGATGAGTTCTTGGAATACAAGGATTTGGCAGAGAACAATGAATGATATTGGAAAACAAGGTCACTGTTAGTCACTTTCTTAGGATAACTTCACAGGGTCGCCTGACTTGGGCAGAATGGGACATTTGGGGTTGCTGCAGGTAGAATTTCTTAGTTTCTTGTTCTTTCCTTTCCTCCTTCCCTTTTTTCCTTCCTTTTTCCTCTTTCTTTCTTTTGAAAGGAGAAAGGACACTGGTAAGTTCTTCTCACCTTCTCTTCTTGTTTTTGGAGATGTTCTGACCTGCTCCAGTGATAGTTTTTACAGGACAAGTCCCTTCATGTGGAGACATGTCTCAGGAACTGATTTTAGAATTCAAACCCCGAGCAGAAGTGGTAGATTTAAAATTCTGAGCCCAGCACAAACCTCTTCATTTTCAAGTTCATTTACCCTTGGCAACATGCAACCTCCTGTTACTAAGAGGGAGAAAAAAACTTTAAAAGCCTCATTTAAAAGGCTGAGGAGCCTTTTGGGATCTCCGCAAGCTCTTTAAAAACATATTTTGATGATACAAGTGTAAACAAATCAAAAGCATATGGATTGAATTTCCCTTAAATTACACAGGATTTTTAAAATGATGGGAGGGTGGAAATGTGTTTGGAAAAATATGCTTTTGGTTTTACTGGCTCAGAAACATGCGAATGAGCTGAAGCTTTTGACAGACCCCCAAATACCAGTAGATTTGTCCATCGTCTGTCTTTGAAGTTCGGGAGTCCTTCAGCAGCCTTCTCTGGTCTTATACCCAAGGAGTACAGGGGTGCTTGCAGACTCCCACAAAAGAAAGACCAAAACCACAGGTTGAGAGTTCTACCTTTCCTGGCCCTAAAGAGCCCTATTTCATGGGATTTGGAAACATGGACTTCCCTTGGACTAGTCAAAGGGAACAGTGTTCATTTTATAAAACACAAGTCTGCACAACCTCGACCCAGATCCAATGTCAGCCTCTGAATAGACTTTGTGCAACCTTCCCCATACTTTTCAAGCACCCTGGAGAATCACACTGTTATCAATACATTTCCTTTATGGTTCAATCACAAGACACAACCTGCCAGAAAAAATGGCTCAATAGCCCAGACCACTGCCTCTGAAGGGCTGCTGATGCCAGTATTCCAGAATAAGGGAATAAGAGCCAGGAACCAGCAAATGGACAAAGGGTGGCCATGACCTTAGGGACACTAAGGCCTCTTCTACAAGTATCGGGCCTTTCATTTAGATGCATTGGTCCAATCAAATGCAAAGGGAACTGTTTTAAAAAATCTCTAGACATTTGCTGTGCCTTCTTTTCTCCTTTATCTGGGCACGCATAGTCCAGTCAGTCTCTGGGTGCAACCCCAGCGAGCTTCCAGGAAATTTGGGAAGGTAAGAGTGAGGGATTCCCTGGGGATCATCAGTTCAGTCATCTGACTCATGACCAAGCAAACCATCAGAATTACCTAAAATTGAAAGAGGCTTTGTGCGTCCATCACAGAACTCTCTGGAAAAAAAATTGACTGGGTTACTTTGAGGAATCTGTGATTGGAAAAGTTTACAGTTGGCAACAGGCAATCGTATGAAAGTTTGACTTACCTGAGCTAAAAAGAAACTTTGCATTATTTTTCTTTTTGAGGAAAAACTACAAAAGTATCTCCCAGTGCCTCTTTTCCACACACATGCAAATAGAGTAGCTCATGTTACACAGACCTTCCTAGGGATTTTTGTTTGTTTGGGTTTTTTTTGGGGGGGGGAGTTGTTGTGTTTTGTTGTTGTTGTTTTTAAACTTCAGAGAAGTGAAATGAGAAAGTACTTTGGAAAAATAAAGGATTCCCTAGTAAAAATAGCTGCTACCCCACTTGCGCCTCTAGTCCTGGAGACTTCTGTCCCCTTCCACAATGGCGAATGCCTAATCAGTGCATAATTTTAACTACACAATTTGCATGGCCTAGGCAGCTGTCTGCCACACCAACTCTTTATGAAATCCACCCACGGCATTTGACTCAATTACCTCCTGCAGCTGCGAATTCCACAGGTCGACCACACTCTGCATGGAAAAGTATTTCTTTGTGCTCATTCCAAATTTATTAGCCATTTGAACCATTTCTTTTAGTGACTGTGTATTTTTAAGTGTTCATATATCATCATTTTCAGTCCAAGTCCCATGGACCTGTATTTAATATGCAGCTCAGAATATTGCAGTCTGAGCTTCAAAGGCCTGTGTAGAAGCAGACCTGGTACCTGACCTCCACTTGAGCTTTGTGCACAGTTCTTCAGCCTCAGACTTCCTCATAGCCCACCGGCTTCACACACACCTGGCCACAAGCATAAAAGGGCAACGAAAGCATTTCAGGGGCCTGGGATGGAACAGCTCAAATATCCTCCACACTAGAAATAAGATTGGAGCCGTACCTAATTGAACATCCCTAAATGGAAGGGGAGTCCATGATTAACAGATGAAGAAACTGAGTCACAGAGAAGTGAGGTTACTCCCCATAAGTCAGAGAGGTAGTATATGACAAGCACCAAATCCACAATCTAAGAATTCTAAAGACAAGCCCAACGTTCTAACCCTGTGTGAGAAGGTATCAGCAAGATTCATGGTAAATGAATGAATGTTTCCCTGGACCAACAGGAATGGACATTCAGGACTCCCTAGAATTAGGTTCCTGACCACCACTGGTGCCCAGCTTCTCTCCCAGACAGGCATATGGGAATGTGTTGTGGAGAGCCCGAGCATTCTTGCTCCACTGTTCAAGGAATAAAACTCAAAATGCATCCACACACATGGACTTCCGGCATCTTTGTTTACATTGAAAAATGACACTTTTGGTCATTTCTTCATTCTTACCTCAGGCTTGTCCTCAGTCCCCAGGTGACTTGCAGGCCTCATCTCCACCCCCACCCCAGGTAACCTCAGTTCCTGACTGGCTCAGGCTGTGTGTCAGGCCAAGTCATCCTTAACTTTCCTCAGGACAGTTCATCTACTGGAAACTGAGGGAGTATGCAGGATGGTCTCCAGATTTCCATGCATAGGGGAGAGGGCTCAGGCTTCGCTGTCAGAGCTTTGCTGCTTCCAAACTGTGACTCCAGCTCGTTCCTTCCCGTCTGTCTGCACCTCTTCGGCTGGGGAATGCCTGACTTGCAGCCACCACTCTTAGAAAGATGAGCAGTGATGTACCATCTGGAGTGCCCAGCACTGTGTTCAGCCCATAACGGACACTTGATAAATGTCAGCAGCTTGCCTTTTGCAAGTTTATGTTAAACTTTAATAAGTGGTGCTCAAGAACGCTAAAGATACAACAGGCTATTACATCCTACTGCTATGGAAGGGGTGGTCCAAGTTATTTGACAGCCTAGTCTTAAAGCCAGGTGTAGCAGAAACAAAATCCAGAACTTAGGTCTCTAGCTTAAACTTTTATTCATAATGAACATATGACCCAAGATTAACTTAGCCTGGCATATACAAAAACAGGGCTGCTTGATTAACAGAAAAGAGAGCACTGTGCCAAGACCCCTTCCTCCCACAAAAGTAGAAGAAAATGCCAGTTGGAAGTGAATTTAATAACGACATGTTAAGTTGGGCGCATCTGCTTCCATTCCATGTCAAGAAATTACAGTCCATGCTTGCATTCAGCAATTTATTCTTTTTCTAAAAGTTTCTTTGCTGTCATGTACAGGCTATGTTTAGGGTTTAGTGTTTCAAGATGGTTTTATTGTAAAGGGAAATGAAAACAACTATGGGATATAAAGAAACTATTGATCTTTAGCATCTATAGGATCAGAATTTCCTTTTTAAATATTACAGTTGTTTTTTGAGCATACTGTTTTTGCAAATTCTGAATCAGGTTATCATTTTCTGATGGTAAACAAAGAAATTTGTTGTCATAAGTTCAGAGAAACTTTGAAATGTACCTCAACAGCAGGGAGTCAAAACACTATACATCTAAAATGTCTGTAGTCCTTGTTTATAACATAGTTTATGTGGCCCAAGTGGCTTTGGGCAAGTCACTGAATCACATCCTACCTTAGACTGATAACGTGCAATGAGAGAAATCTGACATCCATTTACACCGTCAGCTTGGTGTTGGCACTCTACTCTCTAGCACATTCTATTCATAAAACAACCAAAATGGTATGGCTTCTTTTCCTTGTTCATTAAAACTCTACTCATTTAATATGTTTTATCAGAGCAACTCAACCCAATTTCATAGTTGGCTTTTCCTTAGAAGTTGAGTTTGTGACATTCTTATATTTTCAAGGAAGAAGTCTATGAAATTACAAATTTGAATTTAGAGTTCAACAACAATGCTAAGTATGTACTTAAAACAGCCCACACAAAACTAGCTACCTGGGGTGTCCTAAAAATGACACAATTTTTAGAAAGAATAATAAAAATAAAAATGTCACAATTTGAGTAGACCTCAATTGCTTATGAGCCTCTATAAACTCAGTTATGGGAAAATGTCCTGGCATGCTGCCCCTTTATTAGCTGAATTGATCTGGACAAGTTGCTTATGTTCTCTGAACACCTATTGTATGTGTGTGTGTTTGTGTGTGTGTGTGATTTGAGATATAACTGTGTGCCATAGAATTTGAATATATAAAGTATAGATTCAATGTTTTTCAGTATATTCAGTTATACAACTACATCACAGTCACTTCTAGAACATCTCTACTGCCCACCAAAACAAACCCTGTATATACTAGCTGTCACTTATATACACACCCCTATCTAGTCTCTGGCAACTGCTAGTGGACTTTCTATCTCTATAGATTTCTCTATTCTGGACATTTCAGATAAATGTAGGAATTTCAGAATCATATAGGTTGTCTTTTGTGATTGATTTCTTTCAGTTTGCATAATGCTTTTTAAGGTTAGCTATGTTGTAACATGGATCAGTACCTCATTCCTTTTTATGGCTGACTAATATTCCATGCATGGACAGACCACATTTTGCTTATTTTTTCATCAGTTCATGGACATTTGAGTTATTTCAGTTTTGAGGCTATACTGCTACATGAACATTCATGTGCAAGTGTGCAGATAGATTTTCCCATCAACAAAATGCTATTGCTTTTCTCACATGGCTATTTTAATTATTTTGATAAATGTAAAAACACACAACTCATCATTTCTCACATTATCACAATTGCTTTTCTGCACTTCCCTAATGATATCTCCTCTTTACCAGGTACTTAGGCTTTTCCAGTATGCTAAGGCCTCACTTAACATTGTCAATAGCTTCATGGAAACTGTGACTTTAAGTGAAATGACATGAAACAAAACCATTACCCAACTTATATAAACAAGAATGATGTTCCTACAATAAATTTATCATCACAAAAATAACTAAACATCTAATAAAAGACCCGAAACACTTCTAATATTGAACAATCATTTTCATTCACACATTCATTCTCTTATCCACCTATTCCAGGTCAGAGTCACGGTATCAAAGTTTGTCCCTGCTGCTCAGGTGCAAGGGAGAAGTACCCAAGGACAGGGTGACCCTCTATGTCAGGTCTCATCATCACACATCCCCGTTCACTCACACTGGGTCATGTAGACTCATCTAGGTCCCTCACCTGCACATCTCCGTCCTGTGGAAGGAAGATGGAGTATCAAGAGCGATCTCCAGCCGACATGGGCCAGAGAACTTGCAAACTCCACCCAAACTGTGTGGCCTCAGTGGGAATCCACTTCTTTTTCTCACCAACATTATAACTAATGACAGTGAACAATCCCGCATTATATGAGGATCTACTGTATTTAAATTGTCCCATCACCTTGTGCTCTACAGCTAATGTTTCTAAATTCTTCTAAAATCTAGAATGTGTCTTGAATCCATACTTTCTTTTCAAAACTTCATTTCTAGTCATTGAATGTTTATTGATCAGTATTTACTAGTCACCCCACCCCCTGGTTCTGTTTCATTTCTACCACAAAATTTTTGTTGTAATGTTCAAGTAGTTAAAATGTCTTCCAGGCTCTCCATTGCCCTAAGGCACTAACAGTTTCATTGCACTAAGTCCTTAACCAGAGACAAAATTCACAAGCCACAAACTATAAATCATATCATTGTTTCACCAATGAAATTAAATCATCTTTTAATTCCCCAGTTAGCCTTTTGGCAAAATACTAAGTCTAGTTTATCTCCAAGTTAATTCAGATACTTTAGCGACTTCTTAGTCCTTCCTAGGTTTGAAATCAGTGCCTTCCAGGTTGACCTCTCTCTCCCCTGGCTGGGGGAGGCTCAAGGCACCCAGGCCTGTGTCCATGAAGAAGGACCCTCATCCGGTCCACAGCAACCTCTATCATCCTCTTGAGATGGCCCCTATCCCATCTGCTCTCGGCCTCTTCCCCATGCCTCCCCTTAGCCCTTGCCTCCTAGAACTGGTCTGTTGTCCATTCTACTCTGAGTCCATGCTGACATGGAAACTTTGCTGAAGGCCCAGTGTCCCTGCAGGCATCCAGTGAGTCACCTGTGGCTGCTCTGTGATGTCCATTACCGGGTCCACCCCCACCCCAGGGTAGTGGACAAGGATCAGGGTTTCTTCTCAGGGGAAAAGCCCACAGGGAATCTGTCTTTCCACTCTCAAGTTATGCCTCTACCACTTCTGAAAAGTTTTGTCTGGTCTCTGCAAACAGATTAGTTGAACCCTTTACCAATTTTCTTTCTAATATGTATTTTACACCATACATTGAACTCCCTTAAGTGTTTTGTTTCCCAAAACACTCAGTTCTTGAGAATTGAGAGCTCTGGTTCTCAAGGCTCCTTCCTCTTCTGAGTTTCCTGAATTCTTTTTAGAATGACTAGTACTCAATCTGTCTTATTCCAAAGACTGTACCCTTAACCACTCTATCTTCTGTCTTAAGAGTTCCGGGGTTTGTCAAGGGCTGGGCCCCATTTATGTCTCTCTAGAGCCATTAGTGCATGGGGTAGCAGTTGAGCACGCCTGGCTTCAGTTCAGCAAAACTGGGCTCAGCTCGATTGGATCAGCTTCTCCAATTACAGGAAGCTGTTTTCCTTTTGTAGTTAGACTCACTGAAATACCCACCCTGAATAGTCTGGCCAGGATTTCTGGTGGAACCTTCTCTTTGCAGTACACCCTTTGGAAGGTCAGCAAGGTGTCCAGAGAGGACTGTCACACTTTAAGACACTCCAGTCCTAGCTCTGCCTTTGCCAGGGTCTTGAGGACTGGACAAGGGCCTTGGGGGCCAGGATGCTCACAGCTAACCTGGGAACGTAAAAGCACATGGTGTGTGGAATCTATTTTCAGGAAAGACATAGCAAAAATGCACCATTGATACACTTAAAACTTGAGAGAAAAAAATTAAGTAGTCATTATGATAAGAGCCCCCCAGGATCAAAAATAGACCAGAGTGGAACCCTGGTTTACTGTCTGTCCTCTCCTGACAGCAATACATGAGTAGAAAGCAGAAGAAAGTGGAATTAATTCCATAAATAGAAAAAATAAAGCCATGTAAGACTTTTTGGTTTTGTTTTGGATTTGTTTAAATTGACTATTCCTCACTATTAATGGAAAACAAGAAAGGCTATAATTGCCTATCATCATTGTTGTGAACTCAGAAACTCAAGGTTTGGGTGAAGTTGACTTTCTAAATATCCAAGTTTTCACTGGTCTCCTAAAATGGAAAGGATCTTAATTTAAAGGAGCAAACAGAAAAAGTATTTGAATGTATTTTTCCTCTGTCTTTCTAATTTGAAAGGATGAATTCACTTGGCAAGAAGTGCTCAAATTAAAATTTGATTCTCTCATACAAAAAGAACAAAACTGACCTTTTCCTTGGAGCCAGAAAGCAAGCAAGCAGAGAGATGATATGTTTTTCATGCTGCTCTTAGCTTGTATTTGTCTCAAATGTGGGTCCTTGTAAAAGGAAAGTCACCTTGAAGGATTACTTCATTTGTTTATGTCCTTTTAATGACTTAAGAACTCTTTAGCCATATTATCTGGTGACAAATCCTCTGAAATTCCTCCCTAAGACAAGTCCCATTGATAGCAGATAACCCAGGCTCAGCCTTCTTACGTTTTATTTCGATTAATCTGATTCAACTGTTTTATTCCTTCTGATACTGGAATTTTTTTCTATCATCTTTATGTGCTTACCATGTACCTAATCCACCCATTTCTATCCTTGGTTGACCACTGTCTACTCTATTTCCAAAAGCCCCTTCCCTTACCTACCAGTTCATTAACCTCCCTATACAGTCTTGAGGAATTTGCAGAGGTCAACCATTTTGGACACTTGGCTTCAATTTCTATAGGTTTCTAGTTCAGAGAAATTACTTTACTGGGTTTTTCTTTTAATTTTTAGTTATGTATGTTTTCATAGCTTCAATATACTCATTCCTGCATTTGTATTTAATTGTCATTTTTCTATAGGCCCACATCACTCCCCAGTTAATTTCTAATGACCCACTTTCAGGGGCATCTGTACCACAGAGGCAACAGCTGATTTAGATTATGCTCAGATTCTCTCAGCAGGAACCGCCATTGACCTAAGCATCCCTTTCACAACACTGTCCCAGCCACAGCAACAAGCCAGTGGCCATCCAGACCCTCAGACTTCTTGGCTTAGTGAGCTGCTACTTCTAATTATTTCTAAATTATTTTAATTGCTTGAAGCCATTAAAAACACACACTCAACATTTGTGCATTTTGAAGGAATTGCCAGAGTCTTCTCGGACCAGCATTTCCACTGACACAATATGACTTAGGAGGAACTTCAAAGGCTTGCAAACGAGACCACTGAAGGCATTTTTGCTTCTCCACCCATCAGGGCTCAGTATTGTCTAAGACAATGTGATTTCCAGAAGGAACTGGCTAACTACAGGCCCTGTGAACTCTGGCAAAGCTGACTGAGACAGAGTCTGAAGGCATTGAGGGTTTGCTACTTTTAAGGAAGAAAAACATGGAACACCTTGGCTAAGATGTTCATCGCACATTACACTAGAAAAAAAGGCAATATGGTCATGGTCCAGAACCTACACTTCAAGCTTTAGGTTGTCTGTTCATCTCTGAGGTTTTGGAGAAATTTTGTCTCTGGGGAAAGGGCATCAAATTCTACTATAACTAGCTTGGGGTGGTTTAGAATTCAAGAAATGAGATGCAGTGTACAAGTATACCTTCTGCCAGGTTCCAAATTCATAAGAATTTCAGCATAACATGGCTAATTATAGAGAAGGCTTATGAAGGTTGTATCTCAGCATGTGGCGCAACACAAGGCAGTAAAGATTGGTCAGATGAGCAAATGAATGAGGCTAACAAATGAGGAGTTCAAACTCAAAACTAGTGAATCTATCTGCATACCCATTCTTCCTTTCTTCAACCAAAGATAGAAATGGGTGAATTAGGTGCATGGTCTTACCCAAGATTTAGCCTTCTACCAGTACCCTGAACCTCCTACCATATTGGAGACCTTAGTACAAGAATGTATTTTTTTCTCTGTGTCTTCTTTGACTATCTTTCTCACATTCACACTCCATGCTATCTATCCTTTAAACTCTGTCATTGCTACTACCTTGATTTGGAGTTTCATTAACTGTTAATTTGAACTATTTCAATACTCTTCTAAGTGAACAGCAGGTTTGACAATGTAACTAGGATACAAATTCTTCCTCTGTGCTTCTTGGCCTTGATTCCTCAATACTGGCTTCATTCTTGGTAGACTTTTCCTTTAGAGTGTCAAGATGGCTGCCAATTGTCTCCAAGGTGCCTCCTTCTTGGTCACATGGACCAAGGTAAGGAGAGCAACCCTTCTAGTACTTCCAACAAATCAAGGACAGACACCTGTGAAATACCTCTCCCTCTCTCTCTCTCTCTCTCTCTCTCTCTCTCTCTCTCATCCATCCTTAAACTAATTACCATGCCCAAGGAAGGAACAGAGTCTGTTTATTGGTTTAAAGCAATCAGATGCCACCCATAGAACTGGAGATGGGGACAATTTAAAATAAACTCAAGGTAGATAATAGGGAGTGAATATATTCCTCTAAGAGAAGCCAAGGAACATTAGAGCAAGATGCTACAACTATGCTGAATCCCACCCCCTCCTACCATATTGGAGATGTTAGAACAAGAATGTACTTCTTGCAAGTGGATGCTTAGGAGTAACTGAAACTGCACAGAAAAGGAATCAGCAAGGATAGGATCAACAGCAGGGGCTAAGACCATAAATGTTTTCAGATAAAAAGGAACATACAGAAATCATGACCAATAGAGGCATGCAAGGCTTCCTATAGATCTATAGCCTGAGAATGAAAAAAGTCAAGTTCATAAAATGCAATTGAAATAATAGTTACCTAAGCTGATTAATCATTAGAATCTCTTGAGTTTTTTTTTTTTTTCTGTTCACTACAAATTTCTCAGTGCCAGCCCAGAACATCAATCCAGTTCATTTGAAGTTCTTACATTGTGGAACTGCTATGCCCAGGTTGGACCAGCCTGAAACAGCAGGTAGAATGATGCAGGGATTCCTGACTAGAATGGCTGACTGAGGAGGAAAAGCACCAGCTCAATCTACTATGCCTCTGACCCACTGGTGGGACCGTGAATGGCAGGCAGGGTCCTGGAAAACTGCAGCAGCAAATCATCAAGCCACTTTGAAAAGACATATCAGTGGGGCTAAGTCAAGTCCAAAGTGACTGCCTCTTATATCCCAGTTATTTTTTTGCTTTGTCTAAAATGGATGAGTTCAGAGATTTTCAAAAAAAAAACAAAACAGTGTGACCCATCATTTATAAGATATAGCCATGTTTTATATCTTGTACAGATAAACTATGTAGGTAATAACAACTGCTAAGGGTTTGGCTTGTTTGTAAACTTTCTCTAAGAAACAAACATCTAATAATGTGTCACTTATTTCTTCTTTTGTTATATTAAATATATTCTATATAATTTATACACTACATTATACTATATTATATTGAAGGAAATAAAAGAGCAGAAAGCCTTAGAAGTGGAAGAGGGAGCTGAGACAGTGTTCCTTTCATCAACCCTTGCTGCAAAATCAATCCCCTGTATATTTAATTCTCATTATCTTTAATGATCATCCTTAACCTCAATAATAGTGAAAGATCGAAGAACCTGAGGAATTGGCACTTTTGTTGATTCAAATAAGCAATAGGAGTGAAATGCTAAAAGTAAGACTATAACTCTCCAAGCTCTCTGCCCTCTTACATAGCCCCCTGACCAACGCCATTGATGGGAGAGTGGGAAGAGGTGGGACCCTGCAAAGTAATGCAGGTCCTGCATTATTTCCCTCTAGGACCTCAGCATGTGCTTTCAGTCTGAAACCCAGCAAAGAGGCTCCATCCCCATGCCAATGAATGAAAGACAAGAAACAGTAGCTTTCTGGTGAATTTTCTTATGTGTCTGTTCCAAAGCCAATTGTTTGAAGATTTTTCCTCTTTTAAGGTCCAATACATCTTCCTTGGGCATCTTGCTTTCCATGGGGAAGAACACACCACAGACAGCCCCAGTACTATTCACTAACTTTCCATTCTACCAAGTCCTTCATTCCATTTTGGCCAAAGATCAGCATTGATCTAGGTTGCTGCCAGCTGTGCAACAGCTGTGCAATTCGAGAAAACCACAGTGGGCTCAGGAGGCTGAGAGACTTTATTAAACTAGGAGAAAAAAAAGGCAGGTCGAAGGTTTCTTTTCTCCATCTCAAACCTCCCTCTCCCCCAAATAATTTTCTCCAATATTGATGACATGGGCTATGACAAAACTCAGGTTTCACACCTCTCCAGGATTTAATTAGTTTCATTTCTATTAGGTGGAAGAAGTCCATGTTCTTTTTTTGGAGATCTAGTGGGGGTGGGATAAGAAATTCTCATTTGTTGCATCATTCCGGCAAACTTTCAGCAATTTTTTGCTCGCAGAAGTTGGGACTAGTTGCACCTCTTCAAGGAAGTGAATCTGGGGATTGAAACTAGTCTTCAAATTGCCTTGTATTGCAGACTACTACCTTTATTAGTACCCTAATAAAATGCTCTTCTAGGTCCAAAATGCATGAAAATTAAAAATAGGCTAATACATTTGGCAATGAACTAGTGTAGAGCTAATGGGTTTGTTTGTATTCACACCGGACATACAGAAGACCAACAAGGAAGGCTTAATGCACGAGTTACTATTACCCTAAATGAATTAAAGCATCTCACTTTGAAATCAATGAGGAACATTCCTCAAAGGGTAGATAATCTGCTGAATTCTTCGACTTTGGTAATGCTCTAATGGCAATAGGCAGTACAGTAAACATGAGATTTTCACACTTGAACTCTACCTGAAGGGAGAAGGACAGAGCAGACATGGTTCAGAGCAGACACGGTCCACAGCCTGCCAGCTATGCCCTTGTCATCTCTAAGACCTTTGCTACACTGTCAGTTTTGTACTAACTGCCGTGTTAAAAGTCCTTCCTGTTTGGCAATGTCAAACATGAACTGCCGGAGCCCAACACCAGTAAACGGGGTTGAGGAGAGGCACTGGATGAACCAAGAAATAAAGAAATGACAGACACGAAATAGTTTTAGAAAATCGGGCCCCGGGAGATGCAAGGCCTCATACTCGGGGCTCAAGCATCCTGAGTGTCAAGCACAACTCATTTTTATTGATACAAACTGCCCGCTCAACCTCCTTGTTGCTAGACAATGAATCATTCTTTTAGTATTTGTCCTTGTACAGGTGCACATTTACCATCAAGTTTCTGCATTATCAAGCTGCAAAGCTCTCCCTTCCAGTCTAGTTTACTCCCCAGGCAGTGGTTTCACTGGCACAAGAAAGAACATCCTGATCTGTGCACGGGCCATTCTTCCAACCCAGGCTGATCAGTCTTTTAGCCATGGCCAGTCTTCCCGCCATGACCCACATATTCTCCTTTCCTGTCTCAGCACTTCATACCTTAGGGGTCTCCAATACTGAGCATGAAAATTAAATGGAATATGAGATGTAGTATTTTATCAACAATCTCTCCCTTCCAATAAACTTTCTAATCAGATCCCTGGAAGCTTAGGGATAAGCAGAATATAGATTATTTTGTAGGAAACAAAGATGCTGTCTGCAATGTGAAGGTGACAGCCTTAGCAGGGTGCAAGCTGAGCAGTATTCAGCTAGAAGAGTTGGTGTGCTTTTCAGTGCAGGGGTGCAGCCCATGGTAAAACTGTGGGAAAAAGAGATGTTGACTGGACCTTGTGGGAAATAAGACTGACACCTGGGGCTAATTAGAACTCATTTGTTAATCAGCCTGCATCTATTTAAAAAAGAAATACCAAATACCCATCTTGTCTTAAAGATCCAAGACTATTTAATGAGAGATGGACATATGTTGAGTTGTGGCTTCCAGTTCATCATTTTACATTTAGTAAAGTGGTAAATTCACATCAATTTCTTGTTTTGACAAGTGAAATTTCTGGTGAACAGAGGGAAAACAGTAGTGAATGTCTATATTTTTAGCCTAGTTAACAGGCTAGAGAGTTTCAAACTTACTCTAATGCACATCCCCTCTTTACATAATTTCCATGTGTTTTCTGAAAGAGAACGCTAAAGCAATTCTTTTTTTTAAAAGACATTTATTTATGCATACAGGAACTGGGGTACAGGCCAGAGGTGCAGAACAGTGAGAAGATTTACCAGAGACAGAGTGGGAAGGAAAGCAGGCAGATTGATGGAAATACACTGCTGAGGGGAGCAGTGGGTGAGACAGGTGAGGTCTGCCGCGCCATGTGGGTCAGCTCCCTACTCGGGGATCAAACTTGTGCTGCAGTGGCTGTATAGATTTCACAGTGCTGTGACTTAACCCCTTGAACCACCCAGGAGGCCCCTGAAACAATTCTTAAAATTAAAAAATAAACTTTGCTTAAGTTCACTAGTCAGCATTTGTCTTTTCATTGAATGGGAACTTACTTAAGGGTCCCAAAATGTATGCATTAATAAGATGATGTACAGCCAGTAGAGACTATGTTAACCATCTGATTATGTGCTATCTGATGTACATAACCAGTCACACACTATTTAATCAGGGTTCCAGGTGATTATTGCTTATCCTTTGAGTGCTCTGCAGGTAGATCATGAACATGTGGGTCAATCCAGAAATCCAGATGGACTCTATTTCTGAACTTACGCACTGCCTCTGAAGTATTCCCACCCACCCTAAAATTCTCAACAGCTATGTTTTCCAGACCTCAGTGGTGTTCAGGCTTGACCCAGTCATTTCAGTAAAATGAGTCAGTGATCACACCTAATGTACTTGACCCTGCTCTGGGTTTCTTGTAGCAAGTGTGTTGTATTTGCATATTTAAGTTGCCCTAATGCCTCATGGGAGTGAATTCAGGACTAAACTGGGATAAGCAGGTAACCCAGGGAAAAGCTTTGGGGGTGGTCTTCTGGGCAAAGCTAGATTATGACTGCTATTAGTTATTTCCCGGTCATTCTGTGGGTAGGAAAAAACTATCACCTATGCAGGCAAGAAAGAAATATAAGAAGAGGGGCTCTTGAGAAAGATCTAACGGTACTGCCTAATATGGTCTTCTGGTTTGGGGGTGGAGTGGAATAAGATTGTTATAGAATTCAGGCAACCTTTCAGCAGCCAGTTTCTTATCTCCCCCAAATTGTGGACTAGATGGGCTTGACTAGGCCAAATAGATGCCCAGGAAACTGACAAGAGCTAATTAAGTAAGTGAAACAGTAATAACTGTCCCAGGGAGAAGCACATTGGAGTAGGTCAAAGGCAGATAGCTCCCCAGCTTACACATATGGTAAGGGACAACTGTAATGATGTTGGCATGGGGGTGGTGGGTTCCTGGTCAGCCTGTGAGTGACGCCAGAGATGGCTGCTTGGGATCAAGCGAATTGATGTTGTCAAAGCATCTGGGTTAAAAACACCGTGTGATGAGCTAGCACTCTCCTTACAAAGGGGCTTGTGGTAATTGGAATATACTGAAATGAGATTTTTAGGCTTAGAAAGGGAGAGGAGAATCCAAGATAAGGTTGGAACATATGGAAACCTACTGGATTGTGGGCTCAACAGGTCCCTTGGCAGAAGTTTAACTTTTACCAGAGTTGAGCATTAGGAGGAAGTTGGTTTTATTTGTTCATTTATTTTGTTTGGTCTAATATTTTGGCATCTGCATAAGTCCTTCTTACCCCAACAATCTGAGCAAGACCTGCCTCACAGGCTTACCAATGAGAAGACTTTGTTACATTCTTTAGAAGAAAAAACACCCCTCTCCTCTGGAGCTCCCTCTTGCCCTATTAATGTGTGTGAATGTGTGTGTGTGTGTGTGTGTGAGACATGGGGTGGGATAATAATGGTGGGCAATGGTACCAATCCTGAACAAGTCCTCCCTTAACTAATCTGACCCACCTGAGTCACTGACTCTGAAGAAGTTGTCAGACTCTGTGGGATCACAGATTACGTATTATGAAAATGAAACTCACATTCCCATGCGCACACACACAGAAACCTATCTTCCTCCCTAAGCCTCTGTAAGTGGATACAAATACTTAAGTGTCTCACAAGAACTTGATGCTAATGCGTAAAGCAGCTCTGGATAGGGTGTCTAGGTTATGCCCCATGCTCACATGACAGTGATACAGGTGGTCTTCAACTTTCCTGCAATTTATATTTTGAACATTAAACCTTGATAAGCCTGAGCATCCTATCTGCAGCCAAATTTGGACTTTCAACCTCAATTGGTGTAGGAGGACCTCAGCTCACCATCATGGCACTCCCCAAGAGCCCCCATAGCTGTGAGAAAAAAGAGGAAGGGGTGCTATAGGTGGAGCTAAATTTCCTCTGAGCCAATATAGCTGATTGCCAGCAGGTGTTTGTGATGGGGGGTACTCAAAGCACCGTCCCTCTGACTTCTAGAACTCCATGCCCCCCACACACTGTTCCCACCCTCTTCAGTTAAACCCGATGGATCACAAATGAGCCTCCGGATTAACTGGATTCTAAAGCCTAATTACATGGAGTCACATCAGAACTTGATAAGGATATCAAGGTAGTACCTGACACAAGACTTGTGTGGGGTCAGTCATTCATGATTTGGTCACAGGGAGAGTAGGGAATGAAAGATAGAGGAGGGAAGAACCAAACATGGATTCAGGGGGACTGAACCACCGTAAGATCACTCGATGGGCATGCAAGGAAAAGTCCTGTGAAGTAAGTCCCAGGCCCAGTTACCCAATGGATAGAAAGGACAAACGTTTATCTTGAAGCTTTTCTCTCCCATTGACAAGCAGTTGCTCCACTGGATTTAAACTCCCTGACACTTCTAGATTATTCCACATGAGTGCTAACCCCACAGTCACACCATACACCATGGAGTCAGAGTTCTGGGACCCATACCAGATAGGACTGGGGCTCACTGGAAGTGAGATGTTGAGAGCACAAAGCGGGACTGCTTGACATAGCTGACCCAGAGAATGAGACGTAGAGTACCAGAAGCTTGGAATATACAGCCAAATGCCATCTTATCCCACTGCTCTCCTTCCTACCTTTTGGAGATAAACTGTCTTCTAAGCCAGAGGAGTCAGCCAAAGTCTTTTTTCCACCTAATATGGAAGTGAAGAGTTAGCATTCTCCTATATCTAGAGGTGCCAATGTGGAATTGTAAATGTTCAGCAGTTACTAACCTGGCCTCCTTGACTACTTCCCTTCAGGGAGATCAAGGTGAGGCAAGGAAATGGAAAGGAAATGTGGGGCTTCATTTCCCTAAACCTTTATCCATCTAATTAACAACTTGAAGGAAGCTACTAAATGATCAAATATTGTGCTAAAGGCTAAAGGCAAAGCCATGAACAAACAGAACAGGTTGACTAAATCTAGGTGATTGTCTGCACCAGAATTTGTCCCCACTTTCCAGTCTCATAATCTTGTAACTTTAGGAACTATCTTTAGGTGTTTGTTAATGAAAATAAACTTTTCCTTCTCCCCTCAACCGATATATATGTCTATTATTCAACCTTGGGAAATTCTGCTTTCAAAGAAATTTATTCTGTAGGAAAGTATGATATTGCCAATAGAAAAAAATATATGTTCCAGATGATGCCTTCAAAGAACTTATAGCATCAGGGCCTAGAGGAGTCTAGTAGGGTTACTGGAACCATATTAGCTGACTAATAGTGAAAGATCAGCACTATGAGGGAATTTTGGCAGAAGGAGGGAATCTCAGCCAAACACTGTAAATTCATAACGTGGCTCATCTGCAGTTTCCACTCATTTTAGACTTTTCAAGCACCAATTTCAATGTGCTAGACCCTCATTCCAAAAGAAATCCATTAATAATGTAAGGTAAATTTAGTACACTGGTTTCTAAATTTCATCTTCTGGATTGCTTCTCATTTTTGGAAACAGCACATGAAATTTTTGGTTTTCATTTAGAAAATATCCTGTTAAGAGATTAAATCTCTTGAAGTCCCCCTTTGAGTTTAATTCAGCAAAGACCAACAAAGGCGTCTAGACTGCTTCTAGAGCTGTGCTGTCTAATATGGTGGCCACTTACCACATGTGGCCATTAACTAAAATACACAGATTTCAAAGACAGTGAAACAAAGATGTGGAATGCCACATCAACAATAATGTATGTTAATTATATTGTTGAATTCAACAGTGTTTTAGATATAGTGAGTCTTTATATGGCTTTTTTAAATAATAGATGTGGCTCATATTATATTTCCATTGGATAGCATTGTTCTATAAGTATAGTAACCTAACGTGATATTAAATACATCTAATTTGAAAATTACATTCACTTACTGGGATGGTGGTCAAGTTAATCCCTGAAGTCATGCTTCTCCTAAGCAGTGATTTGGTAACTGGGAAGTTGCTCAGGCTTGAGGAGAATCTGGGGTTATCATGCTCTGTGGAGACTTGGCATGTGACAGAAACATTGACTTTGGCAAATCTTCCCTTTCATCCTAACGCTGCCTCTAACTAATTGCACCCTTCGGGAAGTTCCCTAGTCTTTCTGGCCTTATCTATCTATCTACAAGATAAGAAATTTGAGCTACATGATCTCTAAGTTTCCTCCCCCTCCCACATCCTATGATCCCAAATCCTGTCTGTTCACACAGTGCAGGGACATGACAGGGATATTAATTAGAGCTTCTGACCAAACAAGAAACCTCAAAGCAGGTTTGTGGAAAGGCGGTCTGATCCTGTTTCTGGCATGTTAGCGGTAAAGGAATATGCTCAAACTCTCAACTACCAGACCCCTGACACTGGCTTAAGAGATGTGCTACATCTGGGATTCAGTAAGTTGAATCAGCAGACTTTCTATTTCCTTAAAATGACTTCCTGAAGTCATTTTCACAAGGTTCCAGCTTTCTAAGATGTTCTGCCATAAATGCCTTTGCTGTCAGCAGGCATGAAGCCTGCCAAACTTGGCCTCCCCACACATTCCGCTGGGTTCCCCTGTTCCCATGAAATCAAGGACCATGTATGTATGTTACACCCTTTGGAGAGTACAAATCATCCTCTCTGCTCTTTTGATCATACACAGTGAATTCTGTGGTCGGTCCCCGTGCCCTTGAGCATCACTCTGCAGAGCGAGGCACTCTACTCTCATTGAGAGACTGGAGACACAGGAAGTTGTAAACCAATAACTCTGTTGATTATTGAAAAATCAATATGCATCAAATAGAAAACAGAGCTTCTCTGATGAACAACAGAGGAGGAAGGGGGTGCCTGGAAACATCAAATCACAGAGGATATGAAAGCAAGTCATTATGGGGAGCCCTTGCTTGCAAGACTTTTGTTTGACCGTTCACTCCTGTGGGCACACATTTTTGGTGCCCTATCTGTCATGACATCATTACATTTGGAAGCCCCCAATTTCAAGACAAATATGTTTTTTAAACCAGTCAGAGTAAGAAACAACAGCTGGTCCAAAAGAGAAGAGTCAAAACATACATTGCAGATAGAATGTTTGGAAGGAGGGTAAAAAAATGGAACTCCAAATGGCTGTAGAAGGAATGGGCCAAAAGACCCACATTGGCTTCTAAAGTGGGGAAATAATCAAATTATACTTTCTACATATTGAGTGCCAAGCTTAGCTCTGCTTCAATTCTGAAGGCCTTGGGAACCAAGAACAAAAGAGCTGAGCTCCATTACTCTGTATCCCACTGTGTCCTCCGTGGAAGACATCTGCTTAGCTCTTATTCTGTAACAATAAGAAAAGAAATATGAGACTGAGGCTATTTCTCTCTGTAGCTCCAGTGCTAATAAGCACAGTATCTGGTCATAGTCATCTAGGAAATATCTAATGGGGGATTCGATCCATCATGTATAAAATAAGACCTCTAGCTTCGTCAGTTTGTGGTCTCCAGCAAGTCCTTTCACCTCTTGTTTAAATTTCTGACTTGCTAATTGTAAGCAGATACCATGTTGGGATGAATAACATTAGTGCTGAGTTTCATATGTGAAAGGGTTCTCATGGCCCCCATCATCCTTTTGGTGAACTTGCAGTGAGTATCCACACCTCTCCCACTTTCCTTTGAGGCCACTTAGTTGCATTTGGAACATCGCTGCTTCAGGTAAATTCCCTTGTAAAAACCACCTAGCTCACTGAAAGTGAACTAACCATCTAATCACTCACATCTCGGGATTTAACTACACAAATATCAGCCCTATGAAAATCCTTGGTTTTCTCCACTGTTATCAGCAACCCCTAGATGAGATTATGCACTCTTATCTCTGAGACAGTCAATAAAGTTGTCCCACTACTCAGCACTTTTATTTGCATGATGTTCACAGGTCCATTTTACATACAGAAGTGTAATTTCTTTTAGAAACTAGTGATTCCTCTTTCATAGCTTTCTTTTTTTTTTTTTTTTAGATCTATTTTTATTTATTTGTGCCTACAAAGCTGGGGTGTAGACCAGAGCTGCGGCAGTGAGGAGGGTGAGAGGATTCACCAGAGACAGAGCAGGGAACAGAACAGGCGGATCTACTGAAACACACTGTAGAGGGGAGCAGTGGGTGAGACAGGAGAGGTCTGCTGTGCCATGTGGGTCAGCTTCCTGGCCGGGGATTGAACTTGTGCTGCAGTGGCTAGTGACAGCTCCATAGTGCTGAGACTTAACCCCTTGCTCTTTCAATTCTTTTCTTTCCCCCAGCAGCTTTTAAAATCACAAAGTCTTTGCCAAAGAGCTACTCGATGCTGGTTTGAAGAACTAGACAAGGCTGCTAACCTGTATACTGTCCCTTTAAAGTGGAAATTTTGAGCTGATTATTTTGTGTCTTGCCTTCCCAAGTCCTTCCCTCTGTGATCTCCAGGTCTGCATAACTGGGTTTCTGAGCAGGTGCCATCTGCTACTGTGAATTTACAGTCTCTTTCAGCAAACAGGGAAAGCAGAAACTAAATTTCTTCAACTGAAAAACTGACACAGCACAAATGTACTCTGGAGAAATATTTTTCCAGGGAGGTACCCATTCTTATATGGACTAATTCCAGGTACAACTCATTTCATCCTGATGTCTTCCTTCAGAAAGATGCTCAAATGAAAATACAGGGTGTCAACTGATCTCTGATTTCCTGGAGTCACTCCATATCCCATGATCTTTCAGCTGAGTAAAATGCCAGAAATTTAGCTCGAGTCTTACTGCTGATTCCACAGTCCCATGGAGAAATGACTATGGTTCCTGTGCATAAATTTATTACATTATTAGGTATTCTACGGACTGTTCAGGGACTATCAGGGATGCTTCTATATACATAAAGTGCTCAGAAAGTACATTTTGAAAATAGCAGCATGTGATGAAAGTGAGTCTCCCTCAATGGCCCTCTCTCATTTAACTTTTCCCAGCCACAGCCTCCTAGTATATTATAGTATTGGGTGAATATCTTGCATTTATGCTGAAAACATGACAAAACTACCTTTCCCCCCATGAATATATATTTATAAATGATCTCTAGTGTCTAAAAGCTTGTTCTCTGGGGTCAAGTGAGCTGAATTACTACTTTTTATACAAATTATTAGTAAGACCTTGGGAAAGATTTTTCAGTTCTTTGGGCCTCAGTGTGCTGAGCTGTGAAATGCTGATATTCATAGTCCCCACATCATAGATGTGAAAGTTTTGAGAAAGTTGCATCAGGCAATTGTGTGTTAAGGGCTGTAGGGTAAAGGTTGATCAGGTCTTTCCACCCTCCCACTACTGATGATGGACACCTGCGGTGCTGTGAGCATTCCAGGGTGGGCATGAGCAAGTGGGCACACCTGTGTTGGACACGGGGATAAATGGGCGGCGTCATGAGGACGCCAGAACTGTGAGAACTGTGAGGACCAACCGAAAGAACCAACAGGCCCGACAGCAGCAGCAGCAGATAGAAGAAGCAGCCGAGAGGGTGAGACGCGCTGGGGGCTGGGAGGTCTGCCAGCCTCCCGGCCCCCCGGCACCCCTGCCTGCCATATACCTGGCCACCTCTACTAAATAAAGTATGAAAAGCCACCGAGGGCTCCAAGACTCTCCTTCCCTGACCCGTCTGCCCAGAACCATCCTGAACCTGCCTCCAGTGCCACCTCCATCCTGCTGCTACAAGGGCTTAGCACGAATCCTATAAGATTGTGTCTGTAGCTCTAAGCCACTGTTCTTATTTATATTTAAAAAATGGCCTTTTTAAATGTCTATAAATGATTTTTATTCTTCATACATCCTCACAACAGTGATTGTCTTAAGCTAGCCTCCCATTTGGAGCACACACTCTTTCTCACATGGCAACATACTCAGAAGCCGCACGAAGGTCACTTTCTATGTCTGTCATCTATCTTTGCAGTTTGGAACTACTGTTTGGCTCCCGGTCTGAACGGCACTTGACTGTGTGTGAAGAAACCCCAAACAAAGAGACACTAAAAGGTACAGTTCGTTTGCTCTTGGCTCACGAAGGATCCGATTATTTGACCTACAACGTCTGCTGAATTCAGCCTCATTTTGTATAATTCCCCTCATCCAGAAATGACAGGCGCCTTCAAGCACAGGTGCAGAAAATCACGTCAGTCTCAACAACTTAAAGTGATGTGTTTGCATCTACTTTCTTCCAGAGGAATCTTCTAGAAAGTGGGGGCAGATTTCACTTGTGAACCTTTTGAAGATGATCTCTGATGCATTCTCATTTTGAATACCTTGTTATCACCACAGAGAATCTTATAGTGTAAATGATTTCCAGCAGCCTTTGCAGAAAATAACAGTCTGCCCTGCGATCTGTTGGTGGAATCACTGTATCTTGTTAGTGGGGGCTGAGTTCACTGATACTTAAAAGCAGCATAGGTTGAAAGTTCCCAGATTTGTAAATCCAGTTCCTTTGAAGGTAGCTAGGAGAAATTCCTAGCTAGAATGAAAAGAAAAGACGTTTTCTTTTGTTCCTTTGGCTTCTTTTTCCCCCTACCTTTTCCTAGTTTCTTTTTAAACAATCAAGAACATAAGTAATTGTCACCTTGGTATCTGCATTCAGAGCTCTAGAAGGCTCTTATTCTGGGAAACACGTAGGCTGAGCATTCCTGAAATGGAATCAACAAAACCTGTGCACTCCCAGGTGCGAAGAGGTAATTGCAGGTGCAAATCGGTGAAGGCACCAACAACAGGCAACTGAATGTAATAAGCAAGCTGCATTCTGATGCTTTGGTGCTGCTCCTTGGAACTCTTCTTTTTACTTGAATTCATTTGCATTTCTCCAGCATAGGCGGTGCATAACAAAACACTCTTTATATATTCCATCAGGCTCATCAGTCTATGACAGGAATATTGCCTTCAACTAGTCCACGTAACTTACAGGAATGTTTGTGTGTGTGCGTGCGTGCGTGGGGAATGCGCACATTAATAATTGGAGTGGTAAAGACGAGAAGGTGGGGTATACAATATCAATGCCCTGATTTGGGTCTTTCAATGTCACAAGTGCTTTCTGTCACAATGCAAGAGCCTGAATGATTTCCAGAATGCTGGGGCCACACACAGACTCAGAAAGTGAACATCAAGAGGATGCAGCTCAAGTATCCAGTTGTGGTTGCAGAGACCTTGATCTTCCTCCCATGCCTGAGCTAACAAGCTTGATCTTGCTCTCTGTAGCCTTGCTCTCTGTAGCTTTCCTCTTCCCAACTTTCTGCCACTATTCAAATGGCCTTTCCCTGTGTTTCTCCTTCTCTTGTTTTCCCTCCAAAATCAGAAGGCATTAGTACAGTTGGCAAAGATGGTAAAGGATTAAAAAACAACAACAACAAAAAACTTGAGACTGAAGCAGGAAATTCTCCAATTTCCACTTTTCCCCAGGTCACAGTAAAGTGCTTTTTAGGTGGTTAAGGTAAATATAATAGGACTTTATAATTCAGGGGAGTACAATACCCCCATCCATCTTGGTCCCTGCAGGACACACCATACTAGGGTCGGGGATGAGGGGACATGCCCGGCATCTGTCTTCACCAAGACAGGATCGTGCATCTCACCTGAGATAGAAAAAGATGCATTTGAACCTCATTCGAGATCTTGTACAAGGTTATATTAGTATCTCATTGCTGTATAACAAATTGCATAAACTTGCTGATTTAAAACAATAAGAATTCATTTGCTTTTAGTTATAGAAGTCAGAAATCCAAATGATGGTCTCAGAAGGGCCCTATTCCTTCTGGAAGCTCCAGACAATATTTACTTGCTTTTCCCTCCTCCTACAGGCCACCTGTATTCTTGACTCATGGCCTCTTTCTCGACCTTCAAGGCTAACAATGCAGCATCTTCAAATCTGATTCCTGCTCCTGTTGTGTTTCTCTGTCTACCTTACAGGAGTCGTGATTACATTGGTTCCACCCAGGTAAACCAGAATATTCTTCCTATGTTAAGGCCAACTAAAAAGTCAACAGTTCTATCTGAAAATGTAATTCCTCTTTGTTATCTAATGTAACATATACACAGGTTCTGGGGAATTGGATGTGGACATATCGAGAGGAAGACTCTGTTCTGCCAACCACAGATGAGAAAAGGAGAACTGAGAATTGCAATGGCTATTACTAATTACTATGACTATGGGACAGAGCAAAGTTACAACCCAACATTTCAATATAAGCTAAAGGACATTAAGGAAATACTGTCGTAATGGCAATAAAAGAAAAACATAAATCATGTTTAGAAAATCTCAGAGGTGTAACGGCTAAGCAACTGTGAAACAGGAAAATAGATGCTGTAGAACTGAGGAACAAATGAGAAAGAGAGGAAAGTAAAAGTGAAGAAATGAAAAGGAAGTTTTAGGTGTGAACCTCCAAGGCCAGTGTCTCTGGGAGACAGTGTCTCTGGGAAAGAAAAGCTTGGTTCTTCCGAGTGGTGCTGAGATCTGAACCCACAGGAGCTTTATCGGCCCCATCTCATTAGCACACCTCCTCCTGCACCTCCATGACAACTGTTCTCCTTCCAGTTTCATTGCCACCCTGTTTGTACATAGACTCATGGGCGGCAGGAGAGACAGTAAGAGGACTCTGCCCTCCTGGGGTAGCCCCTTCCCTGTGCTGCCAGGATATATGGCCCCATAGCCGTTCATTTAGGTCACTTCTTGTTTTGCTTACCTCAAAGTGCGCTTCTCATTTTTCTGCCACACCTTTAAGGAAAGCAATGTTTTCTCCCAACATAGAAGGAGAGTGTGCCTTGTTCAACTCCATAACGAGCAGACTCGTAGACTGCTTTGCAGCCGTTTGGTTGCACACAACTGCATGCACAACAGCAATGCAGGACCATTAAATGTGTTGCGTGAAAGGGCAGTCTCAGTACATAAACCAGATTGGAGATCCAGCAGCTAAACTACAAATCGCCTTTTAGGTAGCCTGTGACCTGATCTCTGAGGATGGTAGTGACCATGATGCTGGCACCTCCTGGAGAGTTTTGTGCCACCAACATTTAATGGCACAATCTCCAGCAATAGCAGATTCAGAGGGACTCACTGGAAAACATCTAAATATCAGAACCAAGAACCAGGTCAAGTCTATAGGCATGAACTTCCCGCCCCAGTCTCAGCTGCATTCTGCTTTCCCACAACACTCCCAGTGGCCAGTCCGTGCAGGATTCCATCTGCAGTGGCCATAGGCTCTCTGCTTCCTGGCTCACTTTTCCACCATTCCTGGGGAGTCAATGCCTAGAGATTCTCAAAATGAGGTTAATAAGGAAGCAGAGTAGGCAGAGCACCCTTTAAGCTGCCCCAGTTTCACCTCCTGGGCAGTTACCTTCAACCATCTGCTAAAATTCAGAGAAAGGCAATAAACTATAATGCTAAGATGAGTGTGAAGGGCCATCAATCATGAAAGTCATTACTGAGCACCTACTGGGTACAAATCCCTGTTCTTAAAAGAGCAAGCAGACAGAAGCCATTACTAGCAAGGTAAGGTAGAGAAAAGGAAAGCAAGGCCAGGTGCACATTTTTACAATATTGTTTAGACTAGGTTAACAGTTCAGAAAAAAGAACTTGGCAAGTGCATTGGAAGAATTTACAGGTCCTAACTTTTGAAAGCAATGACTCCCATTTTAGGAATGCACCCTAGAGTAATATATCAACTAAGGACAATGATTTATAAATAAAAAATGTTCATTACAGCATCATTTAGAATAAAATACGAATAACCTAAAACAACACTTTAATAATTCACGGAATTCTGGTGAATGTATAATGGGCTATATGTTGCCTTGAAATTGTATTTTTGAAGAAGAATAATGACTAAATGAATCAAATTAAAAAGGAACAGTCAACATTTTAGATAGACTATAATACAACCTTTGGTTTTAAGCATTTGCTTGTAGAAAAAGTTATAACATCAAAATAATAAGACTTATCCCTAAATAATGGATTTATGGTTCATCTTTTTCTCCTTCCTTTCTTCCCTCTGTCCTTCTTTTGAGGGTATGAATTGATTTTGTAATGAAGGGAGAATTTCCATGTTAACATGATGAGTAAAATTACACCATTTTTATCCCTTAATACCTAAGATACAAGCAAAAATATCTTTTAAAGAAGTTGAAAATGGATCGGTTGGTTTATGAAGTGTCTATATAAATAACACTATTGTACCAATAGTCAATTTGTTAGTTTGAAAATGAGATTGCTGTTTTATAAGAAAAACTGAACCACTTGCAGATAGACTTGGGGAAAGTTTGGAAGAAAGTTTCTTGGTATAGGTTCTAGTTTGGATCAGCAAACCAGAAGGAAGAAGCTACCCAAAAAAGTTTATTAAGTGTATAAAAATGATGTGCTATAGAGTAATTCTTTGGAGAGATGTGAGTGAAGGAAAAGAAAGATTTTGCTCTTGATAAATTAAGCAAATTCTGAGTGACAAGCCAAAGGGTAAAGTATAAGTACACGAACATAAGAAGAAACTCAAATATCATCAATAGACATTTACTATACATGTCTTGCATCTATTACTATGCTAACTTCTTAAAAGTATAAAGCACACATAGTGTCTGTAAAGTTTAAAGTCCAGTTGGCAAGACATAACTTGTACACATGAAACAATTTAAAAGCAAAGCAAGACACCATGTTCTCAAATGCCAAATTCTGTGGTTTGAACTAAAAATGTAATAGGAATTTTTGGAAGGAAGAGATCAATGTCAGATGAAGTCGTTGAGAATTGGGACTTGTGACACATTAAAACAAGTACAGAACTTGATCTTAGTGCAAAAGCTACTCACATGTGTGCTGAGGAAATTCACTAATGGGGAGTGTGTGATTAAAGCCAGGTTTTATTAATCATAAGCTTTCATGGGGGACAATTTTGAGCAAAATTTGAATGAGAGATGCAAATTATAGGAATCGCTAAGTAAATATACATTAGAGAGAAAAAATGACCTTAGAGATCATCTTTCCAGCTTCATATGTTTATGAGTAAAGAATCTCAGGCACAGAGAAAGGCTGTAGCTTGTTAGAAAGAAAATAGAAATTTGGTCAAAGACAGGAATCTAGATGGGATCCAGAGGCTGGCTCAGCTCTGGCAAGCCGCTCAGCATTTCTAAGACTTTGATAGTTTAGGAGGGAGGTCTTCCATTAGCACAGGTGTAAAAGCCCCTTCTTCTGAATATGGGCTCCTTTAGTGTCTTACTTGACCAATTGAAGGCAGCACAAATGACACTGAGGAACTTCTCAAGTCAAGTTATTAAAACACCTATCCTTGAAGTCCTGAGCTCCCATGAAAGAAGTCAAGCCACTCTGAGGGTTTGACGTTCAAACGCTACTGAGAGGTTCTAGAGGATAATTTTCTATGCGCGTGTGTGTGCGTGTGTGTGTGTGTGAGAGAGAGAGAGAGAGAGAGAGAGAGAGAGAGAGAGAGAGAGAGAGAGAGAGAGACATGCCAATGAACACCAAGGCGCCAGACACAAGAATAAAGAAGCCATTTTGGGGCATCATTCCTCCCCATCAGTGATGTGGAAGATGTTATCACCAACCCCAAAATTTGACCTATACCTGTGAGTAAAATAATATGGCCATTTTACACTACTTTACTTTAAGGTATTTAACAACAAAGTAATAAATAACCAAAAACCAATTTCTAGTGTCCCTTACCAATTTATTTCTCTGCTCTCATTAAATCCCACAAATGCACAGTAATAAGTTAGCAAGTAGTGCGTAACTAGTTGGTTTGGCAAGAGTGGTAGCTTATGGCAAAAATAAAAGGAAGTGTCACTGGGGAGTGAGAGGGTTCCAAAAACTAAGTGTGTTGTGGGTTCAGAAGTTGACCACAAATCTAAGCGGCCACCTGGGTTTCTGACCAAACTGTTTACAAACCAGTGTTAGAGCACAGGGAGAGGGGTAACCCAAAAGCCCCAAACCTGTCTGCTCTAAATAGGTTCTACCATCCACTGCTTCAAGACAAAACATACTCTAATGTACAACACCATGAATGGAAAGGAATTTTAATACAATTAGTGTTTAACAAAGAAAAAGGAAAGAACATAATTTCCAAATCAAGCACCTGAAGTTATCCTGTCCAGGCAAACAGCTGGCCCAAAGCAGGGCCACTGAGGACCAAAAGCCTGGCACAAGTCTAAAAGCACCTTCCTATGGGGAGCCACAGAAAAGGGTCAGAAGCAACCAGACAAGTCTGGGAGGAAAAGAGCAAAATCAAAATCAAGATAAAAGCTGCCATTGTTCTCCTCACAAATCTCTCACCTACATCTGTTTCAACCAGTCCAAGACCAGGAAGTGCAGCTTCTTCACATGTCTCTCTGCTTTGTTTGCCTCCTCTAGGCTTCCTTCTGGCTTTCCATTTATCCTTCCTTCCTCAATCTCCCCTCCAGCTTCTTCTCCTCCCAACTCAGTTCTACCCTTTCTGGAGCCTCCCTTTTCCCTGAAGACCACCCTGTTATCCCAGAAGTATCCCCAGAAGTTCAGGTTACTATCACAAGTCCAGGTCATTATCTGTGTTTCTGACAAACTGGCTATAAATCAAAGATTCCTGGGACATTCTCCTCAAATTCCATCAACTTGCTAGAATGTCAACAGAACTCTGGCAATCCACTTACTTACCAGGTCACCAATTTATTGCAAAGGATACTCAAAGATATGGATCAATAGCCAGAGGGAACAGAGGCACTGGGAGGAGTATGGGGAAAAGCCTTGGAACTTCCACACCCTCTCCCAGTGGTCTATTCTCCCAAGTATCCACATGTTCATCAACCTGGAAGTTCTCTGAAACCTCTTCTTTTACAGTTTTTTGGAGTTTTTATGGAGGCATCACTTACAGTCATGACTAATTAACTCATTAACCATAGGTAATTTAACTTTACCTCCAGCCCTGTCCCCTCCAGGGACCTCAAGGGGATGGGACTGCAAATTCCAGCCCTCAGGGTTGGTTTCCCTAGCAACAATTCCCTCAGGTACTTCTGAAAATCACTTTCCTCAACATAACAAGGGGCGCCTTTATCTTTTATCACACAGGAAATTCCAAGGCTTTTGGAAGATGGGAACTCTGAAGCTCAAATAAACCTGAGAAATATATTCTGATCTTTTGAATGCTCAAATTATATATATCTTACATTTATCAAATATATATGTGTGTGCATATATATATATCTTATAAATCTCATATTAAGATTCTTGTCTCTTTCTGAGGGGATGGAACCTTTTTTTCCGATTTGCAAAAAATATCCCTGCTTCCCTTTCACCCACTGAGTTCTTCAGTGAATGAAAGAAGCCAAACTGCTCCAAGGAGTTTGAAGTTCAAATCCTACTGAGAGATTCTAGAGGATAGTGTGTGTGTGTGTGTGTGTGTGTGTGTGTGTGAGAGAGAGAGAGAGAGAGAGAGAGAGAGAGAGAGAGAGAGAGAGAAAATGTGAAGTCAGACAAATTTAGTTTTCTTCTTTAAGAGCTGAAGGATAATACCGGTTCTTTCCCTCCCCATAGTGATTATAATAATACAGCATGGCTATCAGCGCCAAGGCTATTCTAATAACTTATAGCTCTTCACCTTCCAGGCACATGGCAAGATTGTACTTTTGTTCCCCTGTGGTTGAGACCATGTGATTAGATGCTTGCTTTGTAAGTAGAGATAAAAGATGTTGCTTCCAAACCAGGGTGTTTGTCAGTTCTAAAGCTTGTAGAATTCTCTCTGTCTTTGGAATTGAGATAGTCAACTTCCATCATCCTGGATTCCTGAGTAAATCAAAGCTCACTTCAACCCATTAAAGATTTAGAGCATCACTGAAAAGTTTACATGACAGAAATTTTTGAATCTGCTGATTACTGCTATATTATTTTATATACATTCTATTATATATTATATATTACAATATAGCCTATTCTGACCTCTGCACAAAAGTTTGGGAATGCTCTTGGAAGCAGAGAAATTGTTAGGGGGAAAGACCCTCCTGAATGGATTATACAAATAGGTTATGGACTTCGACCCCCATTCCAGACCTACAAGATCCAAGGACTACAAATCCCA
>JAGFMF010012290.1:5273447-5385947 GCA_019455555.1 Galemys pyrenaicus
ATAAGGGAACCAAATAAGGATCAAGGAAAGGAATAAGAACAATAATAATAATAACAATAAAGACACAAAAACCAAAAATGAAAAGACAAGGACAAATTGCCCTCTCATTTTAATTGAGTAGTTGTTGCAAACTATGTCCAATCTGGAGTTTCTCTTGCTGAGGATTTAATTTTATTTATTTATTTTAAAAAGTTTTATTTATTTATGCATACAATAACTGGGGTACAGGCCAGAGATGTGGGGGGTTGTGTGAAGATTCACTAGAGATAGAGTGGGGAGCAGAATAGGCAGACAGACTGAAATACACTGCTGAGGGGAGCATCTGGTGCTGCAGGAGAGGTCTGCTTCACCATGTGGGTGCCCTCCCTGGCTAGCAATAGGGATCAAACTCGTGCTGCAGCAGCTGCTGCCCGCTTCATAGTGTGTTGCTTAACCCACTGTGCCACCAGGGAGGACCTGAGAAATTCATTTTAATTCCATGTTACACACACTTTTAGTTTCAAGATTCCCTATAAGTTTTTTTGACTTGTTTTGGTTTCATATTTTCCTTTTATGTTTTAATGAAAGTTAAAACCAAAGTCTTATATATTTAAAGCACTTTGTAATAATTTTAATGACCTGGATCCTGCATTTAAGACCCTATACCTACTAAATCAAATTATCTGTAGTTGTGCTCAGTAATTAGTGGTTTCATAACACCTCCAGCCAATGCTCATTTGTGCCCAAATTTGAAAACAAAACAAAACAAAAACCACTGGCTTAGAGTAAGAGAGCATGAATCTGGTAGAGATCAGGGATGAAAAAGTGGATGATAAGTATTAACCTCAATAGTGATTCTGGGGATGTCTTAATACAGAACAAATCTCAAATTATGGATCTAGCAGTGCTCAGGTACACCATAAACACAATATTAAGGGGAAGCACAGCTCCTTCTTTAATCTTTCCTTGAACTTCTTGAGTCACCTCTCCCAGTTCCCCCAAGTTATACATCATGTGCTTTCTTCTTAAGACTTCTTTGTTCTCATTTCTATGGCCTCGATTTTGTTTGTTTGCATACTTGTTTCCTTATGAGACAAATACTTTTTATTTTTCAGTCCCATTTAGGGGTTGTGCTTGGAAAATAGTAGACAATTGCTTGTGGAAGTAATGACTGAATGTGAAAAAGGAGCAACTGCTTCTGAGTACGGAAAGTAAGAAAAAAACTTAGAGTATGTCTTAAAGGTTAATGATTTTTGCCATTAAAGATATTACAGCCTTTTGGATATAAGATTACTTATATTCATTTGTCAATGAATATAAATGAAGTATTTAGGAGTGATATATTATGATGTAATTTCAAATGTATCAAAAATGAGATGGAGGAAAGAATACACACATGATATAATAAGTATGGTCCAACATTTACAGTACATTCTAAGTTAGTGATCAGGACATGTCTCTTTTGCAAATAAAATTTTTATCAGAACACAGCCATTCCCAGTTATTTACATCTTGTCAATGTCTATTCTGCAGTATACCTCAATCGAGTAGTTCTGACAGAGACCGTATGTCCCACAAAGCCTAAAATATTTGCTATCCAGTCTTTAAAAGAAAGGGCCTCCCTGGTGCGCAGCGGGTTGAGCACCGCACTGTGAAGCATCTGCGGTACAACAGTGTGCGTTTGATCCCCGGCCAGGGAGGGGACCCACGTGGCGCAGCAGACCTCTCCTGCCTCGCCCGCTGCTCCCCTCAGCGGTGTATTTCAGTCAATCTGCCTGTTCTGCTCCCCACTCTGTCTCTGGTGACTCCTCTCAACCTCCTGTGACTCTGGCCTATACCCCAGCTCTTATACACATAAATGAATAAATATTATCAAAAAGAAAAACAGAAAAGTATTCTGACCTCTGTTCCAGACAATGGGTACATGACTCTTCACTATTTAATTCTTTTTACCACCCTATATATTTGAAAACTTTAAAATCAAATGGTAGAATGAACAAATTTAGACAGAACATGATTGGAAAATGGATCAAAAACAAGGAAATACCAAAAGAGATATTTTTAAAAAATAAAGTGAAGAACAGATTTTCAGTTGGGTTCTAAGATTAATAAACACTAGAGTTAATATTGATTATTTTCCAAAAGGGGAGCGGTCGGCAGGATTAAACTGGTTGATAGAATTAGAGAGAAATGGGAGGTTTTCTGAGAGCAGTGAAAGCATATGTAACACATGTTACATTTGTTGGGTACTTGCTAGTATATATGACAGCCAACTTCCCCATCCATTCTCACCCATGCTCCCACAGCAACACACAGAACAAACACACCAAAGCAGTGTGTCCAGTAGATCTCTAGTCATATGCATGGGAGATTTGCTTTTGATTTACCTTGGAGGGTGAGAGTTAAGTTTAAAGAAGGTGGAACTGAGAAAGAGATAAAGAGACACTTAGGGGATTTTGATACTTGTATTCCTTTTGGGCCAGTGTAGAGCCCCCTAGGGAGTTTGAGAGACAAAGATTCACTTTTGAGACACTGAGTACAGGTAGAATTGATTTGTAAATTATAGGGGTGCAATTTATAATACTTCTGCTAGACTCTGAGCATTAGAAGCTTTTTAGAGCACCTTAACCCAGCACATAGAATGGATATCCGGGTTGTTATGAGGGAACTGTCCATGGTGAAAGTTCTCCCAATGTAGGATGGGAAGGAGTGATGAATGGCTGCACATGAAAACTAGAACAAGCAACCTCACGTCAGCCTAGTCACCAGACTGAAACCACCACTGACAGTCCACATTACCATGACTTTCTATCCTCTGTCTTCATAGCGTGGCATCTCCTGCCCTGGAAATGGTTTGATTGTTCACTACAGGAACTTCCCAAAAGAGGCCTGAGAGACTCTTCAACATTTCACTGGAACATATCAACAGTTCACATCCTGAGAGTCTCTGTATTGCATGCCTCCAAATTCTCCTCTTGCTGTTTCAATTAAATCCCATACTGTGACCTAATGCTAATAAAGTCCCCAATTTGAAAGACCCACCATACACTAAACTTCCAATTCTCAATAAAATTCTGACTTTGCCCCTTGACGCTTCCAAAGCTGCTTGAGTTTGCGTTCTTCCTCACCTCAGTAAGCAATACACCCAGCTTCGTCTTATCAGTAAGGGATACAGGTGGTATGTGGGGAGCCAGCTCTCAACACTGGAAAAAGCAGATGAGCAATGTGGAGAGGCTAGCGTTGCAGCAGCTGATAAGCTAATGAGCAGGCACAATCAGGAGTCACTGTAGTCTTCCTATGTGAGAAACTTCTTAGCTTTGGTATAATTCCCAGTTCTTTAGCCTGTTTATAGACCCTACATGATGTGGCCCTGCTCCCTGCTCAGCTGCAGTCCACCCATACAAGTCCACCCAAAATTCTCCCAGTTCTCACACTTCAAGTCCTGCATTTCAGAAAATCCCAGGTCTCAGGAAAACCAGGTAAGTTGTCCACTCTACTTATTCTCACAGTGAATCCCTTGCACATAATTCAGTTATGACTAGGAATCAAGAAACTTCTATATTCCAACAGCCTGCATTCAGGCTCCACAATCCACCAGCAGGCTGACCTTAACAAGCCACTGGATTCCTCTGTACCTCAGTTTACTCATCTAGAAAGTGAGGCTTTAAAAAACTATTAATGTGGCACTTGTACAAATGAAGTAAGGCTAGGGAAGTATCTCATATACCTGGCAAACAGCAAGTGTTCAATAAATGCAGCCAGAAGAACAATTGGTTATTATTAGAACTATGTCATAATTATTATCATAATTAGAACAATTCTGTCTTGTTTATGAGTTTATTCTCTAGTTTATCACTGGCCTGGCAGATAATAAGCAGTAACATATATCTTTAATGAATACATGATTGCTAAATTTCCAATTTTACTTCAGTTCCCCAGATATGCACCTGCCACCTTTGGATCTCGCATACGTGGCGCAGCCTCTCTGCCTGGGGCATTCCTTACCATCAACTTTCTCCCCCTGCATTCCACCCTGACCCAACTGTCTGGCTAATGCTTGCAAAATTGCTGAGCTTCAAATTAAGTATCTCATCTTACAGGAAGGCTTACCTGAGAGCTGTCCGCGTCCAAACTGCCATGGCCACCTGCACCCCAGCCACGACAACACACACCGCACACTAGGGCTGCATGTTTGTCTCCCCAGAGCTCAGCTGTTGACACCTCATCCTTAGTATGATGGCGTTAGGAGGTGGGGTTTGGGAGCGTTAACTTACTCATGACAGTGGAGCCTGCTAATAAGAAGAAATACCCAAAATCTTGCTTCCTCCTTCTCTGCTCTCTGTCAGGTGACGATAAAAGAAGATGTCCATCTGCAAACCAGAAAGGTCTCACAAAACTGAGTGGCCAGGACATTGGTCTTGGACTTCCCAACCTTCAGAACTAAGAGAAGTGAATGCTTGTCATTGAAACCACCTAGCATACTGGGAGTTTCCTGTAACAGTCTAAAATGTGCTCATGGCTCGTTCAACACTCAATCACTCCAATAGCTATGAAAGTCCAAGACATCAGCAACAAAATGGGCTTTTTAAAATCAATTCCCAGAGATTAGCACTAGGCAAGGGACTGCATGTATTTTAAAAGAAGGAAATGCATGCAATGAGCTTTAATTAATCTCTCCCAAGTGATTGGGAGTGCAACATGAGGACTTGCTCTCATTTCAGGGAAGTCATTTTCCAGTTCCTGGATAGAACATAGGCAACAAGAGCTTACACATGAACCAATTTTTCTATTTTACTAAAAACTAAGTTTTTTTAAGGCATATAATTTGGAGAATGAATTTCATCTTTGGGATTTGGTCCTAAACCTTTCTAGTCTAGCATTATACTTATCGATTTTTCCTAGCGACATCACACTGAAATCTGATTAGCAGCAGATTACAATATGGGGCAGCTTTTTAAAGAGCCTTGCAAGCGAAATCCTCAGCAGTGGTTCAGCTGATCGGATAGTCTAAGTGGGCCTCTTCAAGGAAGCCTGTGAACCTGGACAATCCAGTGCAAGCAGAGGAGTTAACTTGTGACAATACTTGTCCAAGCCTTGAAAGTGGAGCATCTGCTTCTTGGCCTCAAAAGTGAAACAATCCAATAATTACAGTCCTTGGTGCTTTTTTTCTACCTCAGGAAACATTTTGCAACTAACTAGCAATTTCCAAAAATATGGCTCAAGTAACACATCTCCTTATCTCCTCGTGTAGGAGAGGGTGTGAGCTGTAACGAGGCAGGGGCTCGTTATCTTAGGGGGTTCTGGCAAGGTGCTCCTGAGGACAGCTTTTAATTGGGTAAGCTTGTGATATCTAGGTCTGGGCTTTGAAACTATTTTCCGGGAGAAGCAAGGCCCCATTTCCAAGTCGTCTAGTTAGGACAAATTGAAAAGGCAGCTAGGGTGGGCAGGGAGAGGGAGCCCAGGGAAGGAAAGGGCGTAAATAGCTTGGTATTTTCATACCCCTTTCTGAGGGCTGGGAATTTGCTTTCGATTTTTTTCCCCAGGTTTTTGGAATTGGTTCAGGAAGAAACACAAGAAATCCAGGTGATCAACCCACTCGTCACTATAAGTAGCAGGTGGCCAGGTGTGGGGACTATAAATGCTGCTGTCACTCACAGCACCCAGGGATTGTGGGGTGATGGGACCCGCCCACAAGGCTGGTTTCCTTTTTGCTTAAATCCGTAGAAAAGAAACATTAAAATTCAATTGTACTGACCTCTGCTTGGGAGTCAGGCTGGCAATCACTTGCTGGCACTGCACTCATGGGCATGTGGAAGATGGGGACTTCTTTTTAGCAGCTGAACTGAGTTCTCTCTTGATTTCCAGGCATATTCAATAGCAGCAGTCTTTAAATTTCAATGAGGATAAGAATCAGTAAAGACCCCACTTAAAACTTAAATTCCCAGATTCAGCTCTACAGTTGCCTCTTCCAAGCAGTCTTCCCTGATTTTGGAGACCCATCCTTTGTGTTCTCATATTGCCCCAGGAAAATAAAAAACAAGGCACTTTATGTATCTTCTTCCCATATTCATCTCTAGTGCCCTGTTGCGTCACTCTACATTGCAGCCGGGAGACCAGGTCCCACACCCATAGGCCCTTGACTGGCTTCCTGGAAGGCTTCTCTACAGAAAGGAAGAGCTAATTGTTCTCACTCCAGTCTGCAAAGCAAAGTGCGTTTTGAGTCCGCCAGGATCCAATTGGTGCTGTTGTGCAACCATCCCAGGCCAAGCGGGTTCATTGTTGAATTGGGTAGACAAAAAGAGAATTTTGGAGACTTCAGTGGACATGACATGCCTTAATGTTGAATCAGGGGACTGGACTCAGGCAGACCAGCAGGCAAGGAAGCAACAACTGAGCCCCCTAGCCTCAGAATGAGGTAGCTCATGCCAGAGCTGAGAAGCCCCTTTTAACTCTTGTTCCTTGGCACAGATGTCTGTCATCACAGGTGCATGTGCCCCATGCTCAGGGGCCCAAGCCCAATATCACATTTGGGTGAGGCAACCTGGGAGGAAAGCAAGGCCACAGGTGGCAGCTGTAGAAGCTGGCTGTGGAAGATGGAAAAGAGCCTAATTTACATGGTGGATTTTTTCCCCTTTTTTATTATTTACTTTTTCCACTTTATTTTTTAGCTCCAGGGTCTTAAGGAAAAGTTACTTAAAGTATTTAGGAGAAAAAAATAGCATTTTTTTCTTTTTTTCATCAACAAGATTATATTGGCTAAGGTGTATTGAAGTGAATATTTCCATTTTCTTAACTTGTTCTGAGAATAAACATGTTGTCTAAGTGGCAGAGTTACAGGTATAATTACTGAGAGTTGTTCCATAAGACTTGGTAAAGCCTTTTTGGTATGTTTCCCAGAAACTAGAAAAATGAATGACGCTAATAACCGGGTAAGAAATCCTTTAACAAATCAGGTGGTTTCCAATTCTGTGCTTTCCTCACCACTGAAGGAGACCTAATCGAACTGTTGGCGGAGAGACACCATTTCTGATGGTCGATCCCTACAAAACGTCAAGATGCTGTGGAGACTCCATTCCTTCCACTCCCACCTACGTACTTACGTGAACAGCTTTCTCAGTGCGTAACGCCACTATAGGAAAAGAAAAGCCATTGAATCTGTCTTAAATACATAGCCACCAACGCAGTAAATAATATTGATCCATGAACACATGAAAATCAGGGAGAGAAACTTCCACCTATTTCTTAGAGATGCTTTCCCATACACAAAAAACTTCATGTCTAACAATTACCAATATTTGTACTACATTTAGTATGTTTACTTTTGGTGTGCACTAATAATATTAGTAATAATATCTCAATCCAGAATAACTTGACTGAATTATTTATAGCATGAAATAAAAACAACATACATGTGTTTGTAAGATATCCATTCTTTATATTTTGTTATAGCAGCCGAAATGGACTAAGACATACCTCTTTCATTTTTTTCCCTCCATTTCCCCATCTTCCCTCTCTTTCTATTATTCCCCAACTAGCATTCAGACCTTTTGTAATATTCTCATAGATATGTACATGTCCTTGAAACCAATTTAGTTTATTATATTATTTTCTATACTATTCAGCATACTGCAATGACTTCATTTTTAATAGATGCAAAGGATGGGAATAACAACATACAGTGTATTTACAAATGAGATCATGTCACAGACATCTCAAATATACCCTTTCCCTTCATTCTTCCTTTCCTTTCGCACTCTATTTTTTGCTGTTATTATTTTAGATGTTTTAAAATTAATTACTTTGTTTTATTTTCTTACCTCATGGGGAAGATAAACATTAAAGAATTGAGTAAGCAAATAGCTGATAAGTAGTCTATGAAGATGTAGGTGTGAAACTGGGAACCCATCACAGGGCTGTGTGTCTGTAAGTGGCAGTTTACAGAATGAGGAGATGCTCTCTGGAGGAGAGACGGCAGGGACTGGACAGGACAGCCTGGGAGATTAGTCTGGTTCTAGAATGGTGCCCCTCCCTCTTCCCAATTCCTATGCTGAAGCCCCAACCCCCCTGTGATTGTATTTGGCAATAGAGCCTATACGGAATTAATAAAGGTAAAGTGAGGTCTTAAAGGTGGCGCCTTCCTCCGACAAGCCTGGTATCCTTTTAGGAAGACAGACATCAGACACCCTTTTCTTATAACTTTTCAGTTAATTTTACAACTTTTCACACACACACACAGAGGAAGGACCATGTGAAGATATCAGGAGAAAGAGCTGCCTTACAATTCAGGCATAAGCCATAAGCCAACACTGACCACACCCTGATTTTGGATATTTAGCTCCCAGAGTATGAGGAATAAATGTCTGTTCCTGAAGTCACCAGTTGGGGTGTTCTGTTATGGTGGCCCCAGGAAGACTTGAATCTGCCGCCTTCATTGCCCTGTGAGCTGCAGCAGCCCTCGGTCTGCTCTGGTTATTTTGCATACTCCTGAGAGCAACTTATCAGCAACTAGAACAGCAGTCCTCACATCTTGTGCAGGAATCTTCCTTTTTAAGTTTATTGGGGGTAACATTGGTTTACGACACTGTATGAGGTTTCGACTCCACCTCCTCAGATGCAAGTCCCCATACGACATCCACCTTCAAGGCAACCACAATCTTCCATCATTGTCTTTTAATTGGGATTGCATTAGTTTTACAGCCCTGAATAGGATTCAGGAGAATAGGTTCACACCATTTTGGATGTACATGACCACAGTTGTGTAGGATTCGTTCTTACTCAAGATTACTGAAGACCCCAAAGAGATTTTATTTATATGAATTATATTTATCATCTTAGAAATGGAAACTAAGAAATCTTAAAAATATTTATTCATTTAAAACTAACACTAAAACCACTCCATTTTAAACCTGAGTCAATTTTTAAAATGAAAAACAACATTTTCCAAAAATTTAATGAGGATTCACATTTTTGTAAATCTCTTTAATATCTAACTTAATGGAAGACAGCTGGATTCTCTTGTATGCTTCTGATTTTGATCTGTATTCAGTATGTTGCTGTGGTTGAAAATTTGAAGAAAATTAAGCCTCACATAAATATGTGATTGAAAAGAGGAGGAATGCTTAATTACCTTTTCAGATTATTGTGGGCGTTCTTTTTGATATTACACCAAAACTTGACAAGTGGCAGTATCTTAATGGTTCATTGTTATGTGGATTCTAAAGCCAGATCACTGAATTTTTATATGGCTACATTAAAAATCTAATGACCTCTCTTTACTTTGAAGAGGGCTTTTACCCAAGTGTAGCTCGGTAACATCAGACCTTGGTCACTTGAGTTACTGGCTCACTCAATCATGTAGTTCTTCCCAATAGTGACAATTTCATAACACCACACCAAAACAATCACATCTGTTAATATCACCACCGAATTCCTCTGCAAATCCTTAAAATACTGGAAAGCACTCAAGCTCACAGAAGTAAATAACAAGTTTTCCAGATTTTCAGCGTGTTATTTTACCATCTTATTTGAGGTCTCTAGGAATTAGTATCAGTTTAGAAACAGTTGTCTGTATTGTCCCCAAAAGTCAGATTATTTCTTCTTCTTCAGGTGCACCATCATTCTGGAAAATGGCCACAGGTCCCCGTGGCGAGTTTTGGAGGGAGTGTAAATTGGGATTGTGGCAATATCTTTCTCTCGTCACCCTTCATTTAAGGCTCTAGGTGTCTGAACTGGCTCCAGTCTGGGATTGTAGTGGCCATGAGTTGACAGTTCAACTTAGACTTTAGTTCTTTCCATCCACAGCGTGTTGGCTTCCACGGCTCAAATACAGCTGTGACAGCTGTTCTGTCTGTTTCATCCAGGGACACCACAAACCAGCAGTCAGTGGCCAGGTGGGTCTGGAGCCTTACAGCTTTGTGTACTATGTTGACCCCTTGTCCACTGTGCTGACCAGGTCCACCTTGCCAGTCACTGGCCCTTGCCACCCTCATTCTACTGGGGATTTGGGGAGGGAATTCTTGTCACAGCAATTTATTTCTCAACACTGTGGTGAAGGCTGGGTCCTCTGTACCCTCCCAGAATGGATGGAGAGATTTTGCATGATAAGTGCACTCTAGTATTCCAGTCTCCTTAAGATTTTGGAACAACTTCTGCAGGATACCAAAGAAGTTCTGGCATTTCAACTTCATTGAGTGTGGAGCACCTTTGGGCCCATGTTTCAACCAGCCAAGAAAATTATTAAGAGCCTTCCCTGGCTTCTTGAGCAGAAACATTAAATTTGGATGATCTGCTTATGAGACCATGTCAATAATTTTGGCCTGATGATACAGTGTCCTCTCTGTTCCCACACTTAGGATCATCACCAGCATGTCCTGCAGGTTTATCTTAATATGATTTAGCAGAATCATCCTGGTCCTTTGGTGTGTAATCCACTTCTTCAGAGTTCACACTCTGTGCCTTTGGAGCCAGTTGGGATTTAAGTCTGGTTATAGATTGAGAAGCAGAAGAGATGAGAGAGGCATAGGTTCTCAGGGACAGTAGTGGTTTTTTAAAAAAATATGTATTTATTTATGTATACAAGAGCTGGGGTACAGGCCAGATGTGCAGGGGTGTGAGAGGATTGAGACAGAGTGGAAAACAGAACAGGTAGATTGAGTGAGATACACTGCTGAGGGGAGCAGTGGGCAAGGCAGGAGAGGTCTGCTGTGCCATATGGGTCACTTCCCTGGGCAGGGATCCAACTCATGCTGCAGTGACTGCGGATGCTTCATAGTGCAGTGCTTAACCTCTTGTGCCACTAGGGAGGCCCCCAACAATAGTGTTTTGAAGGAAGCTTCCTCAGGGGAGGACACAATAAATTGTTTGGGCAAGGACAACTAACTATCTTGGGCACATTAGGAGCTCAAGGTCCCTCCCTAGGGTCAGAATTTAGAATTTAGGCAGGATTTATGAGCTCAAGGTCATCAGAATGTTCCTAACCCAGTGCATCTTCCTCCCAGTCTATCCCCTAACTAACAAACGAGACCCCTGATGGAGTCTGGAAAATCAGTTTGCTTCGCAAATTAATCTTCTGCAGGATTCAACTTTCTTCTGCTTTTCAAATGAAATCTTGTGACTACAGGAGAAAAAAATTCTTTCAGGGCAAAAGAAGCAGCTTTCATGTCCCTGAGATACAGATATTGAGATGAGAATGTTAAGCTTTGTTCTCAAGTTATCCAGCACAGTGAGAAACAGCCAACCAGCCCACTGTACTCCTTCTTTTGACTAAACGGCCCACGCCAGTAACTACCGGAGCTCTGGAACCTTGTCCTCTGTGGTGTGGCACTTGGCTATAAATATCGACGAGTAATAATTTGAGTAACTGCTTTGCTCACACCTGGAGTGCCCTTTTTTTTGCTGGAATAAAGGTCATGAAAGCCTTTAAATCTAATCAGATCAGAGAACCAATTTGTAGATGCAGAACAAATTTATAGAACTCATCATTAATATTCTGTTCTCCTGGAATGCTCTCAGGGGAGCAGGTTAAGCCATTCTCTGAGAGGACGTTGTCCTTGAAGTTTTATGCTTCTAACCCACAGATCAGGTGTTTTCTTGGGGAAGAGCAAGAATAGCTGGAATCTGCAGTCCTAAGCTGGAGGCCAGAGCCACTGAACCTGAGTCAGCGCTTATCTGTGCCTGAGGTGCGAGTCACAGGAGACTTTCCTCACAGAGCAACACATGTGGTACCCAGGGCTTCTAATCTGCAAATCTGATCAACTAATGTACCCACTAATGTCTTCATTGGCTCTCCATAGCCCACAGGATAGCCCATATTTCTCTTTCATATCTAGACCTCTGCCTACCTCCTGCTGGTCCCATCTCCCGGCCCCTTATCCCCCAGTCTACCACTTTGCACTCTATTCCTAGAGTAAAGCCATTTGGAATTACCTGGTGTTCCAAGAAGGGGTCCGCATTGTCATACTGCATTTCCTTCCTTTTCTACTAGGAAATTTTATCTTGTTCCTCAAGATCAATTTCAATGGCTGTTTTCATTGTGAAGATTTCTCTGGTCACTTTCTGCTGCTTCCTCAGGTCCCAGTTCCCCTCTTCTGTAGTCTGACAACACTCTGAGCACATCACCTTTATTCTTTCTCACCTCAGGTCCCCTCCTTCCAAGATGATGACCTGCCCATTTAACCCAAAGCCCAACCAGTCCCTCCTTCCCCAGCCCTTCCGGGGCCTGGGCAGCGATCACCCTCTGCTCCCAGCACTTGCTCAGCAGGGGCTCGCCAGAGAGTTGCAGAATGAATCAACCTTTGAGCTGTCCAGTTATAGATTGCAGTGACCTTTTGAAACTGTGTGGTAAGGGGGTCACCTAGTTAAATATTTCTCTTGGGAGAATCTCAGGAGAAAGTGGGAGGAGAACTGCTGCTCTTCAGGTGTCACCACTAGCTGTATGACCACAGGCGATTCAGAAAGAAACTTCTGGATTGTTCTCCGTGCTGGAGAAGGGATATGTGAACATGTGTTTGTTGAGTGCTTTCTTGTTCTGGGTGCTTCAGAGAATTAACTCCTCATGCTCATCCCAAAGGATGGCATTCTGCTTGGGCCAGAGCCTCTGACACTGCTCTATTGCATTCACTTTTGCTTCACTGTCCCCTCTGAGAAACAATGTGGTCTAGGCCCTAATGTGTGTTTGGTGTCAGATGGTTCCACATTAAAATTCCATTTTGCTCACTTACTAGAAATATGTCATTAAAACTTGATCGTTTTAATATCTCTGGGTCTTGTGTTTCTCCGTGAACCTTAGAAGATTGTGAAAACATGCTGCTTCTTAATTCTACCATCCATGTCACCCAGCGAAATTTTGACCTATACAGCATTGTGAGGTGGAAGTTCTGGCCTCCGGTATTACCCAGCTGACATTTATCTCACCCAGAGAAGCCTCTGTGACATGGGTATATAATAATAACTAGTAATAGAATGATGTGGATTAAATAAAATAAAGTACAAACTGGTTTGGGAGGAGAAAAATGTTACCTTTTATAATTTAGTTTATTGAGCTTTATGTTTTAGGATATGTGTGATGATCTAAAATAAGTCCTCAAAAATTCCACTGGTTCCTTCCTGCATTTATGCCTGTTTGCTTTGCTTTGGGGTTCTTGTGATAACAAGTTTGCTTTGTTCCTGGTCCCCAGAACAGTGGTGTTCATCTACAACCCCCAGACATTATTAAACTCTTGTTAAAGTTGATGGGATGATCTGAGTCCAGACAATGGAAATATGTTTGAATTAAAGATGAAGAGAAGGGTGTGTGAAGGCCCAGAGAGGCAGGGCTCTGGGGTGCTGGGTTGTCTGGTTGGGCCAACACCTACAGAAGCTGAGTATGGCAGAAGAACCTCATTAGAGAGAGCGGTGGTGGGCCGCAGTCCCACAAGTGGATCCATATTCCAAATTAGTAAGAACATTAGACATACTTTAATCCATGCCAGTGAGTCCCTCCCAGCTCCAGACAGCTCCAGCAGCTGTGGGATGGTGATATGTCCATGGGCCTTGACATCAAACAGACCTGGATTTGCCTCTGGTGGCTTTACCCTGTTACTTGCATTGAGCACAGCCCTCAATGATGCTTGTGACTACAGCTTGCTCTTTCTAAGGTGTGGGTGATCATGCTGATTTCTTAGCTTGCCTATGAACTGACTGGCATAAAGTGTGGAAGTGCTGTTCATTTGCTGCTGTTGTGTTGAGCTTCTGCGTGAACACATTTCTCTTAAGCTGGATCCCACGGGCAGAAATTTCCAGCACTAGCTAGGGAGGAGTTCCACTAAGCGACAGAGCAAATGGGCAGTAGATTCTGGAAGATTCCGATGATACTTCCTGCCAAATAGGGGTGGACTGGGATAGAGGCTGGGGAAGGCAAGAAATTGCAAATGGAGACTAGGCCTGCAGGCTTGTGATTCCAGCCTGGAGGTGTAAATATTTCCACGCTATGCAATCTCAAAGTAATGCATTGCTGTTTTCTATGTGCCACCATTGTGTGCAGTGTGCCACAGGCATTATCAGATTTACTGCAAGATGTAGATGCTGTTGGCCCCACTCGGAAGGTGAGAGTAACAAGGGAGGTTGCATGGCACAGTCAACAGTATGGGTGGGCCTCATAGATGGTGTCACGTGGTTCCAGCTCTGCACTACTAGCTTATACTTGTGGTCGTGGGAAAGAAAGGAATGGTTTTCTCACCTTTTTGCTACTGATTAGCAGCATGGCCTCAAAAGCCTTTTAGAGCAAAACTGATATAGTAAATAATAATGATAGCATTGCTTTATCCCACAGATTCTTTTATTCTGGTGTCATGCACTTAGTACACCTTGTAAATCAGCCTTAACACATTCCTACCTGAGTCCCACCCTTCTCACCATTTAGAATACATTCTACATCAAACTGCACCTTATCTTTCCCTGACAGACTTTCACCTCCTTCATGAAGGTTTTCTGGGTTGATCCTTTCCTTCCCTTTCTCCAGGGTTCAGACCCCAACTTTCTTCATGCTGTCACCTAGAACCCAGCACGCTCCATGTTAGCCTTATAGAGCCTCTATCAAGGCAGTTGTTCTCCAGTTGTTTACATAAGCCTTTGGGCTGCAAGCTTCTGCAATGGAAGCAAAAGTGCCATTTTTATGGACATAATGGCATATTTTGAGGGTTATAGGTCAAGGGGTCAGCAAACGAGAGCTGAGTGAGCTATGGAGTGGCCCCCGAGTTCCAGGGCTGCCCTTGACTCCCCTGCAGACACTGCAGGCTGCCTTCGCTTCTCTTTCGATCCTGAGAGTAATCGTGTGGGAGGTTGTAGTTACTTCTATTCCTCCTCAGCCACAATGCTGTGTTCACACAAACCCTGAAGATTTCTGTAGACCAGAAAGTGTTTCTGGGTATTGTTTGGAGATAGGAAGACGATGACACTTAGAAAAATGCAGTGTCATGATTTAAGCAACCAAAACTGTGTTCCTACAAGTCTGAGCCTTTGCAGTGCAGAATGACTGGCTGCTGTTTAAAATTCATTCTATGCACTGCTTATCAAAATGCACCCTCACAAGGCAAGGTCACTTTTGGAAATGTTTTGTCTGTTCTGGAACCCACCCTGGTGTCCCTGTCCATCATTCTTAGCCTGATGCTCCTGCCTCATAGAGATGACTGTTGGCCATACAGATGCATCTGTTTGCTTCCAGCTGAATTTCTCAAAGGTATGGTCCATTGTGTTTTAACTCTCCACCACTTTTCACTGAGTCAGCACCCAGTGTATTTCCATGATGAATGCATCTAATAGTTCACTATTTGAACTATTCAGCTGATGGGTGCTGTAGGTCATCCCTCATTCCCTTTTGATTCCTGACTTCCCCTTACTGATCAATATCTGTCATCAGAGAAGGATGGAATTTTGTGAGCAGGCAACCAGTGGGAGCAGTTGTAAAAGGTGTGTCAGCTGATTTTTTACTTTTATCCTGTCTTCGCTGTGATAAGACCCTGGGACCATGGGGTGCCACACGGTCTGCACCTCGGCTGCCTCTATCAGCGCTGAGACACACAGTTCACAGATGACAGTCAAGTAGGATCTTGAATTGGATTCTGCAATATAAAAAGGGTACTAGTGGGAAAACCGGTGAGATTCAAATCAAGTATCCCAGTTAATTTCTTAGTTTGGACAAATGCGCTGTTGTTAGTTATGTAACATTTTACCTTTAGGGGCAGCTGGGCGAAGGCTCTATGGGAATGCTATGTATTATCTTTGCAACTGTTCTCTACATCTAAAGTCATTCCAGAATGGAAAGTTTATTTTAGAAAAAGTGGGCCAGAGTGTAAATTTTAGTTTGGCTAGCAGTCTTATTGCATGAACATTCTCACATCTAGTTATATCCTCAAAATTTGTAGGATAGGATTAAAAATGAGAACTCAGGGAAGTTTGGAAACTCGCCTATGGAAAAAATACATAAAAAGGCAGCAGCAAAGATAGAAGCAAAATAAATAAACATAGACTTGGATGCAGGAGGGGGGAAAAGGGGAGCAAGCTCATGTCAAAAGCGAAGTTGGACTGGCCACTGGGGAGAGGGGCCCTGGCCCAGGTCACTGGGTCCAAGGTCAGGACGTTGACCGAGGTGTTCACTCCAAGGACTTGGGCAGGTCCTTGGCCTTCATTTCTTTATCTTCAAGTTGGCATTACCCAACTCACAAATAATGTCATATAAAAAAATACTTCCTTATAGAAATCAAGTTGTCCTATTATTCAAAAATTTACTTTTTTTTTTTTTTCCCCAAGAACAATAGAGTTCCTCACTCATGAGCTGGTTACCATCGAAAACCTCAAGCCAGCAGGTCTGATTCTGTTTGAGCATTTTCACTTTGCACTTGGCAAGTTCCTGTTTCCTCTTCAAAGAATGTTCATGCCAAAGCCATTTGACTTCTAAATATAGTGGAACAGATGTGAATGAGGACAGTATTATTTTCTGTGTTACACAAAGAGTCTTTCTTTTGCCCAGAAAAGCCAGACACCAGTCCAGTTCTGGTTAAGATCAGCCATCTCCATCAAGGTAAATGGCATCAGTTCCTTTCCTTTCTCAAGCACGAAAGCTTTGGTTGCCTTCTAATAAAGTTTATTAATCTAGGATTCAAGGGCAAGCGTGCACAGCTAGACTGGATAGACTCATCAACTGTTAAGGTGGAATGTGCCATTTCCTGTATGCACTTTTTTTTCTGCAGTGTTTCATTCATCTTCAAAGGATTCACAACTTAAAAATGTTAAGCACTGTGTTTGTTAAATACCTTTCATAGCAAAGTCTAGTATACTTCCTGTACTTAGATAGAGCTTCAGTAATCTTAATGTCTAGCACTTCAATCAAATAGCTGGATAATGGCTGGCTGGCTGATTTGACTATTCTGACCCCACAGCACATACCTTATTTCTAGGGCCATCCCCCGATGCACTGTTGCCTAAAACTAGGGTTGTCTCTTTTTGGTGGCACTGGGTATTACTTCCCCAGTGACTTGAGATTTGAAGTCACATTTGTTCACCAACCTTCTCCAGTTAAATCAGCTTTCAGGGATAGCATGGTGGCTCTGGCTTTTCTTGCCTTTCAAGTCCTTTCAAAGCTGGCCATGAATTTTTAGAACACACGCCATGACCCGTGCGCTCGTAGATTTGTAACTAGTTGGAAGTAGGAGCATGTCTGATTGAGCATGAGCTCTTCAGGCTGGTGGAACATTAGGGTCCCCAGGGTAATTTCAGTCTATGATCATGGGGTGATTTAAGTGTCAGAAGCATGTCAGTTATTTCTGTATTGGCATCCTTTCCTCTAACATGACTGAGAAGTAAAATGACTAAGGCTGCTAGTCAAGAGAAAGGGGGTAACAGACGCCTCGAATATACATTTCCTTTGGTTTGTGTAAAAATCCAAATATGAGACTAAAAATGAGTCTTTCGAGTCTGTGGGATACTCTTTCCCTTCTTCACAGCTAACGTAACTGGTATCATCTTAACTTCCGGGTAATATTTTAACTTTTCCAGCAACTTGACTTTCCTTTGAAAACTGAACTAAATTTGAACTTCAATATATCTTATAGTGTATTTGTTCTAACAGTTTAATGCTATAGACTATATATGAGACACTGAAGTGATGCCCAATTCATTTTCCCCTTTTTTGGATCAAATATAATACTAAAAGACTAAACACTTGTGGCTCTTTTATATATATTTAAAACACACAGTAAGAACATAAGAACATCTCAAATCATTTAGAAGGAAAAAGGGGTTATCAACCAAAATCTTTGGAAATTTCATAAAATTTAAGTATCTGCAAACAATCCAACCAAAAAGAAAAAAATCCAACATTTGGCTACGGAGGGTACTTCACGCGTAAACCAAATGGCGTTATAACATTTTCCTTCAGGTAAACTAGTCACTAAATCCCATTAGAAAGAATACAAGAGCAATATGGAGACATCCCCAAATACCACGTACTCGATTAGAACATTCTGTTATGAAGTGCTCATCTACCGCGGACTCGCCTTTCATGGTGTACATTGCTTTACATTTCTACAATGCAATGTTGAAACAGCCTTCAAGTTTTGCAAAGTGGATTGATGTCCATTCTACAAAAATATTAACTTACAGTACATAACACTGAGTAATTTTAATCTGTACATTTTTTCCTCCCATTACAGGTGACACGCGTCAGTTTGTACAAGTTAGGAAAAAAAAAACATCTGGTTGTTTACATCTGGAATAATAGTCAACAGAATCAACCAGAAGTGGTGGGGTGGGTATTGTCTGAGAAAGTATAAATACAGTGTCATAGTAGTTGTGGTTAACAAGATTCAGCTCTTAACAAAGTGATACAAAATAAATCATCTTAGATTTACTGAAAAGGTCTAGCTGAGAAGGTTCTGCCAGTCGACCAACTGATCCCAAAGGTTAAGGCTGACTTGACTTAGCAAGCTGCCGCGAACCCGAAAACACTGGTGCAGTTCAGAGCTCTTCAAATGCATAGCTTCAGTGGGACACGCACAGTAATTATATTCCTTCAATTAGTTAATCCTCTAGACAGCTTCCTTTTTGTTTTGCATGCATCCCGTTCCATTTTCATTAAGGACATCTCTTCCTTGGTCAATCATGTGCTTTGCTTTTCAATTTGTTTTGTGATTTTTTTTTTTGTTATGTTTTGTTTGTTAAGCTGTCAATACCTCCAACACTTGGAAAATGAAGTATAGATGTGGTTTTACTTACAGAAGAGAATCAGAGCTATATGGACAATGCAAAATGAAATGAAACAAGTGTCAGAAAGTTTATAAAAATGGCACATTTATTGCTACAGAACGGTCATGTACATGACTTCATCGAATAACTACAGATGGGAAACAGGTAATGGCCTAGACCAAGCTGGGTTTGTTTTGTCTTGAAGGAACTCCAGCACACAACCTGTTTGGACACTTCTACAAATCAGAAATACACCAAAAACATGAAAAAATCGAGGCACTCAGCCACACATTGAAAACAAGGTGTAACTGTTTTTTATCTTTTTTTTTGAAATGTTTTCCCTTTTTTTCTTTTTTTAACAATTTTTTTTTTTAGTTTTTAATGCTGCAGCTATGTGTACAGTCGCAAAAAATTTCCCCGCTGCGACCTACAACTAAAAACAAAAACAAAAACAAAAAACGAACAAAAAAAGCTACCGTACAGTTTCATCTCAGTAACACATGGTAAAATAACATCTTTTAAATAGTAAAATAAAGTAACAAACTTTTACTCATAATGATTCCAAAAATCTACAAAGAAGAAATATTCAGAATCTTGACAATTTTTTTTTGTAATATTCATGGTATAAAAGGATTGCTCCTGCGAAAAATAAGCCAAATATATTTTTATTTTTAAATTTAGTTTTTTTTTTCCTACTAGGGTGTACTACAGTCTATTTTATAGCAAAAAGAGCACTAGACAAACAAAGCTTTATAACAAAAAGCCAGGCACTGATACATGGTAAATCTCTGCTTTTTTTTTCTTATCTTCACTTAATTGCATCACAAGTAACAAGAATGAAAAAGGCCACAGTTCATATATTTTCACCATTACATATGTCTATAATACTTGAAATGAGTATGGCAAAACCAGCACTGCACAAAGATGAGTCCACTTCAAGTCCCATGAGAAAGAGCATGTCTCTAAAGAAAAACAAACAAAACCAAAGCAAAATAAAAAGAGGCCTAAAGGCCTGGGTGCCCCCATTGTGTTGGAATTCATCATATTCCATCTTGACATTTTTTTTTTTGTTTCCAGTCAGCCAGCAGACTAAATTTTTGTGCTTGTTTATGCTGAAATTGTTTCATTCCTGACTCAAGTTCACTTTTGGACACAGATCCTATTTTGCCTGTTGGATCCAAGACGAAAAATCCTCTTAACCCCAAGTCTTGGTTCACCTCCCTCCCCACCCCTAACCCCTCATTAAAACAAAGATCACAAATAAAAAAAAAAAATCAAGAAATAGGAAAAAGCAAAAAACAAAAAAGGAATCGGAAGACTGAATCGGAACCAGTTGCATTACTGGGTGGACTGACAGTTGTATAAACATTAGTGTCCCTTGCAGCTACACAGAAGACAAATGGTAAAAAATTTCTAGATGAACAGATCCCTATTCTGCATATTCATAAATTACTTGAATGTGGAGGTGGATCAACAGTTCCAAGTTGCTTTTAAAGTCCAAGTCTCTTAAACAGACCCCCAGCTTAAATATCATCATCATCATGTATATAATATATATATGTACGCATGTATGTGCATATATATATATTAGTATGGACCCTTATGAAATATTTGTATAGTACTTTAATCCTAACTGTCTTCTGCTAAATTTCATTCGAAAATCCAGCGCAGGATACCAATATCTTACCTGGGTTTGATAATTACAAAACGACGACAAGAAAAACACACTAAAAAGGCCACGTTCCCTTTCATCTTTTTTTCTTCTTTAATGGGGATACAACCCAATGAATACGGATAGGTGCACACCACATTTCTCCACCAAGCAAAAAGGAGTGAGCAGCTTTTGGTGGCCGTTAGAAAGTTTTTCACTTTTATCCAAAGGGAATTCAACAATAGAGGTATTGCATTACTGAGTAATGAATACATCAAAGCTGGTGAACAATAAATTGCAGCTTTTACTCTCTTTGAGTGAGAACAAAATATAAAGCACCAATTTAAAAAATAATCAGATAACTACAATTTCATTTTTTGCTTTGTTTACAGATTTGAAAAACTTTAAATTAGCTCCGTGAAGCACCTTAATGATAACACGTATCAAAAGTGCCATTCTTAAAATGTACACCGATGCAGGGAGTGCTTCCAGTTCCCTAAAGAGTAAACACTGTAGTTTCTTCTGTACACTTATCCTGAATGTGATCAGAGTATACCTGCTTCCTATATAATATTGTTCCTAGGGATACCCGCCTTGGTAGACTATACAAAATGAGTGCAGAGTGTACCACTAAAAGGAAATCTTTAACATACTGAGGGAACAAGTACACATGGTTTCCATTACTCGGGAGGAGGGAGAAGTGTACAACATTGTCTTCCATGCCCTTCTTTGAGCCTCTTTGTTCGTACATTTCACAGGAAAGCCTCAAAACAACTTTTCATAAAGTTTGATTTCTGCTATTCTCCTAAGGTTTAATCCACCTCCACATTTTAGGAACTTATCAACAAATCAAAGTATTTTAGTTTTATCGCTACTGAACATATTTACAGTTTTCAACACACACGCACACACACACACACACACACATAGCTAATCAAAATGTTTATGGGTTTGTAAAAGATGACCACGTGGTAACTATCTTATTTGTTCTTACATTTTCAGAAATGAACATAAAATTCAGATTCTTGTAGCTCACTATTTCATTTAAATGAGACTTTAAACCACACAGTTAAAAAAAAAAAAACTGATACAATGTATTAAAACACATAATAACAAGAGTCTACATGTAAAAATATAACTTTTACATACACAATTTCAAAATAATGATACGTTTGCCATTTGTTGCATAAAATTTACAAATGTATTTCATTACTATATAACTGGCAAAACAGGAGAACAGATGGAACATTTAGACCATTTCGATGGATTTATGGCATTTACTCAGTGCTGATAGGTGGAAAAACTACTTGAACAGGGATTTTTTTTTTCTTAATACATGCCAAGATTGTGTGGCTGTAAAAATAGAAACGAGTTAGAGACAAAAGGATGCTGACAAATACTTAACTAGGAGCACTATTTGTTTACTGCACTATACACCAAAGTCAATCATTATAAAGATTCACGATGGGAGTTGGTTCAATTGTGCCCAGACATCAAAGCTAGCTATCTGGTGAGTTGCTGTGCCATAGCTTGATCTATGTTTCTATCAAATATGTTAAGTATAAACTTCATTCATACTGGCCAGAGAAATACTGCACTGCCCCTCCTTAAGAAAGTGCAACTTAATGCTTTAGGACTTATAAGGCTTGTTATAATGCTGCATGATGATTGAATATTGGCATTTTTCAGACAAAGGAGGAGGCAGTTAAGTCATCTACATCTTAGTAAACCCATTTTGAAAAAAAAAATCAAGAAAGCAATAAAATCAATCAGCTCTGTCACACTACTTGCAATTTTCTCATTTGATGGTTTTTGAACTTTGTTTTTTTTGTTTTTGTTTTTTTCCAAAAATCTGACCATGTATTCAGAAACGCCTCACTGCACACTACTTCGGCTACACATGTAGGTAACACTTTAATCATTTTGTTAAATCACAGCCACTTTGATTATGTTATGTTTCCGATGATATAAACATTGGAAGGCACAGTGGTAACATTGTAGCATTCTAACCTTGTACCTCTGAAAATCCCAGAATAGGGTCCCAAACGCAACATTACATTTCAGACAAACTCTTTTTGCCATGTCTTGGTAATGCTGCTTGTAATATCTACACATGATGTGACTTTTAAGTCCTGTGTTCCCAAAAGACTGGAGAAACAACTTTCTACTTATTTATGAATGAAAAGCAACATCAGGGTCAGCATTTCATCCTGCACCACCCCTCCGGAAGCAGAGTTGGCACTACAGGTTACGATAACAAACCAGGGAAAGGGACAGAAATAAGACCAAAAAAAAAAAAAAAAAAATCCATATTTACAGTAAAATCTTTCTTTTAAAAAAGTTAATCAGTACTATTTTTTTACAGGAGAAAAAAGTCTGAAACAAATGAACAAAAGCTTACCATAGTCACTAAATTTTTAATATATATTTATATATATATTTATATATATATTTGTCATAGGTCTATAAGATCCATCTGTTCCTCCTACCCTAAGGAATGGCTAATGTCATCACTTCGTTGTCATCAGGACGTTTGCTGGTTTTGTTACTAGGGCAGCCGAGCTTCCCTTATTCAATATCCAGTAATTACAAACACTAGCTGACTTGAATACCAACAAAAACGTTCATGTAGTTTTCTTCAGAAGTACACTTTTTCATTATTGCAAGTTTACAATTTTTTAAATTAAATATTTTTTTCAGACTTACAAATTAATTATATTTTTTTTCCAAAAGAAGTTTAGGCACAAATGCATTGTTCCACAGTGTGGAAAGATTGCCATTCAGTCTCTGGGCTGCGTCTCAGCCTGCACACACCGCTTTGCACATTCTGAATGATATGTTAAAGAGAGTCGTCCCTCAAGTTGCACTTTTTCTTTCTTTTTTTTTGTTTGTTTTTCTGTTTTTTGATAATTGGGAATGCTGAAACCTCTTGCGTCTGCGATTCATAACTACTCAGACTTGTCTTATATTACAAAAAAGGGGTTAAGGAGAAGTGTTTATGTGGGTTTAAGATAATACAGCTGTTAAGGAAGTGGTCTCTTGTATTAATGAAGCAATGTGGCAACTTGGACCTGAGAAGGGAAAAAGAGAGGAAAATTAATTAATACATTTGTAACAGAAGTACATTTTTTTCTTTTAAAACTCTTTTTTTTTGTCCCCAAGGGGAAACCTATCTGTTAATTTGGGCAAAATGTGACTTTTAGGACTGATGCCTCGGTGAAAGTGACAGAGGAGAGATTCCATAAACAGTGGAAACCAAACTTGCCCTTTTACATCTGTCCCATGTGATTTGATGCGTCTCCCATTCCAGGGTGAGGGCCTGCCAGGGAGAGTGGGGGAGGCTCCGAGGACACCTTTTCTTCCTCCCTTCTCTTCAGACACGCTGCTTTCGGATTCAGATTCCTTTCTGTGGAAAATAAAAGCACAGAGCACTTAGTTCGGGCCAGCCTTCCGGCAGAGGGCAGGGGCACACAGCTTGGCACCCACTGGCCCTCCTCTCGGCGTTTGCATCACAGGAGGGAAGGGCAGGTAGTCATCTCGACCTACTATAGCCCCACTCAGGTGCTCAGCAAGAGCTGAACTGCCCAGCGGGCCTGCGGTCACTTTACAGCACAGAACTGTGAAGCAGATACGCTAAGCCCCGCAGCCCTTGTTATGAGTCCTACGACTTATTTAGGGGACAGGGTCCGTGTCTGGCACAGACACGGTCTGCAATGGAAAGGACTGTTCTGGCTGAAGGGACCAGTCTGCGCTCCACTGCTTGGGCTGGGAGTGGCCCTGGCTCATTCCAGCTGCCACTGTAACGCTGAGGGAGGGCAGCTACCACTGACCTCGGACTTGCTGCTCCAGGCTGAGGATGACGGCCACGGCCTGGTGGAGGATCAGGAGCTTGGTCTGGGGCTTGTCACTCTTGAGGTGGAGCTGCACCATGCGGCCAAGCTCCTTGAAAGCCTCGTTGATGTCGCGCACCCGCAGGCGCTCGCGGGCGTTGTTGGCCATCCTCCGCTCCTTCTCGCGCTCCGCCTTCTGCTCTGGGGTCAGGTCCTCATCGTCGTTATTGCTGTGGGACAAAAGGGAGCGACATTTTCTAATGGTGTGGGGAAAAAAAAAGGCATGCAAGTTACCGTTGTCTTTCTCCAAAGTTTCCAGGAACTTCTCCATCTCAACCTGCTGTTCCTGCCAGAATTTTAGATCCACTGGAGCGGGGGCCGGGGAGGGGTGCTTTGGAAGGCTGAGACTATCCATACACAAGGCACTTGGCTTCAAGACATTAACCCAAACTAAACAGTGGAGGCTGAAGTTAGGACCAGGTGTGTCCATACTAATAAGGCAGAGCGGGGAAACAAAGCTTTTCATCAAGAAGGCTCCACTCTGCAGAGCAGGCAGCAGCCAACTCAGCTTAACTACACTGCAGGGGGCACATCTCAGAAGAATTTTTAGACTGAAGCTGTTCCTTTTCTTCTTCTTTTTTATGTTCATACTGTAATATCTTGAAACCTCAAGAAAAACCATGATTTGGAAAATTTTCGATGAAGTCAAAGACAATGCATCTTAGCAGGTGTCATGAGAACGTCACAAAACCCAGAACAATGAGAGTGAAGATGGGCCTTGTCAAGCTTTCTTCATTAACTGGCTGTGAAGTCCTGGTCAGTGCACTTAATGTATCTGAGTCTCTCATTTTCTCCATGTATCAAGTACAAAGGTTAGAACACACGATCTTCGTGTCTTTCACTTTATCAATCTTTATGTTCCCCAAAACAAGTTGAGAAAGCTGAGTTGACAACAGCTATGGCAAAGAAACAAAGCCAAATACCAACTGGTGATAAATGACCACACCCTCATTATGAGTCAAAAATGAAACCTAAAAGCTAGTCTGTGATAGTGAGAACTGAAATATTAAATGGTTCATGTCAAAGGCAGGGTTCGATCCAGTAGAGTCTGGAAAGACAAGATTGCTTCTGTCCCTGGATGTCATGCTGACAAATTCAAAAATTTGAATGGAGGAAAAGTAGATGATAAGCCATCTGGAAAGCGTAGCATAGAAAGGTTTCATGGCATCAGGAATTCAAATATTTTGAGGGCTATCATGTTAAAAAAGAGGCGTGGGAGATGTCTTGCTTCAGCATGGCAGGAAAAAAAAAAGAACCTTCAAGTAGAACAGTTTGCATTAACATGAAGAAGAACATTTTTGAGATATAGAGATATCAAAAAATGAAGAAAATTTCATTGAAAGTAACTGACTCTCCATTACATGGAAAAAATATGGATATGGTTATCTGTAAGGTGACTAACCTGGAGATGTAAGAACTGATTGAAAGGCTCATATATGCTCAGAGAATAAAGATTTTTATCCTAACATTTCAGAGCTGAAGATACCCTTTTACAACATGTGGGAAGTTATCTTGTCAATTCATTGTATGCTTAGTGCCAGGCTCTAAATCTTCCATTTGGAATATCTCTGGATAACTTCTCAATTGCAACCAAGTACAATTGAGAAACCCCGCTTAATCAAAAATAGGAGTGGTTTTCTTGGTTTGCAAACACATGCTGCACATAAAGATGACATGTGTAAGGCAAGAACACTGGTAAGGGAAAGGGGAAAATGACGCCAAAGAAATACTGTAAGACTTGGCTTATCTCCCTATAGGTTAAAGTCCCCTCCAGATGGGACTGTCTGCCCTTGGTATGTGCTGGTGATCACACAACTGAACTGAATCAACTAGAAAATGCTCTCTTTTTCTGCCATCCAATTCTCTTCAATTCTTCTACTGACTCTTCTCCTCTTCTTCCTCACCTATGACTTTTGCTTATGCCAAGGAAACCAAGGTTACTATTAATTTGCATCCACCTAATACTACATGAATAGAATCTTGGCTGGACCGTCCTGAAGTCAAACATCTGGGCATTATTTTTATATGTCAATGATGTTGCATGTCTATCATTAAGTGGACTTGTTTTTGCAAAGGTAACCAATAAGACTTGGTTATTCATTTAAAAATACACTGGTTAGACAAATAAAACTGCCTAGGTTTGAAATGTATTGCCTTATGACACAGTTTTGGAAGTGTAAGGAAATGTTGGAAGAGTGACCTTTTAAAATAAGAAGGTTCTTAACAGCAAGTTAAAATGTACTGAAGCTTCAAAGAGTCTATTAACGTGCAAAAGTTATGGCCACAAGATAAATTACCAAGAACTGAATGGACTAACAGAGAAGCGGGTAAGGATGTGAAAGAGCTCCACCTTGGGATTTCTTATTAATGTGGCCAAGATTCAGAAATTCTGTAGTACTGGGTAAGGTACAAGATAGATAACTTCCGCATTTTTGGAATTTGTGGCAGGACACATAATTACATTTATCTCAAGAATTATAAAGGCAATATGAAAAGGTAGCAGTTCTTAATTCATAAAGGACATAAATCTAACCTTGTGAACAATTACCCTTAAAAGGGGAGCTGGAGTTCTGATGTAATTTAATTTGCAAATAAAAACAACCCAAGGGAATTGAGGCAAAGAACGTGGGTATCAAAAACCATGATTATCAGGCTAGAGTTAAAATTCAAGGTGACAGACTCTACTTTAAAAATATGGGATATTTGAGAAACCCAATCAGTGGTTAATTTCCTACATTTGTATTTTCTGTAGAATGGAAGTAGCCAGGAGGAAAAACAAATTAGTAATTAGGCACAGCTCTTATATATCATGACATATTTACAATAAAGCTGGGAAGTCTGTATTTTCTCACTTTTGAGGTAAGAAAAAAGTTACAGTTGCATATATATCAATTGAGATTTCAATAGCTAAGATCTCTTTTTAGAAATATTTTAGAACATTTCTGACCAAATTTGCAGAATAAGTACAATTTTAAAAACCATTTGCACTTGAAATGACAGTTACAAATTGTTTTTACCATGTGTAATTAGCATTGGGTCCAAATTCATAAATTGCAAATTTATGGCCTCACTAGAGTACAGGTATCTTAAATGATACTTTTAGTATCTCTAGAGTAGGCCTTTAATTTTCTTTTCAACTGTAGGTTTACCTGCCAGGAAAAAACTGAATAGTTTCTTCCTGTTCTGTTCACTTCATCAAAGTCCAATAAAGGAATTAAATGAAGCGACAGTATTATATACTGTTACCTAGATCTTGACCTAGTAATTGATTTGATATCCTTCTTGTCGTCATCTAATTTCTTGTCCTCGGAAGATTTCGTGTCTTGCAGGTTCTCATCGCCCTCGTCATCAGATTTGATCTCAGAGCTGCCAGAGGACACGCTCTGGCCCTGCAGTCCTGGTGGCATGCCTATGGGAAAGAAACGAAACCAGGTGACACTTCCACCGAAGACTTAGTGCAGAGGCACGTACACCCCAGACTGCGAAGCTGCCAGCTATACCATTCGTACTGCTGAACTGTGATCCTTCTGTCACTTTTCTCCTGCTATTTGGTGAAGTTTCAAAAATGCACCTGCGGAAACAAGTTTTCCCTGCATTGGCTCTGAGGTTAAATTCTATTTTGCAATCTTTTGGAGTAGATGGTAATTTCACTGTCTACAAAACATCAACTTAATTGCAATGAAAATCATAATCATGAAAATCACACACCTCAATGTTCTGATTAAGAACCCAAGTAAATATCAGCTATTATATTGAGTTTCTTCCATATGCAATGATTTAATAGAAAAAATATCCTTAAAATATAATTCCTAGGGAGTTTGCTAAACATGTGCAGTCAAGACTTCAATAGATACCCTAATGATATCCTGAAATTAGGCTTCTCTTATCTTCAAGGAGTAATCACAATTTTTAAGTGGTACAAATGGAAAGCAGTTGGCTGCACACTGAAGACATTTCTGGCTTTATCATTGCTCGGCTTTCAAGATCACAATAAAACCTGGTCATACTGTAGTAATTTGTTTCAAAAGTAGAAGTATGTCTTTGGAAAGGGAGTATTTTCCTTTACCTGTAATCTATGCTGGTTAGCACTTGCTACTTAAAGTTTGGTCTGTGGGCCAGGATCACCCACATTGCCTGGGAGTCCACTAGAAATGCAGCTCCAGACTCACTCAGTCAGAATCTGCACTTGGTTAAGATGTTCAGGTCATGCTTATATATCTTAAGGTTTAAGAAATGTTGATTCAGGACAAAAGCTCTTTAAAAGAAAAGGTTCGCCAAATGATGGCTGATCAGATAAAAATAGGCACATGTATCCATAATTATCATGAGCACTCAGCTTTGTACAATGTGCAGATAAAACAATGCTTATCCTTATTTCTGTGGTAGTATTATTATCATTTTTATGGTAAGTGTGATGGGAATGAGAAGACGTTAATTTAAGTGTTCTCTAGTCACCTGGTCACCCAGGGAAGGTGGGACCTAGGTTTTGTCCCTGAAATACAGCTCCCTGGGGTGGTGAAAAGTCACTGGAGTCAGTGGTCTGAGGTGACCGCTCCCGGGTAAGATGGCTCAAGAGCAAATGTCACCCAACCAAGTTCCATATTTTAAATGTACCTACATTTCCTTCAATCTTAAAACAACAAAAACGATTTCCTTCCTTCCTATTCATTTGGAAATATCATTTTCAGACTACAACTAACCATATTAGGGGACCTGAATGAGTAAAATGTGGAAATAGCTAAAATAAAATTTCCTCTCATCAGTCTGTTATCTCATTCCCTGCTGAAATGGTACCAGGATTTCAGAGGATGTTTGAGAAAAACAGTTACTGAAGAAACACAATTAGCTGGCTACATTCTAAATACTTTCCCATTTACTTACCATTTTTGTACCAAATTTGATTCTTGGTTCTCTGCCAGTGCTTCCTGAGGGATGAATGCCAACTAAGTCAGCTTGGGATCAACTCTGGGTCTACTATCCTTTAAATGAGGTCAGGAGTGCCCTTCTCCATCCTCTGCCCACCTACCTCTGTAAGGGTCCTGGGGTGGGTTCAAATCAGGGGAAGTTGCTGACTGGACAGGAAGCTGCGGGACCGGAACTTGGTTTGGCACAAGAGAATGGCTGCCTCTCAGGGCCACGCCATCTTCACGATGGGCCCCAACCTGCAAGGGTGAGAGGAACCACTGAGTTTAGTGGGAACCAGAGGTGCCATCACTATTTCCAGAGGGTAGCAAGAACCTAAGGAAGGAAGACTAGCCTTTGAAAAATCAATACTCCCCAAAGCATTTCACTAGAGGGCGCTGAAGGACCGCACATGCACCTATAGTACCCTGCAAAAACACTTAACACTCAGTAAGATGCCGTGCTGTACATTCAGTGACAAATATGGCAGAGTAGCTCAGGCAGGTAAAACGTCAAATTGTCTCCCAGGGTGCTGCAGTGGAGCGCACTGATTCGTACCCATCTGTCTTCTATCATGTCCGCCAACAGATCTGACAATTATCTTAATGCCCATATGCTTAATTGTGGGCTTCTCAATTCCCCCATTGCTATCGGAAATCCTACAGGAATTTCAATTTGGCATTCGACTTTCATTTCAGGGGATAAGATTCTCAGGCCTGCCATTTTTTTTTTCCATAATGCCAGCTAAGCCTCTGACAGCGGAAGCTACAGCAGTATGGGATGTAGCCCCTGCTCGGTACAAATATAATAAAATGTCACCTGGCTTTCCAAAACTGGCAGCCCATTCCAAATTAATGTTTACTGTATTTCATCAGCTGCTGAGTTCCAAATCCAAAGGGGGACCGTTTGTGCCAATGCCACCACACCGGAAAATGTACCAATAAAGGTTTTATTAAACACACCAGTAATGCCATCATTGCCATGCAAAGATGTTTGGATATTTTTCCATTTTTTTTTTTTTTTCACTATTCTGATCCTAGAAAGACACCATATTGTAAACAAGCTTTATGCTTCCAAGAATAAAATTATAGAGTACAGCATGATGACTTGGTCTAAAAAAAATACTGCTGAGCTTTTATTAACTACTACTACCTGCTCTGGGGTCCAGAGATTTTGAATTCGGGGCACTGAGACAGCAACTGCTGACTTTATTATAGCATTAGCTTTAAAGCCAAACCATCAAGTGTTTGCAAACCAAGAAGGTGGTAAGTGGCTTGAATTTTCATTTTTATTATCAAGTAGTTGTTCTCTCAGCCTACTGTTAGGTGAATTTTTATGTAGGACAATGGGGTCTATGCAAATAATATTTAGCTGTGAATTTATGCTATGAATCAAAACATTTTATTTTTCCAACAAACATATAAAATTACAAAGCAGGTTTTTTTACTCTTTTGCTATCAAATGTTTTCAGAGTATTTCTAAAGAATGCAGTAAGATTCTCAATCAATAATAATCAACTTATAGAGCTGAATAAAGTAGATGCTATCTAAAAGCAGCCTGAGATAAAGTATCACCTTTATATACTTCATAACAATACAGAAGGAAGTAATTCAAAAGAAGGAGCATATAAATCATACTAATTATTCATAATTCAAAATAGAGTAAGACCAATAAAGGATTTAAACACTTGTGAATTTCAGGAAGTATAAATGAACACTGTAACTGAGAGATCTGAGGGGTCCAGTGCTGTCTGCCACCTGTAACTGTGTCTCTTTCCAGAACATTCTGAATGGTGGTTATTAAGTCTCTGTGTGGGTTCCCTGAATGTACTGAGACCTTGATTATCTGCGGAAGCAACCCATCCCATTTCCACCACGGGCTAGGCTTTCTTGTAGATTCCACCCACTAACTCTGTATCAACTTCTGGAATTCCAAGGAATAAATGCATATCCTTTTCACATTTTAATACATGCCATATCAGTCCTCTCTTTCATCTGCAACTGAAGTCTGTTCCCTTACAGTAGACCATGCCCACTCAGTTCCTCCACCCATTTTCACCTCACTCTTTGCATATGCATTTTTTTCCTTCTGAACTAGAGTGATAGTGCTTTTCCATTCAGATTTTGGTTTGCCTTTTTTAAAATATCTGTGCATTTAAAACATTGATTCAATTGATGATTACCTATTTATTCTAAGATGTCAGCTAGCAAGCATAAATTTTATAGGCCTTGATAAAATAGTAGCTCCTTTAAGCCTGTCAATCACTATTAGCCTAAATAATTACCTTAGTGCTGATTCATATTTATTGGTATTCCCAATGGATTTAATTTCTTTCCATAAAGGATGATTTCCACAAAGGATGATTCTAAGGTATAATCACTGAAGGTAACCACAGATTTGATCACAGCAGAGAATAAACATAATGGTATGTTAGAATCATTCTATTAAAATTCTCAAGCCTTCTTTATAGGCATCTGCAATGTAATTTAAGGTTAATATTTTGTTTTTCTCTTAAATATATTCAGCATTAATCCTGAAATTCCCCTCCCCGATCATATTTAGCTTTTACATGATGTAAAAAGAACCCACAACCAAATACCTGTTTTTTCTTTGCCTCAACTCTTATGAAAAACAGTGAGAGTAAAAAGAATATACAAATGACAGCCAGCAAACCTAGATTCTAACTAAAACTAGTTTCTTTGTTAGCTACGTTACCATGAGGAAGTTAATCAAACTCAAAACGGAGGATATCACACTATAAGTGATAAAGAGTAAGTCTTAGGTTTATTGCAAGGAGTAGCAACATGCAAAACAACCTGTACCCATTAATTATAGGTATTTTTATGTGTTCTGAGAATACATACTACCTGACAATAAATGTCTATACTGTTCAAGAACCCTCAGCTCTGAAGTTACTTTCTCCATTCATTATCTCTGTACTTTTTGTCTCTATTGTCCATATCCACTTTATTTTAAATCATTCTCCTGTACAGTAACAGTAAACTCATAAACGATATTAAATATTTGAAGATAATAGTTGCTGCAACTCTTTTTATTTGGATTTTTGGCATATATTTTACTTTATTTTCTATAGATCATTTCAGATGATCTCGAACAATCTATCAACTACTGTCCTTAAAAGAAATTGGGGACAATGTCACCCTTGAAGCTTTAAAGCATCTCTTGTAAACAGTGTCTATTCCGGGTTAACTGAATGGCCAATGACATGTCCAGATCCACAGCGGGATGAGCCATCATCTGTGGGATCAATTCCATCATCTGTGGCTGTGCAACAGCATTCCAGTTTGAAAAATTAGCTTTACTTTGCTTCTTCAGCACAGACAATTGTCCTAACCCTAATCACTTCTCTTTCAGAAACATTTCTGGTCACATAAGAGACAAGGAAAGAAAGACAGTGAACAGTCAGCAAGCATCCATCACTGGACTAAGGAACCAACACTGCCATTTATATATACAAAGATCAGGACTTATTCACTTTCCACATAATAAATATATAACAATGTAATTTTGAGAAAGCGGAGTCTTTCAAGCTACAAAGAGATTCTAAGAATAGTACCTATTTTTAGAAAATTCATACTTCATTAAAGTCCTACTTTGATAACCTTTTTATCTGTATAAGCAATAATTTAAAGTTAAAAGTCAATCTGTGAAAAATTATTTTATGTGTATTGATTGTAAACTTTTTTGCAATCTTTAAGAATAATCTTCTTGAAATCGCATACTGTGTGTTTTTTAATGTATTTATTCTAAAAGCTAGAACATCTAAAATTATTCAATAATTATTGGATTAATTCAATAAATACTGACTAACCTAGTCCACACTTGTCACATTACAGGGTGCTTGGGGGCAGGGTGGCTGGTGTTAACTTAGATGTGGTTCTGGTCCTCATGGAGCTTATAATGAACTTTTGTGGAATTTTTGTGCATGGATCGATTTAGAGCAGCAATTTTAATAGTAAGGACTAGAGACCCATTTAAGCTTAGGATTTCTCATGAAGATTTTTGTGACTTAAGTTTCACTCCTTGTCTCTCAAGGCCCATTCCAGCCTCTCTCTTCCTTTTGGTGATATCTCAGCTTCTCTCTGGCTTCTGCCCCCATTCCCAACTCTCCTCAGGACTACAGCCTGACTTTTCCTTCAGGGTATCTGCTGATACCGTTTTTCATCTTCTGTACTTGCTGCTAGCTTCTCTCTGTCTCAGTATTTGTGAGTTCAGAACACCAGTATCATTTTGCTGGCCAGCTCATCATTTAAGTATACTTGGGCCATCCTAAGAATGGGCCACACAAAGATCAGGTGTCTCCATTCCTGCTCCAGTGAGCTACAGAAGAAGAAAGGGAGGCCAGATCATGCGGCCCAAACATGGCCTGCACCATCTCCAGGCCCCACAGATCATGTTTCTTATATGTAAACACTTAGGTAAAATTGCATCTTGGGTCAAGTTATAGCCAAATTTCAACACAGTTGTATAATTCTCCTGTGTGAACTAATCATTGGTTAATAACTAAATATCTTCAGGTGTGTACTACTTCTGAATAACACAAGTACCATATAGTTTCCATTTTGTGAGGATAGGACTGCTATATTAGAAGTACTTTTCAATGACAGTATGCAGACTTTACAGGCTTGATACATATATATATATATATATACACACACACATACATTATGAAAGATGAAGAGCTGAGTTACTACTTTCTGGGGTTTCGGTTTTAACAGTGTGTGTGTTTATACATGTGCATGTGTTTACATAGCCATCTATAGATATAAAAATGATTTCCATTTTCTTTATCATAGGAGAAAATGCCACATAGTCTACCAACTCAGGCCAAAGCCAACATGTCTAACTAAATTACCAAATTTAATATTTGCTACAAGTCCTCCAACATAAACAGATTTAAAAGATATGCAGTTTCCAATTAGGTGGCCGCTGGCAAGGTTGTTTTTATGTGGGGATGCGTAGAGCATCCTGGTAAATATCCTGCTCCTGCTTCTCAAGCTATCAACAAACACTGCAAACAAAAAAAGACATTTAGTGTTTTTGCTCTCTTTGTTTCCAGGGAGTATTAGGAAAGTAATTATTCTGTTGTATTTAAGAGGTCTATTTCATGGATGGGAAAATGTATTAAATTTCATTTGGCAGTTATTCAATCCTTGTTAATGTTATCTCCAGAGATAACTGCTTCAAAATAGGCTTTCAGACCTCAGTTCCTTCTCTCCTACCATAATTCTTCTAAAAGAGTGCAGAGTGAGAACTTTAGGAAACTTGTCATCAACTTCTAGAACAAGCAAAGTGATAAAAAAGAAAAAACAGATATGGTATTATAAGCATTTTGGTATATCAAGATGAAAGTTTGTTGTTAATGGTATCTGGATCAATATTGTTCTTTTGACATTGGTGTTTTTTCAAAAAGAAGAATAATGACAACAAGAAAATGGGACATAAAAAAAACCACTCCTGGTAACTTTTACTTTTCTTCCTTCTTTTTCTCTTCTTGTTTTGCCATAAACACTAAAGAAAAGTTGATGGGCTTTCAGCGTAATAGATACCCACTGACACCAAAAAGAGTTTTGGTGTCTGGACCTTAATCTCCTCATGAAATATCAATTATACATGACAGTTGCAGAGTGCTAGATTTGTTTCAATTGTCTTGCCAGATCTCTGTCATATTAGAAGAGCAAACTTAATTTCTCAAATGTGCAAAATACTAGCTACTCCAAAAGTAAGTCTTTTAAAGAGGTGGGAAGCAGTCATGCAAACTTCTTTAATAGCTCACAGATGGGAAGCCGGAAGTTCAAGAAATGGTAGTAGACAGATACTCTGAGGAACAAAACCCCAGGCAGCAAGAGCCCATAGAAAACAAGATCCACTGCTAGCAGAGACCTAACATCTGAGACGCTCTTCAACCACAAACAGAAGATCCTAATTCTTCAGTTTAAAAAATTATCAGATTATTTGTTTTTTCAGTTCATGTGATTAAACATTTAAAGGACTTTTCATTAAAGTTAGATCTGGAGTCAATTCTTTTGTTTGGATTTTGATTCCTAAACTGCTTACTGCAAGAATTATTCATAACTGACTTGAGAAATTCATCTTTTTTTCCAGAAATTTCATAGCTTCACTTATGTTTTGACTGAAATTTAAGGGAACCCTTTATTGGGCAGTTTTTGAAGACTGATTCAATGCTCACGCTCCAGATCATAGAAATAATTTTCAGAGGATTTAAAAATGATCCACATGACTCTGGTCTTGCAGTACTGACTTGTCATGTGATTAGCACTGCTGAAACTCTCATGATGTCCACCAAAATGGTTAAAATGAATGATTCTGTGATCTAGTTTGAGAGATGCAAATGGCTGTTATCAGATTTCAGTTCATCTTTCTTCCCCCTTAACTCATAAAGTTCCATCTATTAAACCTGTCTCATTTCTCTCCACTGTATCTCCACCCTTTGCTACCAATTCTTCACCTCATTTTCCTACAGCAGAAACCATAACTGGATGTGGCCCACCAAGTGGGAGCCTTGGCGTGTGGTTACCAGAGTCCACTCTATCCCTTTTCTGCCCCAGGTAGTAGATTGATTAACAGTTGTAGGAAATTTCAGTTAATCTGCCCCTAGTGAACCAAGCCCATCCAGCACAGAAGGTATGGTGAAATTCGGCAATTACATGCAAGCAGCTTCTTTTTCTTGGGGAAAGACAGAAAGACACTTGAGATGTAGTTGGGATTCTGGATCCCAGAAGGGTAAGCACACTCAAGTGCACAGTCATGAGGCTGACTTCACACAGCAGACTCCATGGCAAGCCCAGGGGTCTCTCACTAGAGATCTGGCCTAACTCAACTAATCTTTATTTTCTCAAATGTTTTTCTTATGAGCTAAATAACATGAGCTTATTGTAAAACATCTTAAAAGGAAGTGAAAGTGTAAAGAAGCTAGCCCAAGCGAAAGCCATATTTCTTCCCGATCACTTGATCACTTTCTAATCTCACTTTATTTATTTATTTATTTATTTATTTATTTATTTATTTATTTATTTTAGAAGGGAAGGAAAATTAGATCATTGTAATCTTTATTGATATGTATCTGATCTACAATGATAAAACTCATATGACATAGCAAGTCAAAAGACAGCAAGTGTGATTAACTTATTTTGCAACTTGTTAGACTCTTGTTTTTTTTCTTGTTTATAAGTTTTTTTTATTAATATAAAATTTTAAAAAATTTACATATATTTGCCATCAATTGTAATCCCCATGTATTCCCCATCACCATCTCACCGGTGCACCATCCCCTCAGTCCCCTGTGCTCCCGTCCATCTGCCCTTAACCCTTCCCCTCTTCCCTCCCAACCAAGTGTCCTCAGTCTGTCCTTGTCTTTTCATTTTTGGTTTTTGTGTCTTTAAAATGCTATATTCTTTATCACCTGGCCCCTAGCATATGAAGGTTCTAGCATAGATTTTTTTCCTACTTCTATGGATCACATCTAAGATCAATATCTTAGGCTGATGCAGCTTTCACCTTAGGCCCTTCCAGTTCCCTCCTATTGTTTCAATTTACTAATCTCAACCTTTAGTCACCTATTACTGGTTCCTCACTTGCTGTGCTCACTTCCACATCACCCAAATTTGCATACAGCCACTCCTACCATGTATGCAGGGCTGACTTCCTGTGTACAATTCACTGACCGCTCTTCTTTCACTGGTCTCTCTCATCTTTTATTCCGACCCCTCCTAGACTGTGTGGCTCTTCCAAACTCTCACCATCTTGCTGGACCTGGAAAGGGTTCTCTCTGACTGCTCATCATGATCCCCACCCTTAAAAACCTGAAGGGCACTGTTTAACAGATCGAGGCACATATTGCAATGATTTTGTTTTGCTGTTGTTCATAAAGCCTATACTTATCTAGAGATAAGCACCGCAAGGGCAAGGACCAGGTGTATAGGTGACTGTAAAGGGCTGTTAATATTTCATACAATGTGCAACTGATTCTTCCTAAATAGTAAATGAGGATGTATTTGTGAGAATAATTCTGAAATCTGTAATTTCTGATGTTGTCAAATACACACTTCATCAAATAACAGACATTTCATTTAATTCAACAAATATCTTTTGAATGTGTATTAAACAAGGCACTATTTAGGTATTTATAAGAAAGGTAATAGACACGTTTGTCCCTTTACAGGATTTTATATCTTAGTGGCAGCTGAATATAATTATTATATAAGGTAAAATAAGATAAATGTCGAAGGTCATGTAGCTTTAAAGGGTGGGTGAAAGTATACTGAGCACAGAAACCAGGCACTCTTTTAAGAAGATAGTGGCATTTCAGAGTGGTCTCAAGTGATGGGTAGAATTTTGATTAGATTCTCTAAATATATTTTTTGGAGTGACATTTAACAACATTATTTAAATAACATTTCAAATTTAAGTTGAGAGTTACTATTTTTACATCAAGAAGTAGCATTACTTATTGTATATATTGTATAATTACACACACACACACTAACATAAAGCAGCTCAGGACTGCATGTTAACATGTTTACGTATTGTTAAGGCTACATACTTTAGACAGAACCCAGATTTTTAAAAGTCCTTTATATACCTCAATGGCTTTACTACAAAGTGAACACAGGGCATTTTAGGTACAAGTGGCCCCTCACTGTATGTGTGTATTATTGGCCCAAATGATTCATTCTTATTTAACTGCAATGAAGTCTTTCATCTCCCAGTTATACAATAATAGTTTCCATATGACCAGTGGCTCTGCTATAAATAAGATCAAAAGCAAAAGAAAGGATTTAATAAAAAAAAAAAAGACATTAAGAGTAGCATTAAATCAGGGAAAAATACCAATCTCCCCCCCCTCCTTTTTTTTGAGAATAAATCTCCATAGAGTACTAAGCAACTTGTCCCAATATGTCATGGCAAAGCATTTTACAAGCAGTAGGAATGTGTGAAATCCATTTGTGAGTGCCTTAGAACAGCAAAGATTAAGTCTGGGGGAAGTGGGGAAGGTGAGTGGTAGGGGAAAGAAGCCCCATTTTGAATCAGGTTGGAGAACATATAATAGACTGTAGCAAATACAAGGGGATGTGCCAATGGCAAAGGTTCATTCATTTCTCTGTCCTTTTCTGTTCTATTTAATGCAGATAGACTTTTTGGTAATCCAGAATTTCTCAGAGAATCGTAACATTGCTCAACTCTAGTACATGAGTTCTGAGAAAGGAAGTTTTTTTTGGCAATGCACAGTGACTTGATATGAAGAGCTAACTTCCCAAACAAATTTTCTTCTAGTTCTTAAAAAAAAAAATTACAATGTTAATCTCTATTCCCGACTGGATAAACAGCTGCTAATAACCTCCAGTTCCCAGGGGAGGAGGCTTGCTTCCTTTCATCTTCAGGCTGGTGGATATCTGACGTGCACTGCACTTTAGTGATTCCACATGTTCTTTGCTTTGCTTTTTTTCAAATCTACTCCAGTACTGGTCTTGCTAATTCGGGTTTCTTTCCTCCCCTTTCCTAAGATTGCATCCATAAACTTGGACACACTTGGTTATGATACTATTTACTTGAAGTTGTATCTCTTCTATTTTGGGTTTATTTAAAGATGAATTAAAATCCTTATAATATCTAAAGGAAGCTAATGTCTTGGACCTTTGTATTTGAAGCCCTGTGAGGGAAATGACCATTGTGGCTTCTGTCAGCTAACTATTCACTCAAGGGCTGGCATGCTCAAAGATACTCCATTTCTATTAACATTGCTAATGCGATTACTTACTTCTATCTGTTTTTGTCCTAAGCGTCCTAAGAAAGGAGCAAACTTCAACCCTTTTTCCTCTAATAGGAAGTGCCCTACAGAAGATTACAGGGCCAGAGGCCCCCCGAGACTTTCTCACTTGTTTCTGAGCACCTGCTTTACTGGTGAGCTCAGTTCTACACCTCAGGATTCAGACATTTCGCAAAACAGCTTTTTAAACAAAACCCAGCTGTTTCCCATCTAGACTAAGGGGGGGGGGGTGCAATTTGGGCGGCTTACAGAAACATTACCCAGAGACTACCATTTTCCAATAACTTTCACACACTTTCAGCTCCAATCGAGACCATCGGTGTGCCCAAGCCAGGGAGAAAGCAAATATGAAGTTAAAATGTGGAAACTCAACACTGTGGTTTTTGACAGTCTGCCCAATGAACTGCTTTAAAATGAATGTGGCTGTAGCACCAGGACAATGCTTCACCTAAGGTGCCATTTAACAAATACTGGACAGATCTCTTGGTTGAATTCAACTTTATAGTTCTAAGATGATTTATGGATATAGAGGAAGCTATAATTATGCACACTGTGAATGTCAACCAATTAGGTAGAATCCTCACATTTCAGAAATGCAATGTTAAAGCTTTTTATTTTAGGTTTTCACTCCTAAAGTTGCTTTGCCTAAACCCTCTTCTTATTTTGAACCCATTTTACACTTCTGTTTTCTGAGCAATTAAGATACTTTTGATTTGAAAAATTTACAGCCACAGTAAAAGTTAAAATAACACAATGGCTACAGATTTTGGAAAAAAAAAAAAAAAAAGAAAAGAAAATGGCCAAGGTCTAATCTTGGCTTTTAAACAGTGCCAAGTTGCTCCAGTATTTTCTGTTTTGGTATGAATGACATAACTGAATTACTTCATGAGCTGCTACTTTAATTCCTCAGGGTGGAAAATTCCATGAGTTAATTTAATTTGGATGTAAAAAATATACATGAAAACTCACTCTTCCTGTGCACTCTCATGTGAAGTATGCGAGCCAACTGCTGGGGCTGTCGCTGGGGTGCTGAAGGAGGGGCTTCCCCGCGGCCTGGCCTGTGAACCACACGGGCCCCATCAGCAGATTTCTTCCTTCCATTTGGGCACATAGAAGCCTTTATTTTTATGTAATTTTTAAAAGAATCATGCTCATTCTATTTCTCTGAAATGCCCTTAGCCAGTCTCCAACTGTTGAAATCCTTTGTAGATTCCAATGTAAGCGCAATGGCACCTTCTCCAGGAAGTACTTCCTAGGTGTCCCCTGAGGCTGGATAAGATTCTCCTTCTCTGAATCATTTCTTGGGTCACTTAATACTTCTACTTTGCATTTGTCACGAGGCAGAATTCTCGTGTTACCACCTCCCAAGGTCAAAGGCCTACAGGAGCAGAGGCTCTCTTGCACACTTCTGGAAGCTCGTAAAGCATCTGAGGTATGGCAGATATGGAAGAAGTGAGTGATCATCTGTGTACAGTCTGACACCTAAATATTATATTGTTCCCCCCACTCCAAAAAACCTGTTTTCTTGAGAAAACAAGGGGAATATTATTTTTCTAAACACAAGAGTCCTAAACGATGTGCAGTTTACTACTGCATTCTTGTCCTCAGTAAAAGTTCAATAAAAGAAAAATCACACTATGTTTTCTATTAAGTGTTTATCTGGTGTCCCTCTATTATTCAAGAAGAAAACATGATGAAATCATAGGGGCTATTTTAAATAGATAATTATATTTTAAAAGCAGGTAAGTCAAGTCCTTGTTTTATTTTGTTTAAAGTTCATGAGACCTAGACTTTTTTTGTTTTTTTGTCCCAGAGGCATGGAGACAGTCCTTTGTACTGAATGGCCCAACGCAGACTGTCTGTTTTGTTTGTAGGTCATAGGACCTGGATTTGATTAAAACAGGTATTGGGGGAAAGGGGATAAACTTAACTTGGATCCACCACTGTGGGATCTGGGCATGCACCGGAGACCTTGGAGTTGTTAACGGAGTGTTGGGTCTCACTGATATGAATGCATTCAAAACCTCTTGACTTCTGTTTAAACTGATGCAAAAGTATCAAATAAATGAGCTCCAGGGTGCCAAAGCTATTGTAACTAATCCATGTTTAAGAGAATTTAAGTCAGACAGAGAAAGACGAATTCTGTATGTTCACACTTTTATGTGAAATCTGAAAAGCCAAACATCAAGGAATAAGAGAGCAGAATGGTGGTTGCCAAGGGTGACTGTGTGTTGGTGGGGGAAGGGGAAGGTGCTGGTCAAGGGGTACAAATGTCTTGTTATAAGATGACATAGCACAGCATGGAGAAAATAATCAACAACTCTGTCAATTATGATACGCTGACTTAAAAGTTGTTAAGAGTAGGTCTTAATAGATAGGCCTCCAAAAAAGGTAGTGGAAGTGTTAACTAGCCTTACTGCGGTAATGATTTCGTATTGTGTATATGTATGAAATTATCACCTTAAACGTGCAACTTCAACTTAACCCATGTTAGATGTCAGCAAAACCTCAATAAACTGAAGAAAGCTTGAAATAAAATAATTTCTTCAAGTTCTTTTCCCATTTTTTTCTCTTGAAATTTTCTTAAAGTAAAATATGATAATGAGTTTGTTAACCTGCTCTCATAAGTATTTGATAATTGTGGAGATTAGGAGAGCGGGTCGAATGCTGATGATAAGTAAATATACTTATGAAAGAAAAAAAAACCAAAAAAGTAGTTATAGGAGATGATGCTGATGACTAAGATCATGAGTGAAATTCTATTAACAGGCTTTTTAAAAGATCGTTTCCAAGAGCTCTGAACTAGAGTCGATGACCTCTGAAACTTGGTTTGGTTTCATCAAGAACAAGTCTTTCTGGATAAACCCCTTTCCACATTTATGGGAATGTTGCGTGCATGATGTCTTATGATAGTGCTACAGACAGAATGAGAAAAAGTGGCGGCCCAAGGTAAGATTAGGCAGACATAACAGGATGAAACATTAACCTAACAAAAAGGGACCACGTTAGTGTAGAGGGTCTATAGCGCCGAGGCTTAGGCTTTTCTGCTTATTGTCTCTGCTCACATCCCCACCCCAAGATTTTTTTTAAATTCTTGCCTTTAATGCAGACCATCAATGGCACCCACCAAATCTGCCAACAGACCTGGTAGATTATGAGACTGAATGAGGACTTACAGCAGGTTTTTATACTGGAGACAAACTGTGTGAAGTTTTGTGCTGACATAAAACATGCACAAGGAGAGTGGAGCTGTGTGACTTAGAGATTTCAGCTGATCATGAGTTCAATATTTGCCAGCGGGATGATGAAGTCATCAAAAATAGATAACAGAATCTTGATAGGTGGCCTCTAATGGAGATATAATATACTGAATGGGTTTGGTGGCAGACACACCTTATCCCATCTTGGTGAATCCTTGAGCATTGTGTTCAGTTTGAGATTCTGCATACTAGAGGGTATTTTGAGGAAGTGGAAGGAGCATTTTTTTTTTAAATTAGAAAGAATTCATTGGAAAATCCTAGAGCCAAAACATTTTTTTAAGGCAAATATTTAAAGATGCAAATGTCCAGAGTAGGAAAAAAAGTACTGAATAGATGCCCTTCACATAACTGAAATTTGAGTATTTGTTGGGTTGACTTAGGGATAACTACAATGGGCAGAAAAACAAGGACGGAAGAAAACAAGTTTATGTTGGACATAAGAATTTTCTAATATTTAATGAATTTGGTTTTTGTGATCATTTGGAACTACTCATACTCAGAGGGAGTAAGCTGAGAGAGATCTGTTGATCTCTTGGCAGGCAGGGGATTTCTAGGGGGATTTGGATAGAGATGACCTCTAACGTCCTGAGATTTAAGGTAATCATAGCTTAAAAATGAAGTATATGCCTAAGCATATGTGGAATTTTAGGTGATCAAAATATGTGAAAACCCAACAGGAACTGGATTGAAGGTGATGAAGCCTCTATGGATCACACCTTTGTTGAGGTCCACAGAGAAGCAGAAATTCCTGATTTCTGCTACTCCCAAGATTCCATACTAGTAAATTCTACCCAAGATATCACATCAGTGCCCATTCCCCTCTCTTGTTGCCAAGTATAATTGGCAGAGTTAAATAGCAACTTGCTACAAGGAGCCAAAAGGCAACTTAAGAGTTTTCTTGGGTTTCATTAGTTAAGTCAGAGTAACAAACAGCCTATAAGCCAGTTTTGAAATTGCTAAGGTATTAGGTTAGAGAGGAAGTCTGCTGCGGTAGTGTGGTCTTTAGTAGATGGTGCTGGTCTCCTTGATGGCTTGTCTGGTGTTCTAGTCCTACACTGACCATTATTAATGAGTATCCATGGCTGGGTCATTTCCCCTTTGTGGAGCACAATCTTCTGCACTAAAATAAGGTACTGGACTAAAGGAACCTAAAATTCAATAGCCTTATCTCTCAAGAATGAGAAAAACAAAATTAATTTAAGTTGTTTATCCTAGGAGGTCCTAGGTAGCAAAAATTTCTCATACGTTTAATGTTAAATAAAAAGGTGTTTCTTTGCCTAATAAATATTCTTCTGATAAATTCTTTTTAATCCTAAGTAAAACTAAAAATGTTACCGTAAAGAGGAAAAATGGGCTAAGACTGGTTTACGTCAGTGGTTTTGAAATGTGTGTCACGATGTTATGATCCTACTTGGGGGTTCCAGGAAGGGGCTTCAGGGGATACTGTGGAGGGCAGGTGAGGGTAGAAAGTTTAAAAGGGGGCTCCCCGATGAGTAAGTAAACTAGAGCAACTAGAATCTCAAGAGATCACTATCCCTCTACCAGATAAGGTGATCTTTTCCTTCCAAATAACAAGGCTGCTTATTATGGGCTCTTCTGTAATGCTATAGCAACGTGTTTTATAAATGTGTCCTTTGCCGCTACACCGTGAGCCCTCTGAGAACATAAGCCATGTCTTAGCACTGAGCCTGACATTTGATAACCATGTGATAAGTGTTTGAAATGAATAAAGGGACTTTAGGCAAAAAAGGACCTGGGAACCACACTAATCTTAATAGTAAAGGAGATTTTTGGCCAAATGATCCTATCATTGTTGACTCTACTGCCCAGTAATCAGGAACACAGCGTCACAAGAAGACAATTTTGGTGTGAGTTTTGTTCTTATTCAGACAAAAGAGATTAGGTCATCTGAAAGGCTTTCTTTCAGGTCTCATCTGTGGACCTGAATATTAAATGAATCACAGAATTATATTTGGAAAATTGCCATCTCAATAATTTATTTAAAAAAAAATCATGACTGAATATCAGGATTAACCTTGGAGATATCTGAGGCACAGAGGGGCTCTCTGTGGGTAAGAGTGTCTTGCTGGGTTGGTGACCAACTCAGTTCTGTCCTTATTCTCTCACACTCAGAGATTTCTGCTTTGATTCTGCTAGGAATGGAGTGTTAAGGCAAGGAATATATTGACTAATTTAAAATTTATTACTTCAAGGACCCTAGCAAGGAGAACTAATCCCTCTTGCCACTTAGCACATGTTAATTTAAGAATAAGTATTTAGAGAACATGGGTTTTAATCTACCACACCACCACACTGGAGGAAAATTCTTTACCTCCACATTTGGGTAGAGAGTGCCTCTGGGAACTTGGCCATGTGATGCCTGGAAACTTCTTTCATCAACCAACATTTATCAAGATTTGAAAATCACAAGCTCTTACCATCTAAAATTAGTTTTTAAAAGGTGCACTTATAGATAATCTTGGATAGCATTTATGGTAGTAAAAAAAGAGCATGGAATTGGAGTCAAATAGGTCTAAGTTTAAATCTAGCTTTGTGATTTGGGACTAACTACTCAAACCTTCTAAGGATCAACACCTAAAATGGACACCATTATCATCCTCACTGGGCTGTTATGAAGTCTGACTGAGATAATGTATTGAGCACCCAGCACAGGGGCTGGCAACTTGTCAGAGCTCAGAAAATATTAATTTCCTTTCTTTCCTTTTGACTAATGATTTATCTTTTGGGAGGGAAACAAAATGTAATAGATGGTACTCAAGGAATGTACAATATAGTTGGCAAGGCAAAAATTGTACTTATAAGAGATATATAACTGTGTAATGGGCTATGATAAATATCTAGTCAATGGTATGATTCATAGTGCTATTGAGAGTGGAAAAGAAAATGACTATCACAGATGGAAGCAGCGAAGGACAGCTTGCTGGAAGAGGCAGGATTTAAGCCAGAGAGTTGAGAATGGGTGGGAATGAGATGGACATAGAAAAGGGTGCAGGCAGAATAGAGCAAACCAGACAGATACAAAAGAAATACCTAATGAGAGCTTGTTTCTGGTAATATGCACAGACTGATCTTACTGGAATAGTTTTTATGTACCGGAAGAGCTAACCACAGGCTTTAGGTAAATGTAATGGGCTTCAATAAGCTGAGCTAAGAAATTGGTCTTTATCCTGCATGTAATGGAGAGCGGGTGATGGTTTTTAAGCAGGAAACAGTATGGCCAAATAATGTCATCTAGAAAGCCCACAAATATACAACATTCACTCTGGTGCTATGAACCATGCTGCTGTGAAAAAAAAAAATTCCTTTCATTATACTAATACTTAGTAAATCACTGAAGACCTACTTCCCAACTCCAAGGAAAACATTTTATGAATCAAAAGCTAAGTACAATATGTTAGCAATTAAATGAGATAACATAACAGCCGAGGCAGAACCATGGTTTTCCCCACCATGATTTCAAGCTGCTGCAGAAAGAAATGCTTATATCATCTTCCAAGTTATCAAGCCATTTTGTTTTGATTTTCAGGAGGCGGGAGAGAGGAAACGAGAAGGGTACAGAGGTCGAGATGATTCAAAGGTGTCTATTCTTTCATCAGATGGAGTTATTAAGGAGAGTTATAAAGGTGATTTGCTCAAAACAAAACCAGGCCTGGGATAGGTCTTAGGTTCCAACAACTCGATTTTACTCCAGAGCAACAAATGAAGGTGTGTCGTTGGGAAAGAAACTCCCACCCGGGCTTTCTCTGCTGAAGTTTCCGGTGTATACCTCCCACTGCTACTTTATTTACTGCAGCTGGCCCAAGTTTTATAGCCTGTTTCATGTATTAAAATTCAAATGTGGAAAACATTACCAGTATCCTCCTTGAATTTTTTTTTTTTGTTCTTGGGGGGTGGGGGGGTGGAGAGTTGGATTTTTTTTCCTTCCCCTTCAACTTCCTTTTTATTGTGGAATGTATCAAATGGTCAAAGGCTAACTTCAGACTGACTAAATTCAAAAACTATTTCCTTTGTTCTTGTGTTTTTGTTTTAAAATTCATACCAGTTTGCAGAAGGAAAGAAATGACTATCAGATCTCTTCCACACACCTTAGGTAGAGGGTGAGCAGTTCCAATTCTGTGGAACGGTGAATATTTTTAAGAAGAAATGAGAAAATTGCAAAACCTCATTTGCTGGAAAGGGCAATAGGCTGTCGACAAGCCACATCTCTGGAGTCGCTCTATTATCTGGCTGGCTCTGTGGCTGTCCTTGATTGAATTATAAATGTCTTCAGAGAAGCAAGCAAGAACTTCTCCTCATCAACAAAACTAGCAGCTTTATTGATTCTGCGTAGTTTTCCAAAATCAAATCAAAGATGTTTCTATCTAAGACCAGCCAGTTATTTCCATTTTGTTATCGTCTGTTCCTTTCTTATTCCCTTCCACCTGGGTCAGTTCAACTACCCACGGCCAAAGATGGCCCTACTCTCTTCTTCCTATCCCACCTCTGAATCAGACCCAAAAGGAGGCAATTCAAAGGTCAAATAGATCCCCCAAACATCTATGTATAGCTTATTATGTTAAAGAACCACTTAACCTACATCTGTTATTTAAGAGAAAATTTTACATATTTATGGAAAAAAAAGCTGTCTCTGAAGCAATGCCCTGGGTGCATGTTGCATCCGTTTAACATACGAAAAACGAACACAGCTACAGAAATTAAACTATTTTTCTCTTGATTGAGAGCAGATATACAGAAATGGTTATAAGTCACAGATCTGGCTTTTAATAAAGCCAGATTTCTTAATTAAAAGCAGTGTTGTTTAAACATTGTAGTTTAAAAAAAAAGAGCTGTACAAACTAAAATCTCATATTATATGCATCCCCAGTGTATTTAACACATTACCTGAGGCCAAGCTAAATTAAAAACTAGATTTTCCTTTTGTAAACTCTTAACAACTGCCATGAATAGACAAACAATTTTTACTCAATGATGAATTTTAGGGTAGAGGTCAAGGGAAAAAAAAAAAGATCTAGCTTTGGCATTCAAAAATATCTTTCCACGTTTTAGAAGTGAGTTCACTGCTTCTATTTATAAATCAGTATTTTTGGTTTCAAATTGGTTGCAGGTTTCAATAATATACCACTCAGGTTGGTACTCTTAATCTTGGTTTTTTAGTAAAAGAATTTCAAAGGAGGGCAAGATAATATTATTAAGCAAGAATGTAAAGTGCCTCAGGATAACTTATACATATTTTACATTCTCTTTTTGGAATCATCTACAAGAGACATTATATTGACAATGGAAACAGACCTCCAGCCAAGTGACTTTTTGAGAGGCAACAGGACACTAAGGTGTTTGCTGATCAAAAGAGCAGAATTACACAAAATTACTAGCAAACTTAAATTTTCCTCCCATTTGATCACCTTATGAATAGTCATCGCTTAGTATTTTGTTAAGAAGTCTCTGAATCTTTATAATCATCCCATCCCCCACTTCTAAAAAGGATGCACTCAAGTCAAAACAAAAGCAATGACAAAAAAAAAATGCAATTGTTTCATGGATAATTCTTAAATATTTAAATAAAGATTTACTAAAAAATAGGTTATAGTAAAACTATGTAATTTATATACTAAATTAATCAGTCTCACACCAGATAATTAGATTGGCAAACACACCATCTAGTTATACCATCTATACTCAGTTTCAAAAGACACGGACTTGGCTTCCTTAATAAAAGATATTTCACCCTATTCATATCTGAAATGCCAGGATTGTAACATGAGCATAAGTTGAGCCACAAATACCAAGATGAAGAGGATAAAACACCCACAACAACCCTGAAATTTATTTCTAGGTCGATACTTCAGTGAAATGAAACTGTGTCCACACAAAGACTCATCCATGAGAATTCACAGGAGCATTATTCAAAATAGCTGAAGAATGGAAAAAACCCAAATAGTCACCACCTGGTGAAAGGATAAATATAACGTATATCCATAAAGTGGAATATTATCTGGCAACAAGAATGAATGACCCTATGATACATGATAAAGCATGTATAAACTCTGAAAACATGTTAAATGAAAGAAGTCAGTGAGAAAAGACCACCCCATGGGGTATGACTCCATTTACAGGAATTCTCCAGAACAGGCAAATCTATAGAGCTAAAAAGTAGATTAATGGTTGCCAGGAACTAGGGGAGGGAGGACAAGAGAGTAACTCTTAATGTGTATGGGATTTATTTTTTTCTTTGCTGTGCTGATGGTTGCACAACACTTTGACAATGCAATGTGAGTAAAACACAGTGAATTGCTCACTTTAAATGGCTGAATTACATGTTAACTGAGTTATATCTTAATAAAGCTGTCTAAAAAAGAAAAACAGTATCAGCAGTACTATTTATACTTGAAATTCTAATTCTCTATGATAAACTAGTTTGCAAATTTCATCACTTACCATGAGTGAGTGTCTGTTGGCAGAAAGAAGACCGGTTCCATACCCTGAGCCCAGACCACCCATCGCTCCATTATGAGAAGGTCCAATGATTCCATGCATGTCCCCATGGCCACCAGGCATAGCCGTGGAAGGGCCCACTGCATGATTCCGGAGAACGTGAATAGCATCATCCAGTCTTTCTAAACGATCTTCAATTCGGCTTTGCTGTGGGTTAATAAATGATGTGAAATTTGATTTAGCTTGAAATATGTGCATAGATTATATAGCAAAACTTGAGTTGATATAAATCTCATGTTGGATTTTTGGATATATATGCTTCTAATAAAGTTTATTTCCTTAAAACCACAATAAAAATATTGTCCTTCCTAAAACACTAGTGAAGAATGTTAATGCTTTAATTATTTTTGCACACAAGAACTGGGGTAAGGCCGAGGTGTGTGTGTGTGTGGGGGGTGAGAGGATCCATCAGAGACAAAACGGGGAACAGCACAGAAAGATTAACTGCTGAGGGGAGTAGTGGGCAAGGCAGGAGAGTTCTGCTGTGCCATGTGGGTCCCCTCCCAGGTCGACGGCAGGGATCAAACTTGTGCTGCAGTGGCTGCGGTTTGTCTCATAGTATGTCACTCAACCCATTGCGCCACCAGAGAGGGTCCTTAATTATATAGTTCTTTTTTATGAACAAAATAAATCCAGTAATTTTTCTAGGACATCATAATGTACATATGCTATAATATATTGCCTTAGCTTGAAAGAAAATTTATATTTACATTAGAGAAGTATTCACTGATTTTAAGAAATTCTGGCAGGCTTTGGTTAAAATCTTGGTTAAAGATTTCCAAAAATTAACAATGCGAAGATGACCAATTAAATAATCTTGGAGACATACTTCTCTGGTCTTTTCTGTTTCATATAATACAGTGCTAAATATCAAATCTGGGACAAGTAGTTGCATACAGATTGTAATTTCTGGAGTAATCTCAATTTTTAACCCGTGTTTCTTCTTGTTTATTTTTATCACCTGTGTGTGTGTGTATGTGTGTGTGTAGGGAGAAGTGGGGGCTAATAAAAAGTCAGAAAAATTCTGTCAACAAAAGTGCATAAGACATCAAAACTGAAAGTCACAAAGATTTGAATTAATTGTTTAGTGGGGGCTTTCAATTGATGTAGAAGTCCCCACTATAGTTAGAATTCACAATTTTATACAATTAAAAATCAACAGACCTTTCTTTTTACCCTAGTACTAGGATCTTAGTTTTTTGCAGCCAGATAAAGCATACACTGTACTTTTTGGAGCAGAAATGACTGATATATAGATGTATATTCGTTTTTCTTTTTCAGTGTGATCAATAATGTTCAAAGCTGCATGTTGTTCTGCAACATGCATTTTAAAATATAATATTAGATCCTTATTCTACATGTGTAAGGCAAGCAGGAAGACATTATTATCCCCTTCACACAGATTTGCAAATGAGGCTAAAAGAAATCAAGTAAATTAATTCTCAGTTCCACACTGCCAGGAAATGGTAAAGTTAGCATTGGAACCAAGGTCTTCTGACTTCAAATCTAGGACCTTTGTACTCCATCGTGCTACATACGCTCCACTTTGATTTCCAATGGCTTGTGCAAACAGATGTAACAGCTCTACGGTATGAGAAAAGCAATTCCTAATTATTCTACACTGACAGGAAGAATGTGTGTCTAATATAGTTAGTCTATGGTACAGAGCATTCTGATTTGGTAGGCTTTGCTGTTAGTTCTAGTTCTGCTACTTATGTGGTTGTGAAAAAGTTACTAAACTTCTTTGAGTTTATCAAAAAGGGAATAAGGATGTAGGCTCCTAAGTGTAAATGTAAACACACAAAAGAGTAAGACATGTGCCCATCATCCTTTCTGAATCACCCCTTCTGGTAGTGCAAGCAAGTGAGAATCCCCTCTTGAGTGTTGAGAATTCAAAGAACTGAAATTGTAGTTCACAACAATGAACCTAGTCTTTAAGTGCTAGAGTTAGACAAAGCACACTTTCAACAGCTGGGTTCCAGAGAATAACTTAGGTAGACATTTAAAACAACTATGTGTTATTTGGCTATCAGCTTAATTGTGCCAGGTTGGTGGTGCATTAACTTTATTGACAAAAATGTACAACAAAGAAGAGCACAATGAAGGGGAAAATGCACCTTTGTATATTCAATTTTAGATTCTCCTTAATTTAAATAGTAAACCTATAGAAATAAAGGAAACCTTGAACCACTGACAGGAAAGCATTAATTTATAAAGATAAATGTATGCCTTCTTCCATTTTCAATCTCAAAATATAGAGGAAATAAGAGGCACTCAATTCTGGAGTGTGAGTTCCTTATTGCTACCTCTTCCACTTGATTCCTGTACAAACTAACTACTACATAAAGCAATGTTGCTCTCGTCCTTCATATTTCTAGCTTCATCAACCATGAGTGGAGAAAGACCACAGTGTTAGACACTGACTCACCATGAGAATATTTATAATGTTAATTATACCCATAGAAATGTTCATCTTTTCTTTACTGGAAGAACAGGCATTTAGGGATATTACTGGATTTCTATGGGAACCAAAATTAGTGAAGGAATAGACAGTAGGCTTCTTATTCTCAGGTAGAGAGGAAAACGCCCATAAAACTGTTATTCTGGAAAACAAAGCAAAGGTCTACAGAATCCTCAAATGCTGCAGCTATGCAGCTTGTCTGAAACTCCAGTACTCTATCAGGAAAGCTATTTTACCATTGGTAGGGATTTTCTCCAAATATGGGGAGAAGGTCACTATGCTTCTAAGATTTCTAATCTTGTTTCTGATTCTAGATACTTAGCGCCCTGGGGTTGACACTGTGGTAGTATCTGGGTTACAATCTACACACAGGGACAAACAGTGTCTAATAACTAAGGCGCTAACCAAACTGTGCTTCATGTCAGTGGAAATTCCTATTACTCAAAGTAAGAATCTTGGACAACGAAGCAGTCATGAAAAGAGAGTAGAGTATGAAAAAGGTGAGTGATTAGCCAACGAGACTTACCAAGGAGTGTAAAGGTCCTTCATAGTTAGGAGATGATGAGGCCTGTCCTCCATTTCTAGACCAAACTGCTGTGCCTGCTGATATTAAAAGGGAGAATTAAAATGAGATCTATATAATCTTAAAATAATCTCACTAGCATTTTAAGCAATTCTTTTTTAAGTAGCAGTGCTGATTTTCATTTAGGCAATAAGGTATATCCATGTATATTTCCCACATAAGAATTTTGGGGCAAGGAAAACATTTTAAATGTAAAATATGTGAACTCTACACAGACTCAGGACTCTCTCAGGCTTCTCCTAAAAGGGAATGTTTGGTTGATTCTGAGTTCCAGCTAGAGAAGCCTAGTTGAAGGAAATCTATCACTATATAGAGAAGCCACACTTAAGAGTGTGGGAGGCTTTTGTTAGAATTTCAAGGAAGGCCAATTTGTTAAATCAGAGTTCTCTCACCAGTAAAAACCAGCTCTTCTACTTGCTTTAAAAATGATCCTTAGAGAAGGGATTAGGCTTCAGAAGCTTTTATATGGGAATAAGCTTAGTTAGCAGTGATCCACTAAGATAGAATGTTAAAATCTCAGTATCACAAAAGCAATAGTTTCTTCTGAAGGAAAAAAACTTCATATGACTCACTAAACTTTAAGGTAATGAAAGATTCCCACAATAATAAATAATGCATGTTTAACCTAGAAAATAAAAACCACTTGCAAACTGAAAATAATATATTCTCTGTAGAAAACAGAAGATAAACAATTCACGGAGGGGAAAAAAAATCGCCAAGTATGATCTTACTGGTCCTGACACTGCTAGCACTTTAAAAATCGATTCTTTCTGTTGTTCTGGGTACGCATGTGTATGTTTTATGCTAAATGTGAGCAGGGTATTTAGTTGAGGTACTTTTTGTGACAGAAGCTAGACAAAGCCATCAGTATGAACACAGCAATCTGTCGTCATATTTGCATCTTCATGAAGTTACTTCTTCCTGACATGTGATCTTCCAGGACCCCAAAGTGCCTTTTTTTGCTTCTATCTAAAACATACTGATAATATGTAGAGTGTTTGTGGCATTTTCTGGGATGATTTGTGCATTCTAACTTTCTCCTCCCATCATTAACCTAGAAGTGGAAAGGCAGAAATTGGGTGTCCATTCTTGTGTGAACTTAGGCATTCTGAGTTCCAGCTGGTAGAAACTCAACAGTCATGTCACCTTCCTGGACTTTTGTATGCTGATCTGTATAATCATAGTCTTAGCCTAAAAGAGTTGTTCTCCAACTTTGTTAAACCATAGTTTTTCCCCCCGAATTATAAATGAGATGAAATGAGAACTGCTTTGTTGGAAATGGGGATCTTGGCATTCTCCCTACTCCTACTTCCTCATCACTTGCCTCCCCTGGGCTTGATGTTGCCTCAATTCTCTGCTCTGGACATGGACATTGTGATCATTTCCCAGGGTCTAACAATAAGGTACTGAACCAGAAGTGTATAATAATTCTAAACTTTACTTTCCAGAAGCTCCCTGGTGGCGCAAGGGGTTGAGTGCCGTACTGTGGGGCCTCTGCAGTCATTGTAGGGCGGATTTGATCCCTGGCCAGGGAGGGGACCCATATGGTGCAGGAGACCTCTCCTGTCTCCCCGCTCCTCCCCTCAGCAGTGGATTTTGGTCAATCTGCCTGTCCTGCTCCTTGCTCTGTCTCTGGTGAGTACTCTCACCCCCCCATGCCTCTGGCCTGTACCCCAGCTCTTATATGCATAAAAAACCCTTAAACTTTACATTCCATATCATCATGAGGACGGTCTCATAGCTCTCATGCTCTTTCTAGCACCTCAATTTCTTCCCAATTTTGTCTTTGTTCTTCTGGACATAGGAACTTCAAGATCCAGTTACTCCTAACTCCTATGCCTATCCTACTCTGTGTTGATGGACACTTGGAAAAGGCTAGATATTAGATATTAAACCTCATGGGCATCACCCCTGAAGTTATGTGGGAGACTGAGCTCTCCCATTCTCTACTAGAGAAGCTAGTTTATAATGGGTCATATGAGTGCTGCATACAGGGGATTGATACAACATTAGAAGAGGCAACATGTAAGCAAGGGACTCCGTTATAAGTTACAGTAAATCAAGCTTCATTGTCATGTACAGACTTAATATTTTTTTAGAAGCAAACTCTCATCTGTCCAATGTGCAGAGACATGTACCAGGCAGAACCTTCTCAAAGCGGGCCTCCCTGGTGGCGCAGTGGGTTAAGCAATGCACTATGAAGCAAACCGCAGCCACTGCAACATGAGTTCGATCCCTGCTACCGGCCAGGGAGGGGACCCACATGGTGCGGCAGACCTCTACTGCTGTGCCCGCTGCTCCCCTCAGCAGTGTACTTCTGTTGATCTGCCTGTTCTGCTTCCCGCTCTGTCTGTGGTGAATCCTCTCACCACCACCCCCCCCACACCTCTGGCCTGTACCCCAGTGCTTGTATGCATAAATAAATAAATCTTTAAAAAAAAAAAAAGAACCTTCTCAAAGCATGTAGACTAAAGGGCAACAAATTTCTTAAATGGACCTCTGACAAATGAAATGTTTTACTAACATAATTCAACAACTTAAACTATTTGAAGCCATAGGTCACGTTCATTTGTTAAATTTTAAAAGCAAACAGCCTCTTTAAATCCACAATTACATCACAATATTATAATTTTCTTCAAACATTCTAGTGGTACAGAGTTTAAAGAGAGAATTGCAAAGTTTTGATAACAAATGACCCATCTGAATAGTTGATATTCGATGCCTGTCTACCCTATATTTATAATCATCACTATGTTAACTGAAATTTTCATCTGATATATTTTATTGTAATATATAGAATCGTTAAGTATCTTTTAACAAAAGAAAAGCTGAAGAAATATCTCACTGTGCCTATACATTCTAAAATTATGTAGTTTTTAAGAAGAGTTTTACATGTAAATGACTACTTTCACATGTCAGTCTGTCTTTCCCACTTCTTTCTATTTGGCTGTATATGTTTTTGTTTTGAGATTGTCCAGGGAGTGACTTTCCATCAACTAGAGCAGCAGTATATAGGGAGGAGGGAGGCATTTTTATAAATTGTTACTATGAAATAAGATTGAAAGTACAGTACCTGAGAGAGAAGGAGGAGAGCCAACAGGAGTTGAAGGGTTTGATGAAAAGCTGTTGTTAGTGTGATCTGGAGAATAGATCTTAAAACAGTGGGGAAAAAAAACAAACAAACCCTCATTCATTAGGAATATACAATCAACAATTCTGTAAGATGCAAAGTGTCAAAGCAATTCATTAAAAACTACAAGTTACAGAATACTTTTAATAATCAAACTGTAGTACCAAATTCTAAAGTCAATTATTTATATTATAATTGTTATATTATTATAACAATTAATTTTTCAAAAGAAGAATCACAGAGGTCATATAAGCAGTAAGAAAGGAACAGGATGGGACCAGCTGATTTAACTCTAACCCTTTCTGTACCAAGGCTGTGTGGCCAAGGATTAAGATACTCCCAACCTCCCTGTCTTCATCGACAATAAGAGTACAGATAGTATCCATCTCTACAATTTTTGTGCAATTCCTTCTTCACTATGACCAAGGCATTTGATTCCAAGACATAAGAATGCACAGATTAAATGAACTCTTTTACTTAGGTCATAACACTAACATAAACTTATTTTCTACTCATAATGGTAAGGAAAACTAACTGATGAGACATAATGTTAGAGCAATACATCTCCACTGATATTTGCAAATAGAATGCTTAGTTTCTGAAGAAAATATCAGATATTCTTCCCTCAGACAAATAAGCTGAGAGACTGGGACGATGTGGTCTGTTCTAGCTTCTGGGCAGTAGGAGGGCAGAGCAGAGAAGCTGAGTCCCCAAGTACCAATTAAATGAGAGCTTCACATGAGCCTTAGTGATTGTCATTTTATCTTTCAAATGCCTTCTCCAAAGTACTTTAGAACTGCTCCTTAAAAAGTGAGCACCCATGTTACTTTAGGAAAAAAGTGAAAAATCAAAAGAGAAAAGCCATATACCTAAAAGCACTGAAGAATTTCGCAAATTCATAACTGTGTACCTCTGAGCACCTCTGTGAAGGGACAAGATGGAAAACACTGGCCACACACCAGAAGCTTCAGAGCTCTGTCCTTACTGGCCAATGATCAATATGCAAGAGAGCTAGCATTTCCAAAAATCAAAGCTATTTGCCATGCATTTTCTAAAATTCCAAATGCCCACTTCTGATTAAAGTTCACCCCTCTACAATGGTGCATGTGAAGTCCAAAGTCAATATTTCCTCACCGAAGCAAGTGCTTTCCCCAGAGCATCTCCAGTCTGGGAGCTGCCTGCTGCCCCGCTTCCTCTATTTGCTGCAAAAACAAAAGACAGAATATGAAAAACCAGGCAGTGAGACGTCTAACAATTTTCTATTCCTGGTCCATTTACTCACAATTTAATTGCATTTTTAATGCTAATTACAACACATTAATCTTTAATTAGCATTAATTTGTTTGCTGAGGTAGATGTCAAATATATTCATGTTACATTTTTTACAGATAAAATATAAACCTGACACCTTGGCTTAAAGATATAGTGCTTTTTCACTGCTATTACTTTCCTTCTTGTTGCTTATGAGTGGCCAATTACGTAGGTAACAGCATGCGAGTACATGAAGTTCATTGCTAAGAAGTGTGCAGTATGTTCGGGCATCTGAAGTTCACAAAGTTTTAGTTTTCTTTATTTTCAATGTAGATAATTGAATTATTTTCACAAATAATTTACACCTGCTTTCAAATTAAAAAGAAAAAAAATACTGACATAGCAAAATAAGATGATTCTCTAAAGAGTCCCATAATAAACAGAATAAAATTAGAAATATATAATAGTTGTGGCTTCCTCGGAGAGAAAAATTTTTTTTATTTTAAGTAACATCTACTCTTCACATATTTAAGTCTGTGTTAATATTACAACATTTTTTGAATTGTTATGTTACTAAAAGTCTCAGATAAAAGAAGTCTACATATTTATGAAGCTATCCCTAATTACCTTAAAAACTGATTCATTTTATCTACAAAATAGATAAAGAGTACTGTTTTAGTAACCATACAGACTCTAGTCTGTAATTGAAAGCCAACTCGGTTAAACAAATATTTTTTGGAGGGCAATTTACCTTTTTAAGATGATACAACCAGTGTTAATTTTAGGTTCTTAGTATTACTACAACACCTAGAACACTTGGTATGTTAGTTTAATAAGGCTTCAACATTAGCAAGCAGACATAGTGTTGAAAGAAAACCTACTAAATTCCAGATGTTTTTCACTGTTTTGTGAACTAAGAAAAGGAAAGCTTAAATTAACTGTTTAATCCAAGCCAAACGTCACTGCATACTCATATAATTTTTAAAAAGTCCCCAGTCCTGTCCTTTCCTGCACAGGCAATCATCTTTGCTTCTGGATCTGTAAAATGGAGCAGAGGGGTCATATCTCAAGTGGTCAAATTCTCTGCTTCTCAAGGATTTAATTTCATTCACCTGATCTCCGCTTTGCATACTTAAATTATGCTTGTATTTTTCTATATTTACACACTGGGTAAGTCAGTAAGATAATCTTTTGATGCATGACTTATTATTTGGGTACTCAACCCCTTGTTCATTTGTTAGTTATGAAACTGAAAGATAATGGGCATGTGAGTAAAAAAAACAAAAAACAAAAAACACAATCTTCTTTGTGGCAACAACAACAACAACAAAACCCCACCAAGCCCTATTCTTCATGTTACAGATTCATAATACTAAATGAAATGAGGATCTGACATACAATTCAGTGAGTGGAAGGAACTCACAGATTCTTAAAAATACTTGGTATAAAATAAGGGATATCTGAAATTGTGTGTGATGTGAGAATGAAAATTTCTGCAATTCTTTAAAAGTGAAATAATATTCTAAAGAGAAAAACAAAGATTTTGAAAACAGATTACTGATATTTTTTCATCATATAATATATACTATGGTGTTTGGGAGAACTATATACATTCTTTTCCTAGAAATATTATCATTGCATATAACCTAAAATTAGATATTTCAGTCAAAATGATTTGTGATATTGTCTTGATTACAAAAAGAGTTCTTCATGAAATGAAAGTTTAGAGTCATAATATAAAAAAAAATTCGATTTCTAACAAAAAAACTAAACTGAAAAAGACAATATATTGTTTAAATTACAGCTGAAATATACCACAATAGTAGTTTGCAAAAGATTACTTCTTCCTTTGAACAACTTTAAAAGGAGGGCAATGCATTTAAAAATATGTATATATTTCCATAAGATACAAAGGGAACAACTGAAAAAAAACACAATAATAATATTTTAGGACTGTTTAAAAAGTAAATTGATTTAGCATATAATCAACACTTTAGAAGAGACAAGGCTTGATCATTATGATTATTTTTATACTACACCTTTCTAACAAAACTTTCTGCTGGGGTCTATTTATAGAAGGAGATATTAAAACTCAGGATGTAGAATAAAAAATAGAATCAACTCTTTATCCCATGTTGTCATGAAAATGTTTCAGAAAACTACAAAGGCTTCTTGCTCATGGAAACCACTGATAAGAACAGACTATTTTTTAACATGAAGCCACTCTACCTTGCAGCAGCTGGAGAGCCAAACCCAAGGGCTTAAATTTCAAAGCACTTTATTGGGGCCTGTTTGCCCTTTCACTTGGAATGCCTTTTGTTCTGTTCCAGGAAACCTTGGGGAAGACACATTTTCAAGAGCCCCTAAACATGTTAAGCTACATGGGTACTTCTTTTTAAAAAAGATTTCTTCTTTTATTTGTGTGACTGATAATTCAAAAGACAAACAATTAGAAAGTCTATTTTTAGTTCTCAAATGGCATAACTTCTTTTATATCGAGAAAGGGGTTAAATAAGCAAAAACACACTTGGTGCTCATCCAATCCCCTTTCGGATTTGATGTAACACGCTTTTACTACTAGTCCAGGCTCAAGTTTTTGTCAACTCATATTATTAAAAACTACTAAAATGTCCACATAACAGAAATGAAAGACAGAAACTATTGCTCCTATGTGGTCAAGGCTGGATTGATTTCCTAAGTTATTTTGGTCCTCAATTTTTCTAGCTAAAGAGAAAAAAAAAGTCTCCAAGAGCTGTAATATAAATATTAATGACAGATAAGTAGTTAATAAGAGGAATTGTAATTTTGTAGGAGGATTTGACTCCGCCAGTCACGCAAGCATTGTTCAGTTTCTGCTCCTGGCCAGAAGGTGGGACAGAGAGAAGGGGTTAGTGTCTCTGCCACCTCGTGGACAGACCACCCTCGCTCTGCATCTTGGCTTTGGAGAAATGGCAGTTCCCAACAGAACACTCCTTAATCAAAACACCCAGAGGGGTGGAGTCTGGGGATCCACTACTAAAAAATAAGAATTTGGAAAGTGTATTCCCCTTTTATTACTGCATAATGACCTCAGACAGGGGAAATCATGAAGATATAAAAGGAATAAGAGGAGCAATTCATAGTGTATTTTCTTGAAAGAAACTGCTACTTTAAAATTTAGGTTTTCCTGAACTGTGTCCAAATGACCCTCATGTTTATTAAACTATGAGAAGCAGTATAACAGTGCCACGAACTTGTCTTTAAAGAGAAAAAAGACAGCATTTCTAGTATTGCTACTATGTACAGTTTTAGAGTAAAAACTCAAATCTATGCTACCATGCACTAATTTTTAGCAGGAGGGATTCCTACGAATTCAGGGGGGAGAGTTGGTCCCCATTACCATGTTCAGGAAATGGACAAAAAGATTTAAATGAAACTAGTGTTCTCTACTGGTGGTCTTTGTAACTAAGATGCCATGACATTGCTGGATAAAATTCATGTTGCTGTTATGCTCAGTGCTTGTTCATCTCCCAACTGTATTTGAAGGCTTATGATTCTTGCAGAAGACAAAGTGAATATTATGTGACTACTCTAATAATAAAATTACTGTGAAACCAAGTCCTCAAGGGGAAATGGACATACTGTTTCTACTAGAAAAGCCACATACTAAAATGCATCATGTCATACAAACATGTCATTAGAAGTGAAAGTTGTAAGCCAGATTAATTCATGAACCAGATAGATATTCATGGGTAATCTTTAGCATATGTGTATTAAGTCAATCTGGGTAGTCTATTCCTTCAACACTGCTTGGTTTGAGGTTTAAAAATATGGGAAATACTGTGCACTAGAAAGCAGGCCAGTTAAAGACTAATAAAACAATAATAGTTATACCCATTATGCTAGTTGCATGTTAGATTCCCTCTGAAAGGAAGGGAGGGTGTTGGAACCCCAAGCCACAAAGAGTCACACCCTGGGAATTTATACAAATGGTATCTCCCAATGGATAAGTGGGCACTCTCCTCCTCAAGCAGCCTCGAGTGGACAGGGCTATGGGAGGTGGTCTTCTCAGTCCTTTTGGTTAGGAAAGGCTATTGGGTATCGTAGGTTGGAGGGAAATATGCAGATAGCAAACTCTGTATGATTACTATTCTCTTGACCTTTCTATCTTCTACAGTACTTTCCCTCTGTGTGCATGCTCACATGTACTTCTGAGATATACCCAGCAGTATAGCACCAGGAGTTTTAGTAATAAAGTTGAAGGTGTCCAATGCTTATAATTGCCATAGATCCTGAACTTAGCTTCTTTATCCTTCAATCCTTATTCTTTCCTTATTAGCTGAACTAATATGAATCCCGTGTCCCATGAATTAAACATCTAAATAATTCCACGGTGTTTATAAACCTTCTAGTTCAGAGCTGTCTAATGTAATCTTCACAGTTCCCTGGCAAGGCTTCAGAAAACAGTGATGGACTCATAACCCTTGCATGAGTGTGAAATTTTTTAAAAAAAATCCAGTCATTAAAGGAATCTAAGTTTTATCTTACCTAGGGGTTTCTCAAAACATAATATTGGGCACTAATGAGCCAAAGAAAATGAAACAAGAAAACATGGCTACTCCTCTAAATCAAATATGAGCCACCCCAGGCCTGTGAGCACCTCCCATCTCTGAGGAGTGGAGGAGAGAGCTAGAGAGGGAGGGGGCTCTAGAGACGTTACCTTCTGAGGGTTCTAGAGCTTAAGTCTCACTCCATATGCATGTTGTTCTATGATCAGTTCAGAACAATCACTATCTCCCAGGAAGACACATTATGATGTGAAACAGAGACGAGGCAACAATTTTCTTCTGAAGTGAAAAAAGCAGCTTCCTAAGACATCAACACCATTTATGAAAAGACTGCATTGCTTTGCAACTTTTCACCAAGAAAACTTGAAAAATGAAAAATGTGATGTCCATGTGTTAGTGCTTGAACCCATTCTTACAGCATTAGTATTGCTTACAGTCGTTTTCTACAGAATCATGTGTGTAATCTCAAACATGTGTCAGGCTATGTGTTCCCTATTTACCAATTATTTAATTAGCTCTGTTTGTTCTTTGAGATACAGGCAATGTAATATTTCTTTATTTCCTGCATTTCAGAATGAGTGAGTTTATGCCAAATATTTTCAAAGTCTACAGATGTATCCTATTAATCCATACTGTTTGTTAGGGAAGTATCACTAACATCAGAGGAGAAATCTTCTCTTCTCTTCTTGGTATACAGACATGCTGCCATCCCTGACTTCTACCTCACTCTGAAAATCAAACCAAAGTCTAAAAGAATTAAAGTACGAAGAAATGTAAGCTACTTGGACACCATGCAATGCTAAGTCTCGTTATCACACTTAAACTTTCCTCTGCATTTTAACTTAAGGGACTGAAGGACATATTCTTTTTAGGGAGGACATTATAGAAAGTTTTCCCTTAGAATGATCCTAAAGTTACAGCTATATTCATGTAAGTTGATAAAAGTCTGAACCTCCAAAAAGCTGAGTTATTATAGCTACTTACTGCTTGAAATGATTATAAAACTTTCTCATATTCTGCTAGTAGATTTTGCAAATAGTTATGATTAGGGGATAATTTACACAAGAATGTTATTTTTAAAAAGTCCTTCTTTGGTTGCAAAAATCTCATCCTTGTTCTTTCTAAAACCATAGATCCTTTATTACTGTCTAGACCCCCTCCTTACACTTCAACAGTGCTCTCTGGGCCGTATCAGTTAAGCCCACCTGTATGTAGCTGAAACCATTAATAAAGTAAAAGTCACCTTATGCCCCACCCCACACAGGCCAAATAAAAGAAAGCAGACATACTCCTGTTTATCTAAGCTGATGAGCCAACCAGTTTAAATAAATCACATTTTATGTCCATTCAGACGCAGGTTGTAAGAACTACAGTCTAGGGATGGCAATTACAGTATCTCATAATCTCTTTCTCTTCCCAAGTCCTCTGCCTCTGTGCCAGGAACACTGTTTTTCAAATCCATTATCAAAACTTTTTTTTCAAACGGAGTCTATGCATGTTTTCCTCAACTTAAGTTTTAGCTCCACCTTTATACCTTCCTAAAAAAGAAAATTACTCAAACCACAAGTAGACAGGAAATCTGTCCTGTTAAAGGATGAATGGCAGGTCATCCTTCTTTATAACCAGACCTCATGACTGCAGAAAGGGGCTTTCCATTTGTTAAACCACACTGAAGTGAAATATGCTTTTCTCACTCTTTCAGTTCTGCACTTCTTTCTTTCTTCTTGTTTTTCAATTCTGCGTTGATAGCTAACAAAACTTCCCCATGTGACCTTTGCCCATAGCTCTCCAAGGTCAAACTGATGCAACATATTTGTTGAAGCTTTGTTTTAAAGAGTTATAAAAATGGGAGCTTTCCTAAATTTGCTTCTTGGTGAGACATGATAGTGATGGGCTGCTAGATGGCTCATCTCAAGTGTGAAATATATTATTAAATAAGCAGAGAGTATTATTTAGGCAGAATTATATTTGCAACATTTCTAAATAGATCTCTTCTCTTTCATCAAAAACTCTCCCACATAAGTGATTCACACCATATCCCAAGGTTCTATATACTACGAAAATGGAAAAAACAAAACAAAACTGCAAAGAGCTAAGGGGAAAGGCACCAGTATTCTTCTCTCACACCTCCTCTCTCTAAAATCTTATCTGTGACCCACTGGTAGTGACCCAAAGTCCCAGCAAGGCGTGAGCTTGACCTGGAAAGTAAAGTAGGTGGTGCCCAGTGAAGCCAGGGGTCCTGGTGCACTGGGCATGCTGCTCATCTGAATGGCAAAGCTGCTCAAGCCGGATCCCAAAGCAGCTGGCTGCCTTCCTTCAACCAGAACCCTTTCCTCCAGGGGCTGTAGGACAAACTGCCTAATGCTTACCTCCAAGGGAGAATGCAGGAGGAGGAGGGGGCAAGGCATCTCCCATTGGGAGAGGACCACGATAGAGAGCATGAAGAGGGCAGGCTACTGCTAAATAATGAATCCTTAAATTGTTACAAATTCTTTGTGGGTCTTAAATTGTTACAAATCTGCTTGAAAAAAGAGAGCAAATCACTTCTGGCCCATGATGCTCAGGCATCTCTCCTCCCATGAGCGAACAAATACTTCCTCCCCTCGGAAAGACCCCCACATGTTTCAGTCTCCAGGAGGTGAAGCTCAGCTACTTGTTGAGTGTCATCTGTGAATTTCACATGAACTAGTCTTCGGAAGACAGAGGTGTGTCATGGTTAAGAATTTAGCCCTGAAATTCAAATTTGGGAAGTGATCAATAACTACTAGTTAAAGCTATTATATTCCCTATCTCACCAGTCTATAGTGGGTTGTCTCATAAAAATTCCTTTTGCTTGTTGTTTGAGAGTGTGAGAAGCAAGGAAGTTCTAGACTACTTAAACCCTTATTCAATCTAATGATTCACCATGGACAAAATAGCCAAATTTCAGTGTCTGTGACAAATGATTATGGTGAAGCCGATGATTATTTCTGTAGGGTTCATTTGTTTGTTCACTCAGTTATGTGACAAATATTCATGGTCTGATTACTGCTCAATTATGAGGTAAAAAAGAGGTCTCTCATTATTAAACTGTGACAGTGATTGTCGGTATCAGAATCAGCATTTCCGTGACTCACCCATTATATTGTCTGTCCCGTTGGCAGGAGGCGTACAGGAAGAGGTGCTGTAATGGTTTGTACCACTACGGTGGAAAGTGGACATCGGAGGAAGACTTGAATTGATGTCTGCTGAGGAGTGTGATGGATAGCTCTGTAGCAAGAAGCAGAAGGAGGAGGCCATGTTAAATCAAAAAATAGCTAGTGGGTTGTTTTCTTTCAGAACTCTGCATTTTGCAATGGAGGCAGTTCCTATAATTTCAAAATATCCAAGAATATATTTTGTTTGGATCGGACAGCTTTCATTTTACTAAATAATAAAAGAGAAAAACAAAACAAAACAAAACAAAAACTAACACAGTTGTCACTGAATATAAAACTACTGCTTATAAACATCTCTAAGATCTCATTAGCATAAAAGGCCTTGGCTGTTGGTATATGTATTTTTTGGTATGGATTAATGATCAAGAAAGGATGTAATGTGTAAAACAATACTTTGTTGTTGGACTTTACATAATATTAATCCTTCTGGACATTAAATGGCTACGTAACCTCTTTCAAATCTTCTTGAAAAAGTGCGTTATTTTCCTAACTCTGTTAAATGAGAAATTTAAAAGCAGTAATAATATTTCTCTAAGGCATCAATATGTCAAGCCTTAAATCAATGGGTTTATTGAATTTAATGGGAACAAATGAACTGAGGTGACTTATTTGATTTCAATGCTTTCTTTACACATCTTTTTCATTACCAATACACCATAGAACTGACCAGAGAGAAAGAATATAATCTTTACAAATCACTCGTTTAAGGTTTGTCTTTGAATTAAATTATTATACTAGTTGGCCAAATAAATTGCTTTTCTTGGACCATATCACAAATTCTATAAGGTGGCAAAGTAGTTGCTAACCATCCATCATCAGGAAAATGAGTAGATAAGTAACAGGGACATAGTTATTGACAAAATATATACTGAGTAATTTTCCTTTTCTAGATAAAAAGTACCTTAACAGTTATTCAAGCATCTTAATATGTTATAGACAAGTACAGGGAAACTACACTAAAATACACACTTTCCATATATGCAGTACACTAAATGGATCTTTATTATATCATTATTGGAGACCTGTTAAAATTAAAGACTGATTATGATTCTGAGAGTCAGGGGTGATTAAAATGCAGACAGTTATTCACAAGGAGTGAAATCCTGTTTTCTTTGTGTTTCCCTATTTATTTTGTAAGGACTGTCTTGAGTTCTTCCTTGAAGATGCTTTCCCACTTCCAAGTTTTCCAGCACCGCCTATATTTAAATCCCTAATGTGCTGACATTCTTTTGAGAATTTGATCATGCCTTTCTCTGCTTTCTCTTTCAGATACATTTCTACCTATTCTGTAAGCGCTTAAGGGGGAGGGACTAGAGCTCATATCGCTAATACTACAACTTGTGATTGAATACTGAATGCTAATTATTCTATTGACTCAAAGAACAACTGGTTATCAGTATTAATAAACAGTGAATTGAAATACTACTCATTTTAGAGACAACTGATCTGTCTAGAAAACCAATCTGCATTTTGGAGCTGTGTCTGCCAAGGACTTGGTGGATAGTTTTGAAAATGTTACCTTAGCACATTCCTAATAATCCAACTAAAAGGTCAGATTCAGTGAAAAACTTGAGTTGATGCCCTTACACCTTTCCATTTACCCAAGAATGCCTTTAAAACTTTTAATTGCATGGATCTCTTTGCTTGATTAAAAAAAAAAATTCTTAGACCACCAATTAAACTCATTTCTACTCGCCACTTACAAAATACACCCCAGTAGTCTCCAGAGAATGATAGATGTAAATCAATTAATCAGAAAGACTGGATAAGCTATGGAACACCGAGCTTAGAAGGACTATTTCTGCCTGAGAGCAAAAGTCTATAATAAAGCAGAGAAACACAAACAGAATTTGGAGAGAGAGAATAACAAAAGAAAAAGTTGATTTTACAGTAGAGAAACTTTACAAATCAAGTATGTAAAAATCAAAAATAGGAAAATAATTATGAAAAACACTTAAATATAATAATTAGAAAATGAGACAGGAAAAAGATCACATTAGTCAGAGAATTTTTAATTCCTTTAACTTTGTGTGCAATGGGCAATAATTCAGGATTTGACAAAGGGTTAATAATGAATTTAGATAATTATCCCAAAGTTTTAATGGGGTAATGGATATAGAACACATAAGTTCGTTATTTTGCGACTCAGAGAAAATTAGATGCTGAAAGAAAGGGAATGAAATTTATGATGAGATTATTTTACAGGGAAAAGTATCTTGAAAATTATTGTCACCCAAAAATGCCATACATATAGCAAAAGTAGTATCAGTGATATGTGAATGTGTATTTTAGAGTAGTTACAGATAAACTAAAAGTGGTCCCCTAAGTCTCTCTTACTACAGCTATTACTGTCTACTCTGCTTGCTACAAGAGAAAGGGGAAGTATAATAAAGTCCCCACTATTGGTATATGTATTTTTACTTATGATACCCAATGACAGTGCATTAGGAGTCTATTGACAGAGTGAGTGTTAAAAATATTTCCACTGGTGAGGTTTTAATCAAGCTATGGGTTGGCAATTTAAAGCTTAGAAACTATGATAACTGGTAACACGTACTAAGAATAAAACCAAGGTCTGAGCTAAGGCAGGGTGTCACAACTGTGGTGCTACTAACTTTTTGTGTCAGATAATCTTTGCTCTGGGCTCTGCTGTGCATTGTAGTGTTTTCCAGCAGTCATAGTCTCTATGTGTGAGACCCTTAGGTGTGATATTCCAAAATGTCTCCAGATAGTACCAAAAGTTTCCAGAGGGGCAAACTCACCCCTGATTGAGAATCATTGTGATAAGGGGTTATGTCACAAAAAAGAACTTCTCTTATATTAAAATTTCAGAAACCCAGAACTGTTTCACTCTGTGTTGCAAAGCCCATGTCGCAACCACATCATTCAGCAAGGATGAGATTTGATTTTTTAAAAAGAACTTTGGCAAATCACTCCAAACTTAAAACTTCTATCACAACCCATTCCAAAGCTTAACCATAAACTCCATTCTGATGAATGATTCTCTCTGTGATCTGTGACATAGTAGTAATTAGCCGTGGCATTGCATGGTAGAGGTTGAAACTGTAAAGGGGATTTAAAGAATCAAAACTGGTGACTTTACAGTTGCTACTGAAATGTGTAGATTTTAAGCTTTATAATTACACATTCTATTTTAACATGATATAAAATGATGAAGACAATAATGTTTCTAAAATAAAAACCTGTAGAAACAATGCTAATTTGACTAAATTATACCCAAAATAATACAAGGAAGGCTTTCTTTTTTTCTCAAAGTATCCCTTTGTTCAGTATGGGTTTGGCCAAAAGCTATTGAGTAAAATTATAGGCAACTACCATTTATTTTCAAGTGAAAGAACACTGCCTACTATATATTTAAATTAGTTTCAATCAGTGTCAGATTTTCACTACTTTATTTAAAAAAATTTTACTTCTCCTACTCCTCCTATCCAATATCATCCGTAATAACCCTTTGGATCTTTTCTCTTACCTCCCTCCCTCTTAATGTCAGAAGCTTCATTTCTTTGTAAGTATATGATAGTTTTTATAAGTATTTTGCTTTATTCAAGTGTCCATAGTAAATGCTCGATATTTGTCTTTGTCATTAAACTTACTTTTACTATACATAATGCCATCCAACTCCTACTTTATTGTAAATGCCAACATTTTATCTTTGCTTATGACTGAATAGTAATCTACAGTGGGGACATGTCACATTTTCTCAATCCAGTCTTCCATTGGTGGGCACATAGGTTGATCCAGTGTCAGATTTTTAAAATTCGCTTCAGGGGGAAATGTTCCAAAGGTAAAACACTTAAAATACAATGCTACATATAATAATTCAGATAAAATTATCTCTGTGTAAATTTATTCAGATATATTACCAGAGATCAACTTTATCCTTTTTAAAAAACAAAACCTTAATCTCTAAGATCTGTTAACAGCTTACATTAAGAATGAAAATTCTGTGTTTTGTGAAGGATAAAGGACATTATACGTCATTTGATGCAACCTATAGGGTTATTCCTTCAACATGATCTGGTTGAGAATATTGTTTTAGTTCAACAAAACTTTTCTGAAAAGGAATATATAGCTAGTTTCCTTTACTTTTTCTGCATTTGAGCATATTTTAAAGATACCTCCCCTATGCAAGTGAACTTAATTGGGAGTAAAACCAAACCACCTAAATCAAAATTCTAGAACATGACTGGGAAAGAAAGAAATACAGGAGGAAGAAAAATAAATGTCAAACGGGAAGCTTTTAAAAAGATGAAATTTCCATATATTAATAACAAAATCTTATATTTGTAATCAACACTTTCTTTGTTCAAAGGAGACAAGTTAACTTTGATTATGGGTTCCTTATAGAAGCAGAAAATAATGATGGAGAAATAAAAATGCTAGCTATAAGAAATTCTAGTATAATAAGTATTGATATTTCTTTAAGCTTTCACCCTAAGCTTTATCTCCAAGAAGGTGAGGGAAGAGGAAATATAAAAGTGAATCTGCTATGACTTAAAAGTGCTGAAATTTTACAGTTCGTGATTTACACACACATTCCAACGTGGGAGATAATACAAAAAAGCTTCGCCATTCCCATCATTTGTTTCTCATTAATAGACAGGCTATTTGACCACACAGTGTCTCTGTCACTAAGTAAATAGATATTTTCAAGGCATCACAAATGTTAAGTTCAGGAATGTTTCAGGTTGTCTGAACAGCATATGTTACTGTTTCTGTATCTCTAGTAATTGAGCAAAAGAGATAAAAGACCACAGAAATCCAGAAAGTACTATTTCCTGTATCTGAACAGAGAAAGAAAGAGACTTGGGTGTCAGGAAAATTTAAAGGGCTAAATTGCAAGACGAAGAGCAGTGGTGTCAGGACTGTTAAAAATCATAGAGGGGCGCAGTGGGTTAGGCAAAGCACTATGAAGCAAACCGCAGCCACTGCAGCACGAGTTCGATCTCTGCTGCTGGCCAAGGAGGGGACTCACATGGCGCAGCAGACCTCTCCTGCCTCACCTGCTGTTCCCCTCGGCAGTGTGTCTCAGTCAGTCTGCCTGTTTTGCTCCCCACTCTGTCTCTGGTGAATCCTCTCACCTACCACGAGTCTGGCCTGTACCCCAGCTCTTGTATGCATAAATAAATAAATCTTTAAAAAAAATCATAGAGGTTCACACAGTTTATTAAAGCTATATTATTATTATACAAGGAACTTTTAGTTCCATCATATTTGCATCCCCAGCTTAACTCAGTATTTAAAGAACTCTTTTCTCCATTTAATGTTAGACTTAAATTCAAAAGTAGATTCAGGGCTCTGCTGGTGTTGGAGGCTAGAAAAATGTCAGATGGGTTATGTCTTCCAAAACAAAGAGACATAATAGGATAGATAAATGCAGGTGATGGGCACAGTGGAAACTTTAATAAAAAAAAAAAAAGATTATATTCCACAGCCCAGCAGTTTTCAGCTGGAATGAGGAAAAAGAGTATCAGTGGGATACTCAAGGGGTGTGTAGTTAAAGCTAAAATACTGAAAATGGGGAATCTGATCTATATAGAAACCCCATGGCTGCTGTTACTGTAGGGAATGTATAGAAAATGTGAACTTTTCCTTTGGGTGTGGCAAGGAAGGCTGTCAGCTGTTCCCCAAGATGAAAATACCCAAGGATGACGCGAAGCCCCTCCTCTCAATACCCACTGCCAGTCACTCTGCCCCCTGCAGTAATCCTTCAAAACTACAGAATGCAAAAACAAACAAAAACAAAACCCCACACAAGAACTACCATAGCTGAAACTCTGCAACTCAAATATAGTGCATGTTTATACACCAGAGGAAGCTGGCACTGTGATGAAGAAAGCACAGAGAGAGCATAATCAACACAGGAACAACGACAAAGAGAATCTGGAAGGACTAACAAAGGTGATCTGATTTGACAACAGAAAAAAATGTCATGGTAACTATAGTGCCCGTGCACCATTTTTACATTCACTGGCAGAGTTCTTGAGGACATGGATGGGAAGACAGAGGGTGATACTGCATGAACTAGCTGTGTTATTCCCACTACCAAGTAAATCTGCCTTACCAAACGTTCGTGTGGATGCAGGCTACAGTAGCTGCTAGACTGTGGAATATGAGAAGAATTGCCCAACATTCCTCCGTAGCCAGGCTGATTCATCCCACTGGAGGAGCTCCAAGGGTCACTGCTGTGATGGCCATCTGTAACGGACAAAGAAACCATGACTCTTCTGAGGCATTCAGTCTTGCCTTATAGAATAGGGTTTTTTCATAGATTGGAATGACTGCCTGCTGTGCATTCATCTTTGTGTTGGTTAACTGATTACATCAGAAGGTAGTCATCATTATTCCCACCCCCCTAGTGGCTTTATATTGCTAAACAAATATAAATATTTGACATAGTTAAAGAGTTCTGAGTAAAGACTCAATTGTAAAAGAACAACAGAACACATTTCTACAAAGAATAATATCAAATCAGCAAGGTAAATAATGTAACAGGGAACATTTCTTAGATGTCCTCTGACCTCTTTTGCTGTGGAAATCGACTAAAGCATTAAAGTGTTCTTAAATTTGGGGGCAAAAATAAAATACTTGAGACATTACAGAGTTGGCAAGTTTACAAGTGTTTAAAAGTTTAAAGAAATGCTGAAAAAAAAAAGAACACATCAGATTTAAAAGATTGGATTTCATTTGTATAGCATACATGATAGAATTAAAATTGGAATTTATTATACTGTGATACACAGGAAAGAGAAGCCATATATATTGTCTTTAGTTTTTAGTTTTGTTTTTAATTTTAATATTTTGTATGTGGTTTTACAGTTATCCTTAATTTTTAGTAGCCATTCAAAGAAACACAGATCATAAGATAGCTATTCTACTATGGTAAATTTTGAATCTTTTATGGGTTAAAAAGAGGTTTAAAATCACTTAGGAATTATGCAAATTATTTTTAATAGCAAGTTAAGCTTTTATAAACACTGTATCAGAAACATTCTTATAGGTATTCTTCATCCTCTGGGCCTACTGGCCTAGAGGCTACCCCTAGAGATTATTATTGTTTGGTTTGGGTTTCTTAAATTAAGAAGTGGTAAGGGGAAGGATAATGAACAGTGAATTCACTTTTCCCCCTTCTTTCAATAGTTTAACAAAAATTACTGAATGCCCGACAGATTCTGGATCATCAGCTAGATGTTAAATGTATGGCAGGTATTGCTTCCTTGAAAACAAGATTTTTACCATACATTTTACTTAATAAAGACCCTTTGAAAATGTCGACAATAGGCATGTTAAATCTGACAGTATATTTCACAAGTTTTCCCCTCCCCCACCTGAGTTTTCTACCGAAATTATTTTTATTGCGGTCATTTTGATTTACAGCTCTGATTGTTTGAGGGGTACAGGTTCACGCCTTATCAACTTGTGTTATCACTCCACAGCTCTGAGTTTTTAAATCCAGAAATTAAAATTTAGAAAACTAAAATGTTTCATAAGGAGGAATAATCTATAGATTTCTTGAGAACTATGCAAACAAAATTCATGTCTTTGAATTTGAGAACTTAAGAATTTTAACTTGAACATGGAAATTAATGTTAAAAAAAAGAGGTCACATACTGATGAGTTTAATGGATGCCCTGAAAGTCTGAGTATCCTTCACCTCCAGACACGTCTCTTCAAGACCTGAATTCTGGGGCACTGTCTACACACCCTGTGGAAGCCATGTGAAGTGAAATCACATGTTCTCTTCCTGGGATTTGAATGTGGAAACACAGAACCTCTGAAAGTTATTATTCATGTATATTAGATTTAGCTGTGCAATTGTGAAAATTTAGATGCCACCTTAAATTCAGATATGTAGTTCAAGACCACTAGTATTTCAAATAGATGGCACATCCGACAAATAAATTGTGAATATACATCTTTGAACAAGAGTCTTCTGAAACATTTTGACAAGATGTACTATATGGAAATACATTTAGGATTTGTTAACACAGAACACTCTGCTCAATGCAGACTTATAAAAATACATATTTTACATAAATTATGCCTTTCAGAGTAAATTAATATTTATCACATCCCATGATCTTGGCATAATGTTGTTTTGAAAGAATAGAATTAGATGTGTGCAAATTAATTGTGCTCATCATAAATGTCAACGCAAAAATATATATATTTTTTATTTTTGGATATTCGTATGCAGAAAAGCCCATTTGCTCACCGTATCTTGCGTGATCCTCTAAGGAGAAGAGCCTATTGTTGAATCCACCTGCTCTCCCCAACAGAGCACAATGTACACAAACTTCCTTTCTGAAGGCAGATAGAAGAAATCTATCCCTCTGCCAGCTTTTTTTCAATGAATATCTATCTGCTTTGAATTATATGTCTTTGATTTGACAATCCCTACAAGCTCTGGTAGAACAGTTTCTTTAACTGCTCACACAAGAAAGGCACTGCGTCCACATGGCCACTGTTTATAGCCAAAGGGGATATGCCTTTTGTCATGGCACAGAATACACCCAAGTGACATACCCTGCTGTATCTCTTTGTGAATTACACCTACACAGGTCATGGAGATGCAGGATCCCTGTGAACATGAGCTCCATTATTTGTGCAACAAATTCTCTCTATTCCTGAGGGACCCATTCAATTCAATTTTATAGATTTTTCCATGGAATTTCACATGTGAACTAACAACCTAAAAGAGCTAACACTCTGAAGCATAAGAAAATAAATCCCTTTTAATCAAAATCATTTTGAGTGTGTCCACTGTAAGCTAAGCGAGACACCAGGCTGCTCCCTTGGTACTTGCTGTTCTCTTTCTGGTGGCATGGCCCTTGCTACAGTCGCATGAAATAGGAAATTCTGTGGCCTTTGGCCAAGGCACACTCAGACAAGGCTTTTACATCCGGGCAAAAAGAGCTAAAGTTCTATATACAAAAGAGTAAAGTTCTGGCAAGCTCTGCTTTTATATTTCAGAGTATTAACTTAGTAACACATTTTGACAATAAGAGTCATGTGCTTATCAGGGATGGAGTCTTACTGTGTCCTCTGAATGGTCTAGTCGTACAAGCTATTGCTGTCACTTCAACCATCCTTGTCTTTTTCAAGCAGCATAAAGGGGTTGTGCTATCAGTGGCAAGGCTATAAGCTCTGTGGGTATACACCCATCTGCATTTAATTAAATGCACTGGATAACTGAAAAAAAATTAAATATACTTTGTCTACCATGAAGCTGTAATTTTTGCCATTTGTCCAGGAAAAAAGCTGGGATTTTTACTCTCAACCAGTTAGTGTGTTGTGATAGAGTTTTGCTGTGTAATAAGTCTTTAGGATAGGCTACTTCATCTCATGAAACTCTTGTTTGTGCCTATAAATTATTAAGTGGCTGAAAATTTTATATAAAGCTACAGACACATAAGGACAATTTGTTCCCAGTTAGCTATATCCGGGATGTTCAAATACACAATGATTACTTCCAAACATACACACAAGTTCTTCTTGGGGATGGTGAAGACACTGAAACGATCAGTCATGGAAGACCGTGCCCCCAGGGAGCATCAGCTTTTAGCAAAGCACACCAATCTAATCTTAACTTGTTATTGCTGAAGGGGCTTTAATTAAAAAAAAAGTCTTAATAAAGTTTTAATTAATTAGTTTAGTTTTAATGAACTCAATTCCTATGAAGAGCATGACCTGCAAGAATAATCTATACTTGCCTAGTGTTTCATTTCTTGCATTATCATCAGTTTAGGACTTTTGCCCACATATGACATGAAGGGACCCAGGAAGACTTTCCCAAAGGATATCCTATTAGAAAGAGATAGCATCTTACCTTGCATGAAGAAGGAGCTAGGGAAAGTGCTGGCTGCTGGTTTGGAGGAAGGGTAGCCTGGTGAGTCCCTATTGTAGTCGGCAGTGCTTGCTGATGGAGCATAAACCTGAGGAAGGAGAGTCAATTTAGTTTTGTTTGTTACATTGACCAAAGCATATCAAGGTCCATTACTTTGTAAGAAGTAGGTGTAGAATGCTAAATTTCTATCAAGTCCATTCTAAAACTCATCAAACCTTAGAAAAATTGCCCTTTCAGAGTACAGAAAAACAAAAACCAAAAAGAAATGCTCCATATATTCTTGTGAATGGAAAACCAAATATATATCTCAGTCACAGGCAAGAATACTGAGAACTAAGTCTAGTTGTAAATATGCAATGTAATACCCAGAGGGCTGTCCTGGGAGTCTAAGCATTCTTTAAAAGGAACAAAAACATTGATGGCCCCCAAACACATGAAGGGTAAAAAGACCTGTATCTCTAGTGCTCTACAGTGGAATTAAAATTTTCGGGGCAAGAAAGAGAGACAGAGAGAGAGCGCAAGCAAGTGAGAGAGTGTGAGAGCACACATAAATGCACTATCCAGTCCACAGAAAGTGATAAATATATCTTGGAATATTAAATTCCCATAGTGTCAGCTTTTTTTTGCAGAGATGCATGAAAAAGCCCATTAAAAGCTCAAATCTACACAGACCACCAACAATCAGTGCGTACACAGGAAGACGGGGGAGAAAATCTTCCTTTATAGTTCTTATTATATTTGTGTGTGCAATAAACTTAAGAAGTGTGCCAAAATCCTAATTTACTTACATTCGTTTACTAATACTCATGAGACTTGGGGAACCAGTTCTTTATAAAAATAGCCTGTGTATTTTCTTGTTTGTGTTTCCTTTGAAGAAGACAGCATACTAGAAAAGCATAAATTCATAAGGTATAGTTTAACTTTAATTGGTTTCCCCCTTGCCTTTTTTGCTAAATATAATTTTTTAAATCCCCATTTTCTTTTGCTCCAAAAGTTCCTCTCTCCAGATGGTCGGAGAGACTGAAACACTGTCATACTCTTGATGAAAATGGATACCTTCCTGCCTCCATTTTGAAGCAGGCATCGGCTCACAAAATTGGCAGCGAGCCTACAGTGATATTTGCAGGTCACAGTAAAAGAAAGGGAAAATCCACTAATAAAAAGGCCACTGTAGCGTTACCAAAAAAAAATGCTTACTTTTATTTTTAATGCACACATTGAATAAACGCCCTAAGAAAAATTAAATAATTGTTCTCAGAACACCATGATTCACAAACTAAGCAGTAATACAAGGTTTAGGATTTCACAAAGGCTAGGTCCACAGGGACGGATGTGGGCAATAAGTGCACGCACAGACACACACACACACACACACATCAGATAAATGCTACCTATGCCCCACAGTGCCCTTGAAAATTGGTAGGTCCTGGAGATTAAACAAAACAAAAACAAACCAGAAAAGCCAACTTACATTTTAGAAAACACGGGGTTTTTTCCTAAGTCACAGAAGGATAGATGCTCTGTATGTCACAGACTATATTTCATCTTGTTTTTAAATCCTTTCAAATGTACAAACAGCTAAGGTGTTCCTATTTCCACAGAACTTATAATAAGAGGCAAAAAAATGTTTTTCAAGACTCTTTTAGGGGCAAAAATTAACAATAACAGCAACAAAACCCTTAGGCCAATAATTACAGAACTAGTCAATACCCTAAGTTCTGTTAGCAAAACCCAGGGTTTTCGTGAGAACTATACAATTAACAATTTGGAAAATTACTACTACATGTATTTATATAGGGTCTTAACATAGTAGGCAAAAAGATGAAGAAAATATTACCTTCTAGGAAAAGGACAAATTAAAAATTAGGTCATCTTATTTTCATGACCGAATGAGCACAATACAATTAGAATATGTCACAGATTATTTGCCTGATAGTTCTTTGACCAGTCAGTGTAATACAAGTCATGTGTACTATGAATTCGGCCCAAATTTCCAAAATCAATATATTTACGATATAACTGAAAATAATCTCAGATCCATATAGTTGCATAATTATAATATTAAAACAATTGCAAGTTCTCGATTTATTTTATTAAATAGAATTGCGTATTCTATTACATTCTCCTTAAACATATATATATTATTATGTCAGCATCATTTGATAGTATGTATCAATGTTCACTTTCTTTCCTTTTAGGGTAGAAGTTTTTGATGTTTCCTTGGAGAGAAAAACAAATCTTCGGTAGTTTTAGTCCTCTATAGGGAGGTTACTTTGATTACAAACAATAATCAAGCTTAAAGATCCAAGGGTAAAGTCACTTAACCTGGATCATAAATACTGCCTACATGAAAAAGAGTATCTACAGAATTAGAAAGCCTTTATGATATATTAAGCTATACAATTTCTATGTTTCTGGTGTTTCAGGCAAATAATGACTCTTTAGGCTTTAATCTTTGTTAACAGGAAATGATCTATTGCATATTATTTTTTAAGGGCACTTTCTGTGTATTAAAAATATCTTTATTATAATTTATAGATCGGGCACAATATTATTTCCTTTCCATTTCTATACCATCTTATTTGTAAGTTATTTTTTAAGACAAGCTCTCTGTTTATATACATATCACACAGAACTATTATACCTTTTTAAAGTAGGTGGACTAAGCCTCCATTTTAATTATAAGAAAACTCAATAATGAAACGGTAAAAGCAAGTGCTTAACATACCAAGCTATCATTGCTCTTTAACTTTCACTATTTGATGATTAATGTATTTTAGAATGGTTTTTAATAAATGTTATATCATGTTCATGTTCATACTCCAGTTTCTCCTTAATGTTGCCATCTTAGTAACCTGGATGACCAATAAGCTGTTTCATTATTTTTACTTTAGCCAACTATTTTGACAATTTTCCAATCAAAAGATATCAAAATATGAGTTTCAACAAGACATTTAATAATGATACTAAATAAAAGCTAGTATACATTTAGTCTTAATTACAGCTATTCTAGGTATATACAAAGATAACTTACACATTTGTTAAAGAGAATAGCTTTTTATTTAACAGAGCAATAACAAACATCCCAGATACTTCTGAATACCTAGAATTATTTTTAATGTCTAATGCCAGAAAATCAACACAATGAAAAAATTTTTTAAAATCCACATATCTAGTTCAATGTATTAAAGTGACTCCAATAAGGAAAAGAAAAAAAGGTCCAAAGGGAAATAAACTTGACACTTAGTTTCTGTCTAATAAGGTGACAGTTTCTCTCTAATAAGGTGACTTAGATCAAGGCAATATTTATGATCCTCCCACAAGAGTAGCTAAAGAAGGGTGGAATTTTTGTTGCAAAGTTGGAAACAAGGAAAAGATGGCCAAGATTACCTGCTATACCTCTTTTAGTGAACTATTTGTTGAACGAAAGTTTCATGGAAAACTGCTAGGAAAGTCGTTAATATTCAAAGTGAGCACCATTATCTTTTATCTTACCATCATGAACATCTTTAACAAAGCTCTTTAGATGACACCAAACCCTGAACTGGTGAAGCAAGACTGTTTTCCTTTTACAGATTTAAGTTTTGCTGTAATTTGAGAATTACTACATTATATCAGTTGTTCTATCCTTTTCAGGAATCAAAGAAACAACTATTATATGTTCTCCTAAATAGAGCCTCCACCTATTAAAAATAAGAAAACCAAGCAAAACACAAACCAACAACAACCAAAAAAAAAAAAGAAAAAAAAGGGAAGAGTATGCCCTACCTCTTCTTGATTTTTGTCATTTTTATCTGTCTTCATAAAAGTTTTATTTATGGAAATTTAGAAAATAGCAATGATTATCCTTTCTAGCTTCCCATGAAACAGGGTTTTAGTCTGAATTTTTTTTAAAGAACCATTATTCTTTTTAAAAAAATATTTATTTATTATGCATATAAGAACTGGGGTACAGGCCAGAGGTATAGGAGGGTGACAGGATTCACCAGAGACAGAGTAGAAAGCAGAACAGGCAGATCAACTGAAGTACACTGCTGAGGGGAGCAGTGAGCAAGGCAGGAGAGGTCTGTTGTGCCATGTGGGTCCCCTCCCTGGTCGGGGGCAGAGATTGAACTTGTGCTGCAGTGACTGTGGGTTGCTTCATAGTGCACTGCTTAACCCACTGCACCACCAAGGAGGCCCTTGAGTCAGAATTTTTAATTGTCATAATGACTGCATAAGATGGGTATTATTAGTAGATTATGCTTTTTTCACAGAACTGAATTATGGTGGGGAGGTCAAATGTATTGACTCGAATGGACCTGGGTCTGAGGGTCAGTTCACCATTGATCATTGAGGCAACCTTGGACCTATTGCATTACCTCTTTGGTCTTCAGATTCCTACCTGTAAATGGGTGACACTACACACTACACAAAGCTCTGTGAGTGTTAAATAGTATAATGTGTGTAAAGCAACTGGAATGACACAGTACATGCCAAGCATGCAAAAAAACTAGACAACAGGGCTAATGTGTTGTTATTGTTTTTAGTTATCTGAACAAATGTGACTCAGGAAGATTAAGTAATCTTAACACATTAAAATTTATCGAGGTGGTGCAAGGGGTTAAGTCACAGCACTATCAAGCTATCTGCAGTCACTGCAGCACAAGTTTGGTCCCCAGCCAGGGAGCTGACCCACTTGGTGCAGCAGACCTCTCCTGTCTTGGCCCCTACTCCCCTCAGCAGATCCACCTGTTTTGCTTTCCACTCTGTCTCTGGTCAATCCTCTCACCACCACCATGGCATCCCCCACTACACACCTCTGGCCTAAACCCCAGTTCTTATATACATAAATGAATAAAAGTAAATGAACCTTTAGAAGAAAATTCATCAAGGGGTAAAGGAAGGATAACAACTGGTCATCAAAGTCTCTGTTCTTCCCATTAAGAAAAAAAATTAACTCTGTTCTTAAAAGACAAAAAGAAAAAGCATTTTTAACTATCAACATGAGCCCTTACTCTGGTCATAGAGTATAGAAATATTTGATAAGCTATGTTCTTAGTGAAACCAATATATGTGAGTGTGACCTGCCTCCTGAAGTGGGCCGCTAAACTCTGAGGGGATAAAGAGAAGTAACATGAGGTGTGTAACTGATGAGGGTTGGTGACAGCCATTTGGTTGTACTGTAGACTTTTAATATTATGACTTCCTTATGATTCTGTTAGTATCCTATGAAGATAGAATTTACAGAGAGAATTAGTTTAGAGTAACTGAAACATTGTAATGAAGACTTTTGGTCCCTTAAACAGAGCTGTTGTGTGCTCCATGACAAGTAGGAAACAGCAAAGCAGATTTATGCTTTGATGCTCAACTCTAGGGGAGGCTCACATACTAACTCCAGTCTTGGGAGATTTCACAAATGTCTAAATCTTGACAGTTAAGCACTCAAATGCCAAGAGGTTATAGTGTGTCATTGATATTCACAGACCTAGGCATATGCTTTGGTACTTCCCTGCATCTAACTGGGAAAAAAAAATACTTAACGTGTAGTCAGTTTACTATTCCAACTGGGTTGGAATCTCAGCTCTTACACTATGTTGTTTGAAGGCCATGGAGCTCAGTAAAGGAAACGAACGACTCAGGGGAGCGAGACATGCACATTCAGAAGATTTAAAACGGACACAGTTGTTGTGCACGGCCATGTTAAAGGCATCGTGCTAGCTGACCAGTGAAGTGAGGGGAAGGTGGGTTTAGAAAAGTCAGCCTCCAGATAGTACAGAAATAGCCTTGGCAAGATCCTGGAACTTAACCAGCTCTGGAGCCAGACCAAGTGGGTGCAGATTCCAGCTCTCACAATTATTTGTGAGGACACAGAAATTAATTTTTTTTCCTCTCAGAGTCTCTGCTTTGGCATTTGTCAAATGGAGCTCTTCTGGTTGTAACTGTTAGAGAAAATATATGTCCAGCATAATTCCTAATCTGTAGTAGGCACTGGATAAATTGTATTATTTATACCATGCTGTCACTACCACTTATTGCTTAGAATTATTTTTAATGTGTCTAGAGTGATGCTGTCCAACATGGTAGCCATTATTAACATCTGATTATTTGAATTATACTTAATTAAAATGAAATATTCAAGCCCTCCGTCACACTAGCCATACTTCAAGTATGCAAGAGCCACATGTAGCTACTGGCTACCATGCTGAACCCAACACGGAACCTTCCCAGCATGGTAGAAAGTTGTACTGGAAGTGCTGGTCAGGAGTCATGCTTGTCGGTGCTGCAGAGTCCTACAGGGCCCTGTGTGTTGGCCTCTATCAGGGAAGCTACCACACTATGTCAGCTCATGTAGGACTTGTTCCCTTTAGGTTGTGAAAGCAAAAACTCTTCTGGCAGGAGAGGCCAACTTCAGATACTCCTGGGACCTAGCATACTAGATATACCGGTGCTTAATGTGGATTTTCTTGAATGATGAGACATGCAGGTTTACATTTTATTTAATACTTATAGAGTCCCTGATACTATTCCATATTTCTTAGAGCAGTTTTTATAAGCATTTGCCGAAACTCCTGCAAATTGTACCAAGTGGAACACCATGGAAAAATGACCACAAATTCAGGTTTCTGGATATACAGGAAGTAAACGTAACATAAACTGCAATTTTGTCCATGGCCACAAGAATCTTTAGTAAAAGAATTATAATTAGATGTGGTATGACAACTTTTAGCAAATGAAAAGTTGAAAAGATTAACCTTTTTGTATCATGTGTTTTTAATAATATTTGTAATTAGGTGTATCTGTTCTAGTCTCTCTTCATTTTTATTACTTTTTTCTTTTAAAGTCTTTTTACAGATGCTCCTTTCTCCTTCTTTGCTGTCCCTTTTCCTGCCTACTGGAATCACATATTTTTATTCTCAAATGAGTTCAACTTCATTTTACAAGTGAATGAAATGAAGAGGGTTAAATAACTTATCCCAGGACCTGGACAGGTCTCAGTCTTCTTGGAATTCTCCTTTGTAAAGTCTTTCCTAACTTTATGATGTAAATAGTCTAATGGGCAATAAAACTGGTACAAATGGTTAATAAACAGATTTAAGTAACAGAGTTATTATAAGTTAATTATGAGTTAATAATGTTCAACTCCATATGACAGTAAGGCAGTAAATAATATAAGTGCAAAATGACAAAAACAAAAGCAGACTACAAGGACAGAATTGTTCACCTGATATATTCAGCTAATATTATCAAGTAAAGGAATAAATATTCCTTGATTCATGGAAGAAGCATCTACTTCATTTCCAAGTAATGGTAAAAGGTGAATTTATACGATTATCACATAAAGAGGAAATATGTTCAGAGATAACACACAACTGTTGCAGTATATTGTCAAATAGATAGATATTTAATTATAAATGGAAGAAGTTCAGAAGTATAAGCTATTGAAATTGTACCACATTTACTGCCATCTAAATCAAAGAAAAGCTTTTAAAGAAATTAAACCAAATAATTCTAAGTGCTCTAAAATAGATTCATGTAAGAAGAGTTTTACTCCTTAAACTATCTTCATTGGGATTCTGAAAGGATCCCAATGATCCAAATGAACATTTCACAATGATTTAAACATGTGTAAAATATACCATTCATGTATATGATCTTCATATTTTATTTCTACTGACAAGTGATCACCTGTCTTCACTCTAACGATTGCATCACAAAAATTTATGGAAAAGAATATGCATAAGAACTGCCTAAAAGAAATTTCTTGAATATGTAATATATTTAAAATGTAAGTCACTTTGAACACCCCACCATCCACCCCATCACAAATTTCATATAATTTTTTCACCTTTCTAAGTACCAGCTGATTTTTGATTATCTGTTTATGAGTAAATTAAATCTGAAACTAAATCCTATAAATGAATTATCCTATGCAAGAGTTGTAATCCTTCTCTCTCATCAAAGTTTCTTTTCTGTCTTAAGTAAAATTTTAAGAATGTGCATTCCTCTCTTTGTATATTTATTGATAAAACTACGTAGTTGAAAGATATCAGAAAGACACAGGAAGGAGAAGCAAGAACCTGAAAAAACAGGACAGAGGAGGAGCTGTTGTAGGCATGCAGGGATGGGCAGACTTTAGCCCTTGTACCTCTCTACCTGCTTCCCCCACCTGCAAGCTCAGTGTAACTACAGTGAAAAAGTGAGTGTGAACCATTGTTAAGTGAGCCTCCTGCAGGCAAAGCACTCCAGGAGTAATGAAAAACCTGGCATTCTTTATGGCCACTCAGTGCTATCTTGTTCTTGCATTTCTTTAAATAAAAAGGCCAGGGTATACTCAGGTTTTTTTGCAGTCAATTTTTTGAATCCCTATAGCAAACTACAAAAAAAAAAAAAAAAAAAAGTTCAGGTAGCCTTTGACATGTATAGAAATTTACAAGGAAGAAAAAGATCCTGCCTCAATGAAAACATACACACTAAGAATCACTAGTAGTTTTACAACAATATTAATTGAAATTTACATCTATGCAGCTTCTGTTCTTTTTGAAGTATTTCAGTGTGTTATCCTTGTACTAGGAAGCAGTAAAACTATCAGGAGAGCCACAAGTGGGCTCACTCTTATGGCAGCATGGGTACATATTAAATACCACGTGTGGGAACTAGATAGACTGTAGAAGTGGAACATCTGAGATTTTCTTTTTTCAGATATCCTATAACCATCTTAGTGATATATGCAGGGAGTTACCAATTAGAAACAAAAAAAGTAAATAATTGGTCATGGTATCTTAGCTTAACACTCTCTAGAACTGGAAGAGGACCTAGTCCCAACGTCTGCCGGCTCCAAGTTCTTGTCACAGTTGGAATGAAAAAATGATGGGATGATAAAAATAGCTAACACTTTACTTAGGATATGCCAGACACTATTCCATCAAAACTGTATACACAGTCAGTCATTTTGTCTTTACATTGATTCTAGTGTTCAATTGCCCACTCAAATTGATAGATATTGGAAGCATAGAGACTTGCTTAAAATCATACAGCTAATTAAGTGGCAAAACTGAGATTTGAAACTATGCAAACTTATCTCAAAGACTGAGCTTTAAACCACTTCTCTAGAACATTATCTCTTGATAGCTAAGCTTCTATCCAGGGTGCTCAGAGATTCCATAAACCCAGCTTTGTAGAATCTCGAGTCCTGTGTACTCTCCTTGGCCATTAGCAGTCAAAGGGCTGAGAATGCCATTCTGGCTCACAGAGGAGAATGCAACATGATTCAGTCAGGGGAATGTAAAGGAGGTTCTTGTGCACTGCTATCGTAAGAAAGTCTATTCATCTGTCTTCTAGATGAATGGATGAACAAAGCTGCAGCGAGCACTGATATTCTTGTTTAATAATACTTGAGACTCAGAGGTAAAGGAATCTGCAGAAGCTGCACTGGAGTTATCAATGAAACCAGACCCAGGACTAAGTACAAAGACACTGACTGACAAAAAGCACCATGTTATTACTTAAAGCATTCGAGTGAAGTGTGAATATAGTCCCCGTCTATGTGTACTAGCCTCTGGCTTAAAATACTTCCTTTTATTTTTACACCTGCATTTCCCTTGCTCTTGGCACTTACTGAGCAGACAGTGTATGTTTGCTATTACTTTCAATGTGGTATATCACAAGAAAGCCCACTGCCAACATTATGAGTACCTTGGCCCTAGGTGAGAATGCCTTAAACTGATTAAGTTACACCTGGCTAAAGATCTCTTGAAATGTTTAATTGCATGAAATTTGGTCCAGGTGAAACCTGACTTCTTCCTGGTTACATTCCTTCTGTTACTTATTCACATGGGAATTGGCTTCATCACCAGACTCAGGATTGGCACAGACAGAAGACTGTGGATGTTAAGTGCATCACAACTCCTTAATATGTTCTAAACACCTAAGTTGTTTCCAAGCTTTTATTCATTGTATGTTCATCAGAAATCAAAGGTAATGCTAAGAAGAACGTGACTTATTATTTCTGTTATTATATTTTAAATCTCAAATATAACTATATTATGTTTTATATGAAATTCATGACTCACAAATTCGTGACTTTAAATTATTTCCAATGGATCATCTGCCCTCTCAACACTATTTTTTTTACCTCTCTGGCAAACAACTCTTTGCTTTTTTAGATCACAATTACTATTTCATTAGTTATTTTTGGCACATCAAAATTGGGTTGATTATACCTGCCAATAGTTTTGTGACCTCTGAAGGTACTACTTCCTCAATTAAATGAAGACAGCACGTCTTCCAGATGAAAACAAATTCTACGATTCTATAACAGAGAATTTAATTTTAGGTTTATTTCAATGTTAATTGTTGTTGTTTCTACTATATTATATTGAATGCTAAGAAAGCTTGCTGAGATAGTCAGCTCTAGGAACAATAATTAAAAATGTCAAGTGTGTGTGTGTGTGGTGTAGGTGTGCAGCACAGAATAGGCTCAAGTAGTTACTAAGTGCATGCACGAATAAATGAATAAACACACTGTGCACAAGATACACATTAAACTAAGAAAAACATTTAACAGAGAGAGAAAAGAACACTACTGGTTCTGTCAAAAGAGATTTTTAGTGCATTTCACTTCTTGATGTATTTTAGGGTTGAACTTTCTTTAGAAAGTGGAGGCAGCTATCTATCATGGTCAATATATAGGGATTTAAGGAGTACCACTCTCCACCCTTTTTCCTTTAGACCAAAGTCCATGGGTTGACGCCTGAAGCTTAGAACTGACAACATTCACAGGAAGTTAGCAGTTATGTTTTGTAAAAAGAGCTTAAGTAAGTTTGGATACCACTGGGGTGAACAGACTAAATTGCTACTATAAACTGAAGTCAATGGACATTACTATGAGGTGCAAAGGCCTATATCTCTGGGAAAAATTGCACAATCACAAACCCTCTTTTCAATTATGTCCAATCATTTGCCATCTTAGGAAATGCCTTATAGTCTGCTAGTAGTTATGAGCCCTCCATGGAATGAAGGCTCAGACTGTTTCCTAATAATTCATTTTTAGATGAAATGAAAGTGGATAATGAATAAATGTAAGGACAGGATTTTACCAGGGAATGACACCAAAGAAAAATACTGATTACTTTATTATTTGACCATGTGCAATCCTACACGTGCTGTTCCTATTTCTCCAAACCCAAGTGCCTTGAGTACTCTGTACACCAGTAGCATGGACAAACTGAGAGTCACATTTCTCAATACACTTTTGCTCCCAGGAAACAAGAGGGATTAGTAAGAAAGTTATGTGAGACAAAGGCCAAATGGCAAACTCTCAGGAGCAGAGAGCCAAACTAGAATGAAAAGAGTGAAATCAAGGTCCTAAGAGATGCTGAAAAGACAAGAGGAATTTAAAGAAACAATTCACGAAAGGATATATGTACTCCTCTAAATATAGCCTTCCATCTTGTACTTAATGGAATAAAAGGAAATTTGGTAAAATTATGTGAATAATGATAAAAACTCCTATCTTCACAGTATTTTAAATTACACAGACTTTCTGCATCCATTTCTTTATTTAATGATCAGGGCACAGAGGGGATCTATCCAAGTGGTCACACATCTCATCCTTCTTAACACACCAGGAAGCAGAAACTGGGAGGGGGCCGTGCAGTCCTGTCTCTGATTTTAGGAGGGGGTGAGGCTATAACCCAGGTGATTTTACTCCCGATTTCAGGCAGAATTGTTAGCCTTTGGTCAAAGTATCCTTCTAAATCATGTGCAGTCTCAGGGATCTGGAGATCAAAATTATTGGATTAGAAAATTATATCTATTAATCCTGGTGTGTTCTGAGGCATCAAACTTGACTCCGGGTGCCTGAAACAGATGCCTTCATCTTCTGCTTACCACGAGATTTGTTATGAACAGTGAGTTTCCAATCTGGTAAAGTTTTGAATAGAAATCATTGCCATAGAACACTGTAAAATTATTACCCCATCTTCCCTTCCACAAAGCTGAAAAAAGTACAAATTATCTTTTCTTCTGTCAAAACATATGGCCCTCACCACTTTCAACTCAAAGCAAGAGCACGAAATAATTACCAAATGTATGACTCTGTGGCAGTCTGAAGTGAAAGAGTAAAAGTATGTAAATTGTCAACATCCTTGTACAGAGGGCCACCTCTCTATTACCCAAATACCTGTCCTCTCACCTGCCCCCACATGCCTAGGACAGACTTTTAGGTAAAAATTAGCACAATATTTCACTGATTTAAGTCATAGCAGAAGTTCTCTGGGTGTTTGGTAGAATTAAAGAAAACAAACAAACACGCAGGAGGCCAGCATTTTCGTTAGGAACCAATAAGGACAATTCAGATCTATAACAAGCAACTAGAAAATGTATGAAAGTAAGCAGCATTCAGTGCAGTATGTTTATGCAAAACTGTAAAAGAAATTAACCCCATTAGGACAGGGCTATTCAAAGAAAAGTTCTTAATAAACATGAGGAATTACTAAAGAGTATTAATTTTCTTGAAATGAGATTGGGCAACAGAAGAACAAGTGACCAACAATAAATAGTTCACACTACTTAAAATATAATTGGTGGCTTAATTATTAGTTGATTTTAATTAAGCTAATTAATAGCTGTCTTCTAGTATTTAAATTTCAGACACTTTTTCTTTGTTGGATCTAATTTTTCTTAATTTTGAAGACATAAAAGTCTACAGATCTGCTACTGACTTACCCAAATATTTTCCTGAAGGATTAAATAAATATATACAATGGCACTTTTTTTTTTAACAATAAAAAGTACTTAAAATTTTGATTTTTTTTCCAAGAAACTAAAATTCTGAATCTTCAAAACAGAAATATACAATCCCGATGACTGCTTAATATTAAGATAAGGGAGGTAGTTGAAAATGCTCAGTGTTGGTGAAATTAATGAGAAAAGGTTTTTACAAGAGGAATATAGCAGTTTTTCATAATAAAAGGCTCAGAATTGATCTCTTTTTTTCTTCCTTGATCAATTTGTATTGAATAAAAACCTAGGAGAAATACACAGAAAGGTTAAGAAGAAGCAAGGGACGTTTCCATTTTCCTTTTAATGAAGAAGAAATAACCATTAAATATATAGTTCTTTGCTTATACAATAAGACACAGTAGATCTTTTGTCTGAATAGACCTGGAACTTTCTGATCAACAGATAGACAGACAGACAGATGTGTATAGCATATGTGGGTGACATATTTGTGTATATAATAAAATTAAAGATTATAAAGCACACACAAAGAGGATGAGAAGGACCTGTTTTCATGAGAATGGGGTTTCCTTTAGGGGTGATGAAAATGCTTTGGAACTAGACAGATGTGGGGAATGCTAAAAGCTGCAAATGTACCAAATGCCACTGAATTGATCACTTTAAAATGGTTAATTTTGTATCATGTGATTCTCTAACTAAAACAAAAGATAGAAGCAGGCCCATACTTTATGTGTTGACCAAAAAATATTAGTGGGGGAGCCATCTATAGGAAGATGGTACTTCAGTAGTAAAAAGATCCAGTCACAGGGGGGACCAATGACGGGCCCATTTCTTTAGTGGTAAGCCTTGCCATTAGTTGCTAGATGGGAAACTTAAGTAAAAAATGCAGTGATTATTAAGAGAGGAGGTAGCCTTCCACTGGAATAAAAACTGCCTTCTCATAAAGTCACTCATGATTCTTTTTAGTAAACTTAATGTCTTAGGGAGCCTTTCCAGCACTAATGGTGCTTAAAATATATTTTGATAACATCAAGCTTATTTTCTTCAATGGAAAAGTTATTGATATGTGGAAAACCCATTCAGGTCTTTTCTCTAACAAGTATAAATTGAAACATATATATATTAGTGGTATAATAGAGATGATTATGGACCAACGATTTTTGGAGAAGAGTGCATTCAACTGAATATATTTCATCTTCTAAACTTTCCCAGCACTTAGCTTTAGAAATTTGTAACTTATGTGAATTGCACAGGTCGTAGTTCCAAGAAAATAGTAGGGGTTCCCTGGAGGCAGAAGGTTTGACTTAGAGCACATTCAATATAATGGCCTACCCATAGTAGGTACCCAGTCAGTGTTTATTAAACAAACAAGAAAAACAACCAGCACAAAAGAGAACTAAGTCTTTTCTTCACCTATAAAGTTTATAAGTCTCTCTAGTGGAGAGACTTAAAGAACTTTCCTTAACTTTGTTGAGAAAAGATCTTCTTCTGAATCATGAATGGTTTCCCTAAGTCACCAAGCAGGAGGCCTCATCCCAGGAAGATGTTAAATGAAGGTAAGACAGATAAGCAGCAATTCCACACAAGTCCAGCACTGGATGTGCAAAATTTCTCAAAGAACCTGTCCATGTAGAATTTACAAATATCTCTGACTTGTGTCCATATTTTTAAAATAAGGGTTGTATGAAAATTCAGCACAGAAGTCCATGACTTTAATTTTCCAAAGAAGACTGAGAACCTTGAACAGAAAGAAGTCACAGGCAGGTTAAGATGGCGCATTGCCTTTGATGGTGTTTTCTATTATTTCCATTTGATGGGAACTGAAAGATGGATTGAGCTGTGATAAGGAGGCATACCACAGAATGCAAACCTAGCTGCACTCACCCTTTTAAACTCTCCATCTAACTACTATTCTTTTATGGATCTGGTGGGGTCCCATTTAATCTCATTGGCCTGTTCTTCTCATTTTGTTCTTTGCATGTGTTCTAACTTGTGTTGATGTCTTCTGTTTATATTTATAGTCTGTTTTCCCAAATACGTTACAACTCCCTGGAGTGTGTCTCACTTTTCTTTCCATTGTGCTCTCTATTTGGTGGATAGATGCCTGATGCTCATTTTCTGGTGGTGATGATAGAAAATGCCTTACCATGCCCTTTCTCTACTTTTTTACCTTCCTTTCACACCCACTATTCTGGTAAAACTCTTTAGGAACTTATGGATGCTGCAGCCAAATGTCACTTTTATGTCTCAGTTTCATGTCTGACACTATTGACTATTTCCCTCCTTCTAGTCATAGCTGCTTTCCTTGGCTTCTGTGACTGTTTACCTGGTGTTCCACCTCTCCCTATAGACTTTTAAATTCAATTATCTCTTGGGCATACCCAAGGGCTTGTTTTTAAATTCATGATAAAATGATAAAATGGATTCATGATAAAATGGATGCACAAGTATTTTATGACCTGGTCACTCTTTATATATTTTTAGTTTCATCTCTTACTGCTATTCTTTTGCACCAGGAGCTCCAGCCATCCTGGACTATTTCTGGACAATGGTATATGCCATTCTCCCTTGCTTCAGGATATTACTTCTTCATTTTGCCTGTTTAATTTTCATCTATTCTTGGACCTCATTTCTTCCAGGTCAAATAGGGGATGGAGGTCCCTCCTTAGTCTACCCCTCGCAGCCTGTAATCTCCCATCAATATACTAGCATTGTGTAACTGTCACAACGTAGAAATATACATTACAACTACACTGTACCTGTCTACTTATCTACCTCAGGTGTGTCTTGATCAGGTTTATATTCCAGCATCTGACTCTTAATAGGCTTTTAAGCTACACACCACCATTGGGATGAATGAGTTAAGAAAAGTACATTGAAATATTTTTTAACAACTAATTACTCTAAATAGGAAAGGTGAAATTTACCACTCTTTTTAACTTCAAACTGATAATCTCAGGTGCCTGTCCAAAGAACAGATATTTCATTCAAGTGCTTGTCAATGACTTCCATCGGTGAGAGAAGCCTAAAACTCTGTTTTTCTATTCCCCTAACTCCCCTGTGTTTGGCTTGTGTACTTAAAGCCAGATGCCTAGAAACAAGACATCAAGGAGAGAGAAAATGAGGGCTCTGAGGACTCTAGGATTGTCCCAGGATTTAGAACCCCTAATGTTAGCTCTCTTGGGTGCAACGTGGGAATGCGAAAGCAAACTTCTACCGCCGACAAGACCACAGAGCTCAGCCGTGAAAAAGAACAGGAGCTCTCACGGCATGGTCTGAGGTCTGAGTTTGGTAGTGGACGGTTGGTCCCCACCATAATGCCGGGAGAGTCCCGTTCATCTTCACGAAGTTTTCACCGGTGTTGGTTTATCATTTCAGGGTCAACTCCTTAATAATGATGCTTTTCTTTTGTTACACGTCAGTCCTCCAAAGAGGGCCAGAAGAACATGGCAGGCCCTTCAGGTGAACTGATCTGTAGTATTTTCTAAAATAGCCTGATATGAACCAACTGGGCAATAAAATGTTAAGATTTGCATTTCCTTGAAATGCGATGCTATTTTTGCGCTTCTAATTGAAAAAAATGTGCACTGCAAGTAATTAAGTGAGGGGGGCACACCAAAGGTGGCTGGTATTTAGGCACATGGCAAACTGATTTGCCATTGAACTGGGAGGCTAATATTAGGAATGGGTAAGTCAAGCCATACTTTGTGTTTGTTCAGTGTCTCATACTATTTTTCAAATGTCATGGGCTCAGCAAAACCCAAAACACATTTTCTCAGCACTTCTCTCTATTTTTTCAACCCATATGTATTTCAAGAGAAGTTTAATTCATATGTTTCTGATTTATTTACATGCAAGTCATCAGAATGTTGTTTTGTATGAACTATTTGATGTCCAGGAAGCCTGTTGAGCCTTTCCTTTGAGGTTTTTTCTTAGGATCAGGAAGTTATGATTTGCTAGTAGTAGAAGAAGGGGGGGAGGGCTCATCAGAGTTTCCAATATTTTCTCCTCAAAGGTTCAAATTTTGTTCAAAAGGTAGAGGGTGTAAAGCCTGAGTACAGTTCCACAATCGGCAGACTTTGTAGTCTCCCACTCCTAATTGATGGTGCCCTTCGTGAGGTTAGTAATGTCTTCCTTGTGGACATGAAAGTCAATATGGGCAATGTATGAACAAGAGCAAATCCTAAAGAGAGGTGATGAGTTCTTCAAGGATTAAGAGCACGTTTTATATAACATGGTCTCTGGAGCTGGGAAGCATCTAGAGAAGAAAGTAGTTATCAATACTTCAACAATGAGTACAATTTTCCATCCCACTCAGAATTTCCCAGGCATTCTCTTTCCTCAATTTATAAAAGCAATTCTAATTCAAATGCGATCTGATAGTTGTTTGCATACATTAAAAAAAAAACCACCACAACGATTTTATAAATATATCTCTGTTATGTGAATAACTACAAACTAATCAAAGACTAGTAATTTTTTGGACTTCCAAGGACAGCGTTAGTTTGGAAATTCCTGTGTTCAGACTTTTGACAAAGCAGGTTTTCTTTTCCTTTTATAAGGATTAAGACACCATAAATTAAGCACATGTGGGAGGGCTTTTCATCTTTTAGCACAATTGGTGTCTACATAAGTTCGCTCATTTTAAAAGATACTATATAATGTAGTAATATTTTAGAAGACTGCATCAGATTTTAATAGTGGTGGGTGGTTTTTATTTCAAAGGAATGGTATAAAAAAAGGTGGTTTCCTCTGCAAAGTTTCCTAAATTTCAGTCCAAAAATCAAATTAACACTGAGCAAGAAGCACATTGCTAGTATCTAACACTATCTCCCGCCTCTGTAGTATGTCTCTAACATATAAACCCACATTTCTCATAGCCATGTGGTCCTTGGTTGTGGTGACAGATTAGGAAGGCTGGTTAATCTGAGCAGGAACTGAAAGATTTATACCTAGGCTACCTTTCAAAATTGAGTTATCTCTCTTCCCTGAAAGTCTTTTCCATTTTCCCATTTCAAAATCAGAATGATGTTAGTGCTGAGAAGATCCCCAAAGTCTTCTCAAATCAAATATCTCTCCAGCACAGCTGCTGTTAAATGACCCAACGCATTCTAGGACAGGCTCAAATGCATATACCATGTTATTTTGTTATGAGTCCCTAATACTAAACATTTCAAGAAAGAGATATTTTAAAAACACATACACACAAAAACACCACATTGACTTCTCAGTATGTCACAGTTGGAAACCTACTAATAAGAGCAGCAAGTAGAAATGTTAAGTCTTCAGCTGTCAAACTGAATGGTGATTTAAGGTTATATAGCAGTCCATTAAATATCAAACAACAAACGAACCGCTATTAAAATGTGACTGGAGCAAATCAGTTGATCACTAGTTGCTATGAATACAAACACATCTCAAGGGGACAAAATGTACTAAGTCATAGGGAGATTACCAAATTATGAAATGTAAACGCTACCAAAACTTTTTATTTTTTTTACTTTTAAAGATATGATCATTTAGTTAACAACCTGGTTAATAAGGCCTGCACAAAGGGAAAACCACCTACAAGCAAATCCCACATGCACCACTATGTGAAAGTGTGAGCAGTCTTCTCTACATAATCTATCATGCATACACCTCTTCCTACAATTTAAGCCAACAATTTCTTAGTCTTTGCTGCCTATCCATAATGATCAGCCCTAATGTCGAAATAAATGTCAAGGATAAGTGTGCATTATGAAGTATTAGATTAGGTTTCAATAGTTGGCCTTCAGAAATAATATCGCCATTTCCTCTCACATTAAACAAAAATTCTTTTGGGGAAAATGTTTTATTTTTTGGTTCTGGCTCGTTGGTTTTCAGTTTGAAAGAAAGAAGATGTCAACAGAAACATTCACTCGTGAGACACTATATTATCTCTTCAAAGTATATAAATTCCTAATTGTGAACAATATTTTGAAATGTGATAGCGCAAGTGAAAATGTCACAGCCTCATGGGCTACCCATCTGTAGAACAGACTACAAGACATGTGAATTTGAGAGCATTATAGAAAAATGTGACTTTGAAAGAAAACATTTTCACGGGTAGCATTAAAAGTATCTATAATGTTCTTTTCCCCTCTTTGCCTCCCTGCTCCCCAATACTAGACCTTCTTCTGGCAAGCTCACAGATGCAATTCCTGCTGTGCAGCAGTAATGAGGAGACTCTCCCTGGGTACCCCCCACTGTCACAAATTTACTAAGAGGGAAGTCACTGTGCATGGGAGAGATGGTCTCCAACATCTCCCTTCCAAGGGGAAATGCTCACACATGTATGTACAACACACTTGCTCTGCACATTATGTCCTGAGATGTACAGGAAAGCAGAACCTTACAAAACTCCTGCCCCTGTGCAGCAAATGCTCAAACAATTTCAAAGAGGTGTCCTAGATGAAACACACACACAGACACACACACACACAAAAACCTCTATTGCTGCCATTTTTCAGCGTCATTTCAATGTTTAACAACCTGAACTAATAGCCATTTTAAAACATGTCCCCAGCTTCTGGAGAGAACCCCCTCCCCACCACCCATTTGTTTTTTAACTTTAGTGCAATTCTGATCATCCTGATGGACTGACCTGCACTGGGATTTTAACAGAAGGGTAGACAATTTTTTTGTTTGTTTTAATTGAAGGTCCTTAATGTGGGCCACATGTGTCTGGCGGTGATTTGCAAGTACAGAGGAGGCAGGGGCAGGGAATGCAAAGTGGTAGGGAGTTGGGGAGGAGGGGGGAGGGGGGGAAAGTGGGGCGGGGTTGGATGATGAAAAGACCAGTTCCACAAGCAAAGCACATTAGCAACCCAGAGTGGAAAGGGCCGGAAGGAAAACCCACCCACCTCACCCCTGCGTTCATTCTATCAACCTGCAATTGCTGCAATCAAAACCATATGTCGGTTCTTCCAGATCTTTCTCACAGGACAAACATGCAAAGGGCCTCAGGCCTGGCGTTGCCATCAAATGGTAATTGATACCATATGAGCCACAAAATAGAAAAGCACATGCAAACAGCAACCTCTCTCACTGCACCCCCAGCTTCCAAACTCCTCCTCAGCCCCTTGAGAGGGATGAAATTGCAGGTCTTGCCGGGCTGCTAAGTGCACTGCACACCATGAAAAACAAGTGTATGTGGCTCCAGTAACCACCTGTAAATCAGAGAGGAAGGAGGGTCCACTAGCCAAGAGCTAGTCCCAGAGAACAGGCGAGGGTGAAAGGTCACTCTGGGTTATTACAAGGTCATCGATCACGGGGAAAAATAAGCACAGGTGTGAAGCAGAAGCAGATCACAGGCCTGTGAGCAGGGAGTGACCTCCCTGTCCCACTGCACATCCGGCCTGGAGAAGCTCGTTCCCCTCAGCCACATCTGTCTTCCTCTCTCCCTGCAAATGAGATAGTTAGAAAGAGAAAAGCCCTCTCCTGTACAAAGGGAATTAGAAGAAAAGTGACTCCAATCTGTATCTATTGGTCTTCTTTTCTGAAGCTCCTTTGGCATCCCATTGTTCTCATAGGAGAGGAGGGAAAAAAAATCACAAAAATCTGTTGAGCTGGAAGTCCTGGCAATTGCTGGTTGAATGTAATACAGTAGGTAAAATACGTCTTTTATTTCCACCGACACAGACAGAACTACAAGTAGCATTCGGCTCTCGCCTCTGCATGTATATATTTTCTTATTAACTCGATCGGGCAGAAATTTGCAAAGATTTGTTTGGATTTAGAAGTCACAACAGAACGTCAGTTTTACAAACCCAGGCTCATTCTGTGGTGAAATGCACGGCCCTAGACCCAACCATTCAACGCACACAGCTTTCTGTTCCAACCCCTCCAGAAGCCACTTCTGAACAAACAACCAGCTTATTCTAAACACATGCAATGGGTCTAATTTTTCTTCCCTCTGCCTATCCTATTATATGTGATATTTTAGTCTTATAGATCTTATGAAGTTTAATATTTTCCAGATGGGGATAGGGAGTACAGAGCCCTGTAAACACTCCACATTGTAAAGAGGACCCAGTAAATACTTAAAACAGAGAGGATGATGATATAACTTTCTTCTTTTGTGAGCAACAACCTCAATGAGATGACACAGAAAACCGTCACAAGGGGGACAGATATCAAGTCTCTTTTTCTTCGCCCAAATTCTCGAGGACTGGATGATTCATCCTCATTTATGTCGTATCTATTTATATCTTTTCTAATTAAAACATTTCCCAAAAAAGATGATTTAAGCTCAATTTACAATTCAATACATCTAAATCCTGAGAAAGAAAACCTTGGTGGTAACCTAAGGATAAATTCCATTGTCCCACAGAGGGAAGAGGAACAAGGCCTATCAATTCCATGCACTTCTCAGGCTCTCAGCAGTCCTCTCTTCCTATAAAATGGCCACATTAGTCCTGCGTACGGTGGCATTTTCCAAGGACTCTCAGCCTAGAGGCAACCCAGGAACAACCAGAATGACACCCAGCACCGATCCAAGAGAAAAGGAAGTGAATAAATGAAGGGAGTAAGTTAATAAAGGCCGCAAATTAAAATGAAAGTGCTGGTGAGTGGCAGGGGAGAAAGAAGTAGGGTGAAGCAAATGGGCAGCATACAAGCCAAGGCAGCACAGTGCAGCTCAAGGTGTGAAACCAGGCAGGCTGGGGGAAACACTCTGGGGGGCTCTGACCTTACCTCTGCTTTCCCTTCGTGGTCCAGTCAACATAACCCTGTATCTGAGCATCTGCATTGTTTAAATTTCATCCTGTGGTGTTGTTTGCTGATTGGTCAGACATGGCTGACAGCATCAGAACTGCAATCTGACAGACAAGGAGCAAGCAGGACCACAGCACAGAATTCATAATAGGAGGGAGAGAGGGAACTTCATGCTGGATATATGAAACTCGGGCCCGCAGATGTCTGCTGCAAGGCCTGGGGCTCGTCTAGAGGTGGGAGGGCCTAGGATGAGACTGGGAGGAGGGCATGAAGAAGGGGAGGTGGGCCGAGCCCAGTCACCCAAATGACCAAGCTCCAGGCTTCCCCTGGATGGAGCTGCATCTGGACCACGTTTAGTAGCTTCCCTCTCGCCACTCCCAGTTCCTGTTACCTCAGGAGTAGAGGCAGTTTTTCTCCCTGAATGCCTTCTCTCCAAAAACGACTACTGGTGTTTCTGATATGGAACACTATAACCTGTTCCTTCACTTACTTCTTTTTCAAAAATTTCCTAAATTTTGACATTTTTTAGAGGACATACATGCTACAGAGAGGGTTGGTTGGGAAAAGTATTCCATCCAGGTTTTTGCTGTGGAGAGGAATGGCCTCCCAGTTAATGGAATTCTATTGACTATTTGAGAGCATGCTTTGGAAGTAATGGGATAGAGAGAAAAGTAAAGGGAGACGAACCTTGGAAAGGGAGACGAACTGGCACTGCTGAGTTAAAGAATATGTTTTCATTCTGACCTCAGTGTCTACTGCTTTCCAGCGGGGGCCGCTGAAACACAGTGGCTGGCCAGACCACCCTTTACTCACCCCATTTTGCCCCCAGTACACACACACACACACACACACAGACACACGAGCCAGCCTCTTGGCCACCAGGTACAATGGAATTCCATTGCAGAGAGTAGGATCATTTTCCTTTACGAACGTTTATAAGTAGGGTTTTCACTCCAATTAAGGATCAGTTTGAACACCCAAGTCCATGTGCCCACTACCCAGATTCATGACTACACAGCTCTGAGAAATAAATTAGTGGAATTTTAAAACCCAGGCTGAATTCCCCAATGCTCAGCAAAGAACATTACTTGCAAATATCCACTTTCCCAGCATTATTTGTTAATATAATTTGGGAAAAGGTATAATGCATTCAATAATACCTACAGGATAAGAAATGATATAAGGTAAAGCAAAGATATCAGATTAATAAAAAGAGATAGGTAAACACAGCAGGAAATTAATTAGAGAGGTCAGCTTATCAAAGCTAACAAGTAAAACGGACAGGAAAAAAGGTATAAGAAGTTCTGGCTGAGGGGAAGGAGAAGGTTAACACAACATAAAAATCAAGACTTAATAAAACTTAATCCTTAAAAAACACCACCACTGATTGAACATCAATATAGAATGTTAAAATGGTAGAACTGGGTAAAATAAACTCATTTGGTTCACAACAAAAATTCCTCACCCTACCCCCCAAAAAGAAAAACCTCATTCCTCCCTTAATTGTGAATATACTAGTTAAATAAAACTTATTTTTGAAATAGGTTAGAAAAACATACCATTGAAATCTGAAGAGGCAAGGAAAGGAAATTAGCAGAAAGAATTGCATTTGAAAATTAGAACAACAAAGCAGTAAAAGAAATGAATGTAAGTAAAACTGGAGGATCACTGTGAATAGAGAAAGTTTGAAGCCTTGGGGGAACGATTGCCCAGGGCATCTGTATTTTAATCAGAGAAGAAAAATATGATGTGAATGAAACATACCAGGCAAGTATACAGAAATGACTTAACAACGGAAAACACAGATAACACAGAAGTGTGATATGAGGGTAGAGCTCTAAGGATAGTGTAAAAGTGATGAAATAGAAATTGGGAACCCAGAACACACTTTGTCAGAAGCATAAAGTATCTCAGAATTTATAGAATTATAAATACAATTTTGCTAAAGATACACCAACAGAAACTTGTCGGAGGCTGAGAAGATTGTGTTAAAACCTTTCATGTATTTTTGAAGTCCTATTTCTAATTAAAAAATTTCCATAACTTCCAGGATCTGTTTGTAATTGCCCAAGTCAACAATAAAAAGTATTACATAAGGGTCTTGATTTCCACACAATTCCTTGTCAGAAAAGAACCTAAAAGTGGTGCAAATGATGTTTGTGGTACTTTTCATTATCCTTGACATTCAAGGTCAAGTTCTCTTTAAGGAATATGCAAGCAACTTACCCAAGACCAAAAAGAAATCTTAATGATTTCTCAAAAATGCTAAAAGTGTCTTGGAATTTGAGAACTCAAATATCTTAAAGTTTGGTCAAGAGAATAACATTTGAGGAGTGAGAATTGCTAGTGTTAGTCCTGAGAAGCTAGCAGCCTCTCAAGTTGCTGGCCTGGTTTTTAACTCAGTTTAGAGGTTTTGCTTCTAAACCAATAATTGCATCTTTGATGGAAGAGTCTACAGCTCTGTAAAGCAGACAGGAGCTGGATGATAGCAGTTTCAGGTGCTGAGACACAATAAAAACAATGAGGAAAGAAAATGTTTGGTTTTTATGTCAACTGAGATGTCAGTACCCATTAATAAATCTATCTGCTAAATCTACTCTTATTCATGTGGGACATCACCAATTTAAAGTAAAATAAATTATCTTTAATTAAATGGAATTGTCGTCTTCCTCCCGCTATCATCCCCAATTATTACATTCTAATCAGCCCTTTAGGGAGAAGGCAAGAGAAAATGCTGAAAGGCACATTGACTATAAACAATTTCTTTTTCTGTCAAGTGATGAAATTTTTATTTTAATTATTGTTTATAAGTCTAATTTTTGGATATAAGTAATGAGAACTTCATGTACAGGGGGGAAAGTCACATAGTAACTTCCAAGATTTCCTTAACTCTTTCTCTGTAAAATTTTCAGAAGTGGGAAGAAGTCATTACAGATGAAGCAAATTATCTATTTAAAATCTAATCTATTACTTTTATTTCCAGTACCAAAGTGCCAGTTTTAATTAATACTTTAAAATACACAGCACTAACTGAATGCCAGCTATGGTATTTATAGGCTGTTAGGCTTTCAAAAACTGGGATTACTGAATGGTACCAATTGATGTTTCGACAAGAACAGCATATGCATGTTAAATATTAAGACATGCAGCTATACAAAAGGAAGAAGCTGATCTACTTGCAAATATTTAGTGACTTTTTCTGTCCCTGTTCCCAGTTCCCCCCACATCCCTCTTTTTTTTTTAGCTGAACCCAAAATTCTATGAAAAGCAGTGTATATTTTAACCTAGTGATTTGCGTAAATGATACTCCATCATCAGTCCTGATACTGATGCAATAATGCCCTCCAAAAGAAATGACAAAATCAACAAGTAAATCCAGTAAATTCTCAGCCACAGCCCCAAGGCACAGAAGTGAAATACTTTCCCAAGAGTAATAAAGAATGAATTTAGGGGCAAATGGGTTAAATCTCTGTATACATGTTGTAACAGTGCCGGCCCATCTCTCTCCCAACCCCCAGTTTGTTTTGTTTGTTTGTTTCACTTTTTTATTGAACTATGGACTTTGTGAGGGCTGGCAGTTTTCTTTTAGATTTCTAGGTGACAACAAAGTTAACCACTAAAATTGGGAAATTTATCTTCTCTCTGGAATAAATAGGTGGGGGTACTGACTGTTTTCTGACTACTCAGTGTTACTTTTAAAAATGTATTTTTTTCAGGGGTAGTACTGTTTTCATTTAGCATGCCTTTGAATTGCCGCCTACAGAAGTAAAAAAAGAAACCACAGCTATACAAGCCTGCTGACTTTCTTATAAAAGAACCAGTTTTAAACTTGTTTATACTACTGATTCCAAATGAATTCAAGATGGTGGCTAGTTAAAGAAAGCGAACCCATGCCAGGGAGTTTGATCAAAGAACTTCAATTCAGCAATGTTCAGTTTTAATTGACCACTAATTAAGCTACATTAGTCCAAGAAAGGTCTGTATCACTTTGAGTAATAAAGAAAAGAATTAATTTAACCCTGTGTCAGTCAGCTTTAGTAAATTCATCTGAAAGCAACTTCTCAAACGACAAGCATGAAAGAGGTGTCTAGTGCTAAATGCCAAAAGTAGTCTACAGAATTAAGAGAAGACCAGAGACTCAGTTTTCAAGTGCATTTGTCACTTCACTAGTGATGTCACCTTGCAGGTATAATTATCTTCATTACAGATACAAAGATGTCAGCTTTACTCCCTGGGTTGCTAAGGGTTGCTTTAAAATTGGATTCAAAACATGGCATCATACCAGTCACAGTTTTAACTTTCCTGTATTCTAGACAAAAATAGAGTGGATTTGCAAAATCATGAGAATTTTCAAAGGCTTGGAACTCTCCTTCTGGGAAAAGTGAGTTGAAGATGGGGGGGTGGGGTGGGTAACAACTGCAACACCACCACGAAAAAAGCTCATTTTAATTAGCAACCACAAGCTATGACAACCGTGACAGCAACATTAAAAGTCCATGTGTTAAAACAGTTCATTTCTAAAATCCAGTTGCAAAATTTTAACTTTCCCATACAGCGCCCATCAAAAAATTTTATGCTCACAGTTCTGATAAAAAAATCTCCACAAAGGGGTAGGGGGAGACAAAAATAGCAAAAACCCAATTTCAGGATTCAGGATTTAGCATCAAAATATAAAACAGGAATACAATGCTTTACAACTTCATGTTTATGATTGAAGTCCTTCACACTAACTCGGAGGTGAATTCTCTACGGTCTTAAGGCAAATACCAATAAGTAAAATATGTTTACATTTTGAAAATAAACCCAAATGCTAGTGGCACACTGGCTTCTATTTTCCGGTAGTAACCCCCCACCTTCTGTGCCTATAGGAACAGCACTGAATCTCACAGCACTGAATGCCATAATGACCCAACAATCTTTAAGAGGAATAGCGTTGTGGCCTCCAAACACATTTTATTTTGTCTTAATGGTTTTTGGCAACCAATGACTGCATTTTCTAGAATAGAATTTAATGAATAACATTTTTTTAACATTCTGCCAGTACTCATTAAAATGCACTTGTTTATGAAATGCAATAGCTAGCTATATGAAACCAAAATATTAATGCAAATTGGCATTTCTAAGTTTAAAGCAGTATTTGCATAACAGGAACTAAACATGGTACAAGCTGAAAGAGTGCAGAGAACACAAATGCCTCTTAACACCATAATTATTACTGAGAGAAATGATAGCTTGCTTATACCATTAGAAGCCCAATGAGAAAGCATCTGCTTAGGCATGTAGGTTCCTGGTACTCCCAGCTAGAGGATGATGGGAAAAAAATCTGCAGTCATCCCACCTATTAAAGTGACACGGGCACAAACACGCTCATGCCCTGTGCTGACCAATATCCCAGGAACTCTACACTCACGCCCTGCCATCCATAGTTCTATTTGAAAAACAACTGGTACAATTTTGAGTGAGCACCTATGAGTGGTTATCAGCATGTCTCTACAACTTAAAACTAAAAGATGCGAGGAAGGAAAGAAATATTTTTAGTAATTCATTCTACAAATTATGGCTTCCCTGGGCTATTTTGAAGAGGAGAAATCTTGACAAACGTGACATAAAAAATGTGTCAAAACTTATTACTTCATTCATCAAATATTGAGTGCCGACCACTATGTGCTTCTTGTTGTCAGCTTTGAGGGGAAGACAAAGAGTTAGAGGATAAAGTTTGTCCTCTAAATGTTTGAAAATGTGTTGAGAATTGAAAATTTCAAAACACAATGTCAGATTCAAAATTAAATGACTGTTAAGGATAAGACTAAGGACTTCTAAAATTAGCTTAAAGAGATATTTACATTATGTATGCAAATACAAACTACTTTTCTTCTAAAATAGGACTTTTTACTAGGACACTCAGCGCAAAGTTGTAAGCTCTCTAAATTCTGTGGAGACCAGCTCTCTGGGGACATTCTACTCAAAGGTTTTGCTTTGGTGTAAAAGCAAGTATGGTGGCTGTACTTTTATTCCTCTGGCTGCATAACTATTTCTTGGTTATCCACAATATGCTAACAAATGTGTAAATATGCACTAAGACACGGTCTATCTCCTGGAGGATCTTTCTGGATGATTCAAAAAAGATGTGATTCTGGGTCCTCACTGCGTGCAGATGGACAAAGGGCGGTGTGCTTTATAAAGTTTGTCAAAATCAAGCTTTAAATTTAATAAACATGAGATGCTCTTCTCAGAGGGGACAAACATCCACTAAAACGCTAGGTGGCATTAAAATGTCAGTTCTTACTTCTGATGTTTGCTGAATGCAAAGGTATACAGGTGTCGAAATGATATTGAAATGTGTAACAGAAGCGGCTCTAGTTCTGTTCTAAGCCATATGATCTTGAGCATGGTCTTCAGACCTGTCATACTTCCCTTCCCCAGGCATGCAGTCAGTGACCACCTCGTTGGACAGCTCTGTGAAAAGCAACAGCAGTGTATGGCCCACCTGTCTTACTGCAGCCTCTGAGGGTTAAATCAGATGGTGGGTGAGAAAGTGGTTTGAAAGGGCTGAGGTTTGCAATTGTATTTTATTGAATATTACTACAATAAAATAATTTCTGCAAACTTTAGTTATAAGCTTCTTTCCTATTAATTAAAGTCACAGTAAGATTGGTTTTATACTCTGTTAATGTCTGACAAATACCACACACGCAAGCTTTCTGAAGCACATTCTAAACACATGGTGTAAGTGAGTTAATATTCTAAATTTATTCAGGGCACAATACTGGAGCATATGAAACATAAAAGAGTTACTGAGAGGCCAATATGGACAATCATAATTAATCATTTTTGATCATATTGATTAAAAATGAGAATAAGGTTCAAGCTCCTTCAAAAAGCCTTGAATTTGCAGTTAAAAAAAAAAAAAACTACTACCTCCCATAAACAGAAATACCCCAATCAATGAGATCATCATCAAAAATGGTAATCTTTATCATTTGCCTGGCACACATATAGAAATATTTAAAATTTCACTTTAGTTGCTCACTTTGAGTACAGACAATCCTGTACAATAAAATGTGGAAGACAAATCAAATAAATGCCAATTAGGCTATAAGATGGCTCTGATGTGACTAGCACAATAAATGCATTAGTATTAATGTGATTTTATTCAAACTGTGTAGCCCCCAACTGGACAGGGCAACAGGGAGGTTCTGGGCACAGTGTGAGGATACTTAGATGGAGCTGAAATACAGCAATGGACGAAGCGATACGGAAAAGCAGATCTGCATACCAACAAGAGATGGAGCCGGCTGCCATCTCTACCCTGACTGAACCTTGGAGGACCTTGTATAGCACGAGGAGGAAATTCAAGAATGGCACTAGTTACTGTCAGACTTGGCAGCTCTCTCCAAACCTTGGCATCTAAGAAGTGAGGTGTGCTTCTGGGTTCTACAAGTTGGCAGGTGTAAGACTCTGCCACCAGATACTGCCACCTTCCTCCACAGGGTGCTAGGGAAGGCAATCTAGGTTTCAAAATCACTTCCAAATCACTGCCAAGAATTACCCACCATTGATGGGAAGTGCAGGAGTGGCAGGAAGAGAGATCCCCTTTGTGGGTGGAGAAAAAAAGCTGCCTTATTGGGAAAGCTGAAAAGAGAATCTTTAATGTTATTTTTAATTTTTAATCTTTTCTTGGTGCAGAGGAGAGAAGTAATGATGATGCAACCAATACCCTTAATGTCAAAAATATTTAAGTCTAATTAATAGTTTCTTTACACTAATTTATTTCTTCTTTATGTCCTCTAAAAAATATTACTGATTCAAAACTTTTAGAGAAGATTTAGAGGCTTTTAGAATACTACTAAACCAACATTTGCATTGAGTGCGAGATCAATATATTTTGAAAAGTAATATATAGAGGCTATGAAGAGAGGTACATTCTCTTCATGCATATACTCAACATATTCTGCCCTGAGGTTCTTTTAGTGGGGTCACAAATAGAGTATTATATTTGCAACACCTGAAATGAGTTACATATTTCCAAGATATAGGTGGAGATACCTGGCCATTATTAACGTGCACTATGCAGAAAAAAAAAAAAAAAGAATTGTTTTAGGAAGAAAAATGAAGCCACTATCATTCTTAAGGCAGCTGACCATTACGCCAGGAATTAATTATTAAGGGCCAGGTCTATAACTTCAAAAATATGATTTTTCAACTGCAGCACTAGTGAGGAAGCTGACCTGTAAGATATGAAACAATATCCTTGGCCTGTACCCATCAGATGTCAAGAGTGAACCCCCACTTCATTCCTGCAGTTGTGACAATCAGATATTTTCAACATATTGCCACATGTCCCCTGGGGGGCACCACTGTTCTAAAGATAGATGTTTGTAATCTGAGCATGCCTGCAACAAATGCCCACTTTGGTTTTCTTAATTCTTCACAAACAATGGCCATCACTAGGAGATCTTCCTTCAGCTAAACCAGGAAGCATCCATTTATACTGATGGATCACTCCATCTATGACTTTTTGACCTTGTGATCTTACAGCACACATCAGTCCTAGGTTGTAACTTTGAAATAGCCTGCTCATTCTGGAAGTTTTGCAACCACACTATTATAATTAGTTATATGATAGCTAATGTTCACTACTTTTGACTAATGATCAAAACTATGCACAATAATCAAAATAATACACTGTATGTAAATGTTGATGAATAAACAAGTTTTGAGTAATAAATAATTGGCATTATCTATTACTGTCTAGTTATGTAATCTATCCATCTATTCACCCACTCATCCGTACTTTCTCTGATCAGCCATACATTTATCATCATAAAATCTGTCATGCTTTTAATTCTGATTGAGTTACACAGGTAAAAAGCCTAGGACCAGCCAAAGAGTTTAATCTACATAGCTCCCTGTTGGCAATGCATCTGTGAGGCACTATTATCTATAAATAATTCCACATCAGGCCAGCTGTATGTTTTATACTATACATCATCTACTTCAAAATAGGAAGCTATCTCAATATCCATGTGTTTTAAGTTTTGTCAGACTGGTTAAACTGTTACTCTTCTGCTACATTCATGATTCCAACACTGGTTATCATGAAATCAATGTCAAAATAGATCAACCAAAATCAGAAAGCACCATTTAATTCTAAAACAAGGTAAATGGATCTGCTAAGTGAACATTAAAATATATATTAAGGATTCAAAAAACAAGTGCTAGCTTAAAACTACTTAGGCATAATCTTTTAATCTTTTTTTTCGCCCATCATTTAAAAATGATAGAAGAAAAGAACCATATAACCAAAACTTCCTCCATAAGGACGTATTTAGTGTGGTTTTGCATTTCTCAAAGTCATATCTGAAAAGTAAAGAAGTGTAGAGGTTAGAGTCTCATAATGATTCACATAAGTCATCTTTCTCGGAGTTAATGAAGTAAACTAAATCCTAAAAGGTTTTATTAGAAAAACTGACATTGTAAAGTTGGGCTAAGAGGATCTACGATTATAGGAATTCTTTAAAAGGTAAATGAATTTAACAATCACACTGCTTTTTATAGCAGTTTTAGCTCATTCCCTGAAAGCATCCAAGGGGTTTGCTGCACTTTGCAACCTCTGGGAAGTAGGATTACCAGATTCACATCAACATATCTAATTTTACAGTTACCTTATTTAAGTTTTTAATACAACACAGGTCTTTTACTCAGGTGTTAATAGAAAAATCAATTTTAAGTCACAACAGCTGTGATCATTTTAAATATCACAGCTGTCATGAGTTTAAAATAACCAATTTGAGCATACACATTTCTGCTGCAAATATAACAAAATGAAAATATGATGGAATTTTATCTTTCACTCCCTCTGAAGCTGAATATCTACTACAACAGTAGGGTAATAACTTATTTGTTATGAAATAAACTCAGGTTCCTATTTCTTTGCTGACCTAGCCAACAGACAGCTTACAAAAACAGAAGGACATCATCTTAAAGTTAGACTACTATGGAACTAACTGTGCAAAATGTTTAATTATGGAAACAGTATTAACTCTGGAAAGACAGTTAAATAGTTGATATCAAAATTGAGAGATCATTTATGTAAACATTTTGCTGCGAAGCCGGGGAGAGATTAAGTGGGATCCATGCTACACATTAAGTGTTATTAAAGTCTAGGTATTAAAATTATTACACAGGACAAAATCTAAACTCACATGTATAACAACCAGTAACTTCAAGGAAATAAATAACCAGCTTTTTTGCAGTCTCAAACTATCTGTTGGATAGGAAGAAGTCAAGATAATTTTTCCCTTCTCAATCCAAATCTGGCATTACATTTTGAAGATTATAATGACATTCTTAAGAACCTAAAATACAGAAAAAAGGAATGTGGGTCTCCTTATTCCACTGGCTGCCAAGAGTTTAGGTTTCTCTGTATGAAATTAATTGTGGAAAATGAGCACCCAAGACATTCTTGAATTATATTAACAACCATTGCCACCTATGAGAGGAACAGGGCTGAAGTACTAGAAAACTGATTATTGTGTAATTAGTATAAAGATGAAATAAACTAAAGGAAAAAAAATAAACCAAAGCTCTGGCAATAGTATATCATTTACATTATCATTTAAAAAACTTACTCAAAGTCCTACCGACCTGACCAGAAAATAATAACTAGAAAATAATAATCTAAAACATTTAACATAGTGGTGGAGTCATTCTTAAATTAATATGATATGCCCCTCCTCTTGCCTTATATTTCCCTACATATTCACAAGGGAGACATGAAAGTTGGCGAATCCACCTATACTAAAAAGCTGGTATTTCCACTCTGTTCAGGGAGGCTTTAGTGCAGCAGGTACAGAAGAGTCCTACCATCCCCTATTATTTGCATATTAATTTCAAAGCTACACGAAGAACACTGTAGTCTTTTAATCACATCAACACCCAAAAAGGCACTACAAAGTAAAACCACACTTGTTAAACATTTATCCCAACCCCCACATCACACAAAGGACGCCTAAGAAAACAGCACCCATCCTGCTCCTGTGTGCTGAGCCTCCACGTCTGAATTGTAATAACAGGTGCAGAAATAATAATGTGCTGGGCAATCAACTTTTTCCCTCTGATTTGTCAGTTTAGCTTAATAATGCCATTAGGAATGTAAACATTTCTGCAATTTATATTTAAAAGTCAATAAAATAATGGGGTGCAAAATTTATCCTTTTTAATTTTTTAAGTAATACATTTGATTATTTTAATCACGTCAGTACTTAACTGGATGGGGTTTAAATATGCATGTAACATCAATTTAATTTGGTTTATTCGTTAAAAAAGCTATTGAGCAATACAGCATTATTCAGAGAGAGTGAGAGAATGCACACATTCTGGGGGGGAAAGGAGTACATTTCCACTTTTGGCTCCCCTTCTTGGGCATGGGATTCCAGCGCCTTCGGAATGTCTTTCATTATGAGTGTTTTAAAATGGTAGCCTCAGAGGTGAGAATCCTATACACACTCACTAGATGACTAACAATAAAAACAAGGAGTGTTTCCATACTGTGGCTAAACTTTATTGGGGCTATAGTAATAGGATTGTGGTTGGTAAACGCATCAACTATTTTTAAAATGGTGTCAGAGCTTTTCCCAACATAGCAATTCCCATTTGAACAGGATTATTATTGGTGCAGTCATTCGGTACTCTATAATTCTCACCCTTGGGTTTGTGGAGGTGAAAAAGCCAAGATAAATGTTAGCCTCCACTCTTAACATCTCCTATTCATTTTCAGGTCAGCTACAATGGAAGCAGCTGGAATTCAACTCTCCCCTCTCGGTCCCACCAATTACCTCAACGTGCCCTCTCTCAGGAGGAGTGTGATTTGGCCTCCAGGAAAGCACAGCCCAAGGTCTCTAGAGGATGCCAAAGCCTGAAAAAAATTTTTTTTGGTGGAATCTGAAATTAGACCATCATCTTTACTCTCTCACTTCTGACTTCTCAGGTGTTTAAAACCCACTCTTTAGCCTAACTGGAGAGGGGGACTGCCTTTAAAGCAGAATACTTTCCCAAATAAAATGCTGGAGGTATAAGTATCCCTATTAAAGTAACTTTTGAATAAAATGTCCTGATTAGCATGTGCAGATTAGACCACCTTAATTAATAAGAATTTGAAGAAAACTAGATAAAAGACTTAAAGCAACAGGAAATTTACAGACAAAACCATCAAAAATGTGTATGTTAAAATACTGTTGAGAAGGTGGTTTTGTGACTTAAGTACATCTGTTAATAAAAGCTTATAGCTTGCAAGTTAAATCATAAATTTTGAGCAAAGTATTGCAAAGTTACCAATTTCAAGGCAAACTAGTGAATTTAACATTCAGAACTATTCTTCAGAAGAATAGAACTGTTTTTCTTAATAAAATATAATAATAGCTATTTGTCTAACATGATAGGATAAAGTAGCAAATAGTATATTACAGATTGTCAAGTGTTAAAACACCTCCAAAACCTGGGAAGTTTCCTGAAAATCCTCCGCATCACTTTTTAGATCACTTCATTCAAATAGAATTATTTTATGGAGGTATCTCTATCAGTTTGTCACTACTCATCTGTTTTGCCTAGTATACAGATAACTGCTTTTTAAAATTACTATGATGATTTCCTGAACAGGTTATAAATATTTTATAAACACAGTTCTAAATCTTATTTTTTAGCATAAACATTTTTATAATGTTTACAACATATAACTTTATGCCGTATCACCTTAGAGTTATGTTTGGAGTATTAAGGACTGATTTAAACCCAATCAAGTCTACACAAACTCTAAAAGATTGAAATCTAAAGTCATCTTTTAAATTACACTGACTATGAAAAATGAAAATTTTTTAATCTGATAATCTTGGAGGAAAAAAGGGAAAGGAATGTGTGTGTGTGTGTTTTGAAATTGTCAGAATTCTAACGTATGTATTTAGGTTTCATAATGAGAACAAATAGGTCTCTACTGCATTTTCTTAAGAGAAAAGTAAACCTGAACTTGAACAACTTTTAAACTTGCCACAATCATATTTTAAATCTACATATTTTCACTGGATCCTTAATATTACTCATAGATAAAAAGAAAAGGATTTCCTGATGGCAGACTGCTAACCCTATATAGGTATGGTATACATGGCAATTCTAGTGATACAAAGTCTAATGATACAAAAGCAATATCCCCTCCCCCTTGGTAGCATCACAGTGTAGAAGTTTCAAGCAGGCTTGGAGACACACACAACATTTGTAATAATGGAATACATGATGATGTCTAAAATCAAATAATGATAAAAGCTATTTAAAAATAACTTTTAAGGAAGAAATCGCTAATTCTCAAGTCTCTATAGTGGTACTGCAATTTTAGTAAAAAGCAAAAACAAACAGGGAGAGTAATGCAAACCACATTTATAGTGGAACAGGAAACAAACAATTCTTCAGCACAATTTCCTGTAGATCAGTTGGAAAGGTATTTAAAGACTGCACCAGCATTAGATCTTTTTTTCCTGGCTACCTTTTTCCCCAGTGCTCTTCCCTCTGTGTTTCAGTGTCCTTTCTTTTAATTCTCCTTGAAACAATGCCATAGTCTAGCTATAGGGATGCTTATCATTTCTCAACTATACATATACAAATGTTCAGACCTATCAGAAATTAGGAATTAAATAAAATTAACCGAATATATCACCGATCTATATTTTTCCTCCTAAGTAATTTGCCCCAGAGAAATGTTCTGGCATCTGTGAATCTCAGGCAGAGATTTTGGAAATTTAATCAGAGGCAAGAGAGCAAGATGTAGTCCCAATATCAAGGTTAAGTGTCTGGTGATTTTTTTTTTTTTTTACCAGCTTAAATGTAAACAACAAAATGAACAGAATAGTTTTTAAACAAGCAAACACGAAAGGAAAAGAATTTCATTGTTATTTTATAATGGGGTAAATTAAAATGCTTGATATGTCAACACCAAAAAGTAAGTTGACTTAAGTTTTTTTTTTTTTTATCTGCGTGTTTTGTCTATGATATATTTTGTATTCTTGAATCCGTGGGGAGTTGAAAAATTAGTTTGTGACCTAAGCAAATTTTTATTCAGTAATAGAAGCTAAACAAGGAATTTTAAAAGTAACACAATTATTCCAGCTGCTTTCATTTTTAACTGTAGTTCTGAAAATAGTTAAGTATATGAATTATCTTTTAAAAAATTAAATACAATTTGCATGGTCGACACACTATTAAAAACTTTAAAACTCAGTGGCTACCTGCATGAGGCTCCGGAAAGCAACCGTGAGGTCTGCAAAGAAAAGGTTATATGTAAAATATACCGGAAAATATTATTACAGGTATTGAATAAATATTAAGCTTTTTTTTTTTTGTAAGCACTTTCTTCAGTATGTGGGGGGAAAAAACCTAAATACTTTGAATCCTAATCTTTAGCTTATAAACTTAGGTTGCTATCTGAGATTGTCACTAATTCACAGGAAAACTATCTTCTGAGAGTGCATTTCCAACTGAGACTGTGATATCAAAATGTCCCTTTTTCATCTAAAGCAGGAATCACTTTTTTTTTTTTTGGTCTCAATATCAGAAATAATCAACATTCATTTTCATCTTTGAACTTTATGGGGTTGAAAAGCTGCATAATATGACCACCAGTCAGAATGTAAACATGGAAAAGCTCATTACCATTTACTTTCTGAGATTTGATGACTTGACAAATAACTATTTCAAAACGACTAGTTTGAAACATGGTTTGAAGCTTGTTAGTATAAAGCAAAAAGAGCAATTACAATAATTATAGGTTTCTCTGTACGGTTTAACACATGCACATGCTGGCGAGAGCTGATGATGTGATCTTAAATTACCATTAGGAGGGAATTTCGCCACTTTTGTTTTCAATTTCATTTGCCATAATTTTATCTTTGTGAAATTGATTTATTTTTAGATATATGGCATTTGACCAAATAATTACTTATTAAAATTCTTATTCACTGAATAAGAAGATACAAGTAGTTATAACAAATCAAAATGTAGAGCTAGAGCCATACTTATTGTAGCTCAGGTGATGCCTGATACAGCTTCCAGCCTCAATGAGGACTGACACCGGGCACAATCTGACAGCAGCTCACACTTGTAACACTTAAAAGAAACTCTACTGATTTTCTCTGCAGAAAAGCCTCTCTCTGTAATTAAGATGAAATGCTTTAAAAATTTTTATTTAGCTGAGCAACCAATTCATTTGTATTTAATCCTCTAATCCACAGAGAAAAGAAATCACAAAAATCATTTGGTCAAGTCCATCAGACTCTCACCTGAAAAGGAGCTGATTTTTAAAAATACACTCTGATGTATATTCAGGATAGATTCTTTGATAGCGCTAGTGTTGATTTTTTTGCAGGTTTTGGCTTCATGAAGTCCACACTTGAGAACAGGTTCAGTGTTTCACAAAATGAAGAAAACAATTTGTTGCAGAATATGGTCATGGAAACACTTCATAACTTAAGGTAACAGAAAATTCATGTTTTCCTTTGTCCTAAAATATCATTGATTGTAGCATTTCTCTTGCTAGGAAATTAGAGGAAAACTGGTTTTACAAACCCTATAGTTGCCAGTCCAAAAAGAAGAAATCATAGTTGTTGTAATGCTTAATTGTACTCTTCCCACAACCTAAAATCACAGTGTTTTGGAATGATTTTACATTTTTCTTCTTTTGTTTATTCACAGGCAAAACCTGCTTCCTCTGGCCTCTCTCAGTTCAGAGAGTTCAAACTGAATTTAAACAAGTAATTGACTTGTCACTGGGAAAAAAAGGAAGGAATTCAGTGCTGTGTTGTCTTCAGAGGAAAGCTTGTGTAACAAATAGCTGATCACACTTAACTCCAACAATTTTGCTTAAAACACACATTGGTCTTATGCGCACATACACACAGAAATGCATAGATACGCAAACCCCAAACAACACAGGAAACTCAAATGTAAAGTCTCTTCGATAGGCATTTTGAACAATTAACGCATGGCATACACAATCTCCACAAGATGTCTGGCACCAAATCAAAAGCCGCTGAATGCAGAATTAGAGCCAGTACAATACACACTGTAGAATAAACAAAAATCTGCTTCCCCAGTGTATGCATGAAGGCATTTGTAAAAATGGTATAGAATTGGCCCATGCAAGGAGCACACACTACTAGACTTTGCTGTCTGTCTCATGAAGCAAAAATGAAGAACTGGTAACCATCCGTGGTTTCAAAAGCTTTCTGCTGGTGTTCCAAATGGCTATTTTTTCTAACTATAATGTATGTACAATTTGCCTCTTTCTAGTGTTTGAATCAATAGAGATACACATCACCAGATTTGTTTTTAATAAACGCCTTAAAACAGTTCCTATAAATACATTTCCTGTGACAGAGCGATCTTGATTTTATGAGTACCATCCTCTCAAAAAAAAAAAAATCTAACAACCAAAATATTTGGCAACTGAGAGGGCATATTAGTGATATGATGTCATATTTAGCATTTTCTTATGGTAGAGGCAACTGGCAAGCTATGGGAATGGAGCACATATTTTTTTAAAATTCATTTTGGCTAAAGGGGAGTTAAAATGTTCAAACCTTGAACTAAAATTTTATCAGTTCAGACATTAAAAATGTAAAATTAATAATCAGAATATTAAAAATCCTATCACTGGTAATTCCCAAAGATAAAAATCATGTAACTTATATTCGTTGCAATTTTCTTACAATGCAAAAGGGTCAGATAATTCCTGAACCTGTTTGCTTCTGATGCACTTTTTCTAGCTAACTATGATAGCATTATTTACAAAATTTTCACTGAAAAGACTATAAAATTAAGGACACTGACGATGTTGTAGATAGGATTGTCAAAAAGATAACAGGCAAAAGCCCTAAGAACTACATATAATTCCCAACAGCAAATGAGGCACTTGTTACAAAAAAGAAGTTACATAATCCTAATACTGATGTTACAAATTTAACCACTTCACATTTGATCAGTTCACAAAATAAGCCATTTGTTTTAAAATCATGTTCCCTTACCACATTCACCACACTTAACTATTCTTCTAATTACACACTATGTTCTCTTTTTAGGAAAAAAAAAATGAGAGAGATGAAAATAGGATAGTTTTGTGAACTTTTGATGATTCACTTGCACTCTTCAAAATAAAAGTGATCGGTATTATTTAACAGTTGCTCATTCACAAACTTTCCTAAATGAAATAATTAACGTTCTTGAATCATAGTGCACCCTCAAACAT
>JAGFMF010012290.1:5388447-5480947 GCA_019455555.1 Galemys pyrenaicus
TTTGAGATTAAGGAATGGAAAACCTTCACTTTCATTGATCACAACTGAATAGAATCTTTCTAGGTTGCAACGTTTTCAACAAGCAAGTGACTATATTTATTTATTGTTTTTATATGATATCAACCAACAATTAGAAGGGGGAAGGAACAAAAAAAAAAAAAAGAAGGAAAGAAAGAGGGGGGGCGGAGAGGAGACGGGCTGACTTGAGCTTGCCAAATTCAGAGCATCACAGGAAAGGAGGGCCTCTGGGAATTGATCCCAAATGAAACTAAATCATTTGCATATGCCGAAGCAAATGCCACCCGAGCATACATCTATTCTCAAGAATCAACTTTAATAATTCAAAGCACCTATTTCCTTACAACTCAACATGGTAACAAAACACATACAGTATTAATAAACAACGAGGGATGAGTAGTGTTGGTTCTGAAGAGCAAAACCTTGGCTAATGGTGGAAAGTTTCCCCCACACTCTAAAATAAACACACACACCGCACACACACACATATAGGAAGGCCCAGAGGTTTGTCTAACTCACTTGCTCTGCATTTATTTGGAAGGTCCCCAGAGGTTTGTGTAAACAGTACTTGAATTATAATCACACATTTCATTCAAATTTCATGCTTTGAGGATTTTTTCCTCATTAGAACAGTTAGTTGTCAATCTGACAGGATCACATTTGTAACCTTTAAACCACCCTCAGTGTTTAATGCAGATCTGGCCAAGGTACCCACCTACTAGAGGACAGTGTGTAAAATCTATGACCAAGAAGAGAGGCCCGAATTTAAAGAGAGAGAAGTTGGGGTTTTGGTGTTCTTGTTGTTCCTTTGTTGTTTCTTATAGAAACCCCTGATTCAGGAGACTGTTTCTACACCCTAACTTTCCAGACATGAACTGAAGAAGATTTCTTAACTCTTCTGATAAATGACCATTCTGCTTCATCTAAAAGCCTCTTCTTAAATATTTTGCAAGCACATAAATGTCTTTCTATTAATTTTGTATCAATAAAATTCATACTTTAATGAGTTACAATTAATAGTTTAAAAATTGAAAGCTCTCATTGCTTTTAAATATATGGTTAACATGTGCATACATAAATATTTTTAATCTGATAAGGTGAAAGAGATTTTTAAACCCTGACAATTCAACACATGAGAGTCCAAAAATGAAAATGAGACTAGAACAGTAAGCTTCCTGGACTTCATTTGCTAGTGAAAAAGAGTCTCAAATTTCAAAAGTACAAATTTGCAATTATTAATAAAGACACACTCCTTTGAAAGGCAATGTATGAATTATAATAAATGAGACACTGAAGGTATTATCATCCCGTGATGTTCAGGTTTTGGTTTGCTGACCTTGGAATACATTTCAATCACAGAACTCAAGTCAGTGGCTTGTCAACTGAGACATATCTGAAAACTCAGACTTTGAAGTTTTTCTTTGTGACAGAAATATCACCATGATAAATTTTTAGTGTGATGCGTGGGGAGTTAGCACAGAAGTATAAGAACAACTGAAGCTATATGCATAAATCCATGTGTTTCATAATAATTTTAAAAGAAGTCTTAATCAGATCAGACAATCTTTAAGGGGCTGTGACTTGGTCTGTTGTTCGTTTAAGCACTGTGTAATTGTGTAAGTTACCTAACAGTAGCTAAGCAAAAGCTCTTCTTGTCATTGAAAAGATAGAGAATGGAAGTTAGCTACACAAAACAGTAAACCATCACTCACTCTGTGGAGAACTAAAAACACCCCTAAAGACACTGGGGTAGGAGTGTGGCCAGGTGTTCTATTTGCCACTTTTACCAATAAAACTAATATGTAGAAGGACAAACCACTTAAAATAAAAAACAAACAAACAACACTTAATTCCTTAATTCTCACCTTCTGCTATAATCTGAAGTTCACAGTATTTTTGTGATTTTTTTCTTCCAGAAAGCCCTTGATAGACACATATAAAGTGAAGCAGAATTGGAGGCACACATCTAGGATCGCCATAGGAATTTGGAGAATATGTGACCCAAAATCACAATGTTTGTAGATACTATCACCTAAGGTAGAGACACTCAATAAAAACTTGCTGAATGAATGAATGACTGCATTAAAAAACAAGTAATATTGAGATCCTATACCATGTGAGTGAAGTCTCTTGGATTTGTATATTCACTCAATCATTGCAAAAACAATTATTTAATTTAATGATTTCCTACTTTGGGTTAAGTCTCACCCCGGGAGAATTCAGAGACATGTATGACATTCTTTCCTGCCTTCAGAGATCTGACCACATGGCTGAGGTGAGAATCTGTGCTCCTATATAAAATGGAAACTAGGACTAAATACTAAAGTTTTAATTATGAAGTAGAGACAGTTATACATCTATCAAACAATCAGGAAACAAACTATAACAGCGTAAGGCACTAAATTATTCACTTCCAATCAGATCTCATTAAATTCTACTTTTTTTGAATGACTGCAACATTACATGGCTACTGCAAAATCTAAACAAACCCAGAGAAATACACACACAACATACAACACACACAGAGTATCCTACACATTGCTCAGAACAAGGCCCAATAAATATGGGTTGATGAATGAATGGCAGACATATGGGAGAACACAATTTTCCTCCCAGGATATCACTTGGTAGAACTTGGACAACTACACATTATTGTTTAAATCACTGAACACCTAAAGAATATTTCTCTTTTTAATGTAATACTTGCTTTCTTCTACAATGCAGTTCCTCTTTTGCCTAGCACAGCTGAATCATCTAAACATCATAGCTCAAGGAAAACAGTGATATTCATCAATCCACAATGATTACATAATATAATGGGAACAAGCAAGACTATAAATAACCACAGATAAATAAATTAAATAACCTTAGATAAATACCCCATCAACAAAATTGGATAATGAAACAGTAATTAATAAATGTATAGTGATATATAATTTTAAAAAAATACAATTGCCTACACCTGTTTAATCTTCACAATCAGTACTCTGTGATGGGTATTATCATTCCTACTTTCAAAATAGAGAAATAAGGCTCAAAGAGCCTTAGATGACATTTCATAGATCACAAAGCTACTAAGACACTGGAATCAGGATATGAACAAAATTATGAAATCCCAAGAGCTCACACTTGAGGGGAGCTATAGCTGTATAAGAAGTACAACTATGCCACTCTTCTGCAGGTGATGGTAGCTAAGTCATACGCCAAGTTCGAGTTCACTTTTTTATCTTAACACAAGCACTTCTTTTGAAGCCAAATGAGAGGACACCTAGTTCAGCACATCAGTGGCTTTTTATAAATGATGGTGCGTTTTTTTGTCCCTCCTCTGCTGTTTTTTTTTTTTTTTCCTATGCAAGAGTGCTTTAAAGAACTGTGGAAAAACAACCTCACTCAAAATAGACTTAACAGAAATCGACTGAAATGGAAAACAATTATAAAAATAAAGGATCATGCAAAACTAATCACTACTAAACAATGGTATCAAATAATAATCTTTTTGTAGCCCCCTCTATTATTAGAATGAGGAATATGTATGTACAGTTAGTGATACTTAAATATACAGCATCTATTTGTGCTCTTGTATCAAAACCTATGTTCTCATATTTAAACATATATGAATAAGTTTTGTCAAGTTAGGAAGAATAGATAATCTAGGCTACCCTTATACACAGAAAACAGGAGGTATTACTGAGTTTAATTTATTCAGAAGCTATACAGTTGGATTACTTTACTCTCCAGTAGGAGTCACTAGAAACAACATATTTAATCAGAAGCTAAAACAACGTTGATGTACAAATGCATATACAATGATGGTGTATTTTAATAATTTTTAATAAATAGTGACAGTTTATACCTAAGTAGGGGTCAGTGTTTGATATTTGACTTTAACTGCAATGGCAAAAATCCACAGGCATGAATACAACTTCATAGAAGTTTTAATTATTAAAAGGAGCACACAAACACATAGACATACAGAGTAAAACAAATTTTTTTTTCTGACAACCACAATCTAGTAGTGACTATGCACAGGCTTCCTGTATGTTCATTTCTGAATTTCTTGTCTTGAGATTTTTAGAATGCAAAATAACTGTGCTCTCTTAATAAGCAATTAAGCCTTTTACTTTAAAAAAGGACTTTCCACAATTGAAATCCTAATTATATTTAACTCTTTACAAAATACACATTAGGAATAAAACCACTTATCTCAAATATGCTTATCAGGTAAATATAACACATTTATCTGAAGTAAATCCAAATCACATGAAAAATTGAGATAAAGGACGAGTCATCCCAATCTTCTCAGGGGTATACTCTCTTGACACCAGTTAAGATAGGGACAAGAACAGTAGTTTTAAGCAATTGTGTAGCTCAAATATGGACAAGCTTAAGTTAGAGGATTCTTTTATCGTGAAAAAGTATCAAAATATCAGCAACAGACTGTGAAATTTAATTTCTATTTGTGGCTTTATCAGTGACTTCCTATGTTATCTTGACTTGGATATTTTTATATGGTTTGGGTTCATTTTTAGACAACCAAATGATTCAACCATGCTCAAATATTTATTCTCTTCCTGGCTGGTCAGGTAGCCTGTAGTCATATTGATTATAATGTGATTTACATTAATTACTAAAGTAAGCAATGTGGGCTATTTTTTTTTTTAAAACTAGACTTTCGTTCCATACATATTTGACTTCATCCTGTGGCAGTAATTCTCCTTAAAAGAAAGAGGAGGTTTACTGTTTTGCTTTATAAGCAATTATAAAAAATCACAGATATATATATATATTGTTTCGGTGATATAAAGTAACATGTAAAATAAATGTAAAAACTAGGCTCCCAAATATGTCTATCCAGTTAGATCTGGTTAGAGTCATCTTCTTTCCTTTCTACATATTTTCACATTTCTGTTGAAAAGAATGAGCATGTCAGTATCCATGTGAATACCACATCTCCTATTAACTTCAATAATCCAGAGATATAAAATGGCATTACTCTACGGACTGGGGAAGAGATATCTAATGGTTGCATGTGTGATACAGTAACATGAAATACTAAATTGTAAAACCAGAACATCTAGAATTTTATGTTTAATTGCAAAGGAAACTGTACGCTTAATTCAGACTGACTCTTATGTCTTTCTTCCTCAATATCATCCAAAGACATGTAATTGCAAAGTCTTGAAATTATTCTACCACCAAATCTCTCAAATATTAAATGAAATTAGGAAAAGAGAGTGCAATTGGCAGTTATGGAGAATAAAGGACTTCATTATGCTTTTTATTTTCCCCAGGACATCAATCTTCCCCTCCTGGGATAAATGGAATGTTCTTTAAAAAATAAAGAAAATCCTTTATCCTAACTCAGTGTAATACATAGCCTGTCTCCAAGTTTGATACAAAAACAAACCATTTCTATTTTGGTACAATGAGGAAGCATAGCAATGGACAATATAAAAAAAAACAGAGATGGAGGAAGTTGACTCAGATTGCTGCACTTCCTAGATGGGGAGAGCAAGGAGGCTGGCCACAATCACCTGAATCAAACGAAGTAAGATGACAACTGTTTTTTCCGTCAAATTAATGCACGTGTAAAAATGAATTCCCGAAAAATTAAAGGGGAAATCCTGGATATGTTTGTTTGTCTGTGTGAAGGATCCCATTTGAGACATTTTCGACAAAATGGATTTATGAGATAGACTGGAATCTGGGCACAGGATGTACAGAATTTTTTAAAATTTGAGAATAAATACTGGGCTTCCCAATACATTGCGCAATGGGCAAAGGAAAATCTGACATCACAATGAAAATAATTCTCATTCTAAATAGAAGAATTGTCTAGGGTTTCTTAACCACCTCCGCCTTGGGGTGGGAATTCTAACAATTTCCTGAGGTTTCTAACTGTTGATAACGTGTAATTGTTTGACATCTTTGAGCATGTAGAACAATACATTTCTAGTTAGAGAACAAACAATTCTCAAATACTTTAATGGTTGCCTCTGATAAATACCCAATAAAAAAAAAAAGGGTAGATAAAAAGAATAAAAAAAGTTTTAAAATGAAATTGAATGACCATACAACATTAGCAACCTATGTACATCATTATAGAGGGGTATATGTTAATTTTTTGTTTAATAAAGTTTCTGCCCAAAATACTCCTTTTGTGTAATTGGAAACCAAGCACTTTGAGCAAGAACTGATGGTATTTCAAGGAGCAAAGAATAGCAGGTTTAAGTTCCCGAAAGTCAATTCATAGCCTCAAGCTTAAACAGGCCACTAATACACTCCAAAAGTAAATGTGTTCTTTAACTGAAAATGACCTTCAATTACAACTATTTGGATTAAAAATATCTCTTCATTCTATTAATCCTAAGTATAAAAATATGTAGCCACACAAAAATAGTGATGCCATGGACAGGTGAGATAAGTTTGCATCATCATTCAATTAAGAGGTAGGTGCTTATAGTGAATCCCATGAGTAAGACAAAATAAATTGTTTTGAAAAAGATAATGTGCAATTAGAGAAAATTCTGGGCTTGTAATAAGTGAAACTAAAACATACTCATAAGCTTTCACTGAATGCAAATAGCATTTAAATAGAATTGTTAAGCAAACATTTGAATTGATAAATTTAGGGCTCTACCAGTAGGCCAACTAAATCAGGTAAAGGAGAGAAGTGACAAAAAGTCATATGGTAGTAATGACCATACTTCCATTCACTGACGATTGGGCAAAATTGATTTTACAGGATGTCTTCATAGTTATCAACTAGTTTTACTATTAATCGTGTCAAAATTCCAAATAATGACATTTTCTCTTTGAAAAGTGTATCTGCTTCCCAATTCATCAGCAAATTGCCTTCTTTAAAAACAATTATTAAATGCATACTAAACATAAAACAACTTAAAAATTGCTTCAGATGAATCAAAATCCCGAATGGTCAAGTCCCCCATTTTTATCCCTTTGGATATTTCCTTTATCACAGAATGTGATATTTTCTGGAACATCTGTTTGGAGCCTGCAAGTGATTTTCTTTATGGAGTTCAAGTACCTGCCTACTTAGGGTACCCTACTGAAAAGTGCAGTGTGCAAGGAGAAGGCTCAAAACCATAACAGACCAGAATTCCTCAAGCTCTACCCATTTTGTACTATGGATGCGTCCTTCCCACTTATCAGCAATTTTGATCTTTAACTGATGAATTTTTCATGCTTTTTGCAATTTTGGTTAAAATAATATAAATGCCTGTAGTCACAGAATTTCTCAGAATTAAACATTTCTGCATTGAGTCATTACCGGTACAATGATTAAACAAATGACTATATTTTATGATTATTATCAAAGATAAACAAGTTTAAGTAATTTTTTTTCTTTTTAATGACTTTCAAAAGAACTGAAGTTTCTGATTTTCCAACCAAGTGTGTGAGGATGAGACCTCCCTTCCCCCACTACTTATCCTCCTGGCCTTAACAGATAAATAGTATATGTGGAAGACAGGAACCTAAGTGTTGGTTTAAGTTCTGGCTAAATTTCTAACTAGCTCACTCATCCTGGGAAAGTTCTGGCTTTGTGTAAACCTCAGTTTCCTTGTGAATTAATGTTTCAAATAAATGATAAGTTATGATAATGAAAAATTTTCAACTTTGAAATTGTGTGATTTATGTTTTTATTATGAGATATTTCTGGACAGAAAATCTGAAAATATAAAGACAATCAAAAGTTGCATCTGAAGTTAAATAAGCAGGAACTCCACCTACAGGGAAGACATACACAGAAGCTTCTAGACATAAGTTTATTGTCACAATCACACCAGACCTGCCACTCTCAGGGATGCACAATCAAGTTTTCTGATCATTTTCAGATAATGACCATTCTAGAATAAAGGACTCTCCAGCAAAAATTAGTTTCATAAATTGCTGTTAAATAAATCATGCACCTACTTTATTATTGCCTTCAAATATTATAAATATCTAAGAACCAGAGATTATGATTTAACTCTATGTCCCACCCTGTAACAATAGAATATGTACATAATAGGAACTCAATTACATTTTGCTCATTGAGTGAATGAGGAACAAAAAGAGATTTATTTCCTTCCTTTCCACAATGATAGAAATCAAGTCCAGAGTTGTCAGAAAAACACATTATAGCCAGCTCCAACTTCCATTTGAGAATAAGCCAAGTCTTCACACAGAAAGGAAAAATGAGCATATTATTAGACAAAAAAATTTCAAATAGAAGTATACCTACTTCCTACAGATAAAACATGCACAGTTGTTATAATGAATTGTTTCTTTAGTTTTCAAATATTCTATATTATTCTTTCTGATTTCATGAATCTGACCTTTCTCTCACCTGGATTATAAACTAAAGAAGATTAAGGATGGACCATGTTCAATTTGCTGGGCTGGCAGAGAACATATTCATTTATACATATATTTCTTAGAAGAGGGCTTCGAGGATCCACTTTATCTTCCTTTCTCTTGTACAGCGTGGCTATTTTCTCAATGGAATAAATAGGAATGCCAACAATATGTCAAAGATATAAAAATGGATACATTCATTGCCACTTTTTGAGAGGTGACACTGTTATGCCACTTAGTATGTGTGATACAGACTCCTGTTTGTTTCATGTATTCTTTCATTTTTCTTGGCAGGTCATCCCTACTTATTTAATCTATTCTACAATAAAAATTCAATTTTATAAGCATTTTCTTAGGGGACCAAAATCTTCCCCCATGGCTAGACATTATTTCTTAATGATATGGAGGAGAACAAAATAAAGAGGCAAGTGCTTTTCAGGGCATTTCTGCCTGTTTAATGTTTTGTTGTCTTCTCCAACATAGCCATCTAAGTACATTTTAGGTACTACCAAAAAAAAAAAAAAAAAACCCAGAAAACAAAAAAACACTTTAAAAAAGATGCTATTTTGCCTAATTGTTAACAAAAATATGCTGATAACAAAGAAACTTGCCAACAATTGCAGAAAACCTTTTGAATGATTTCATCTCTGTATATATTGTTGTCATAGACAGCATGATTATATCAATGATGGACTTTTAAAAGTCAGTTTCTGTGTTTATAAGTCCACAGGTAGATAAGTGATGCTGGGCCCCCATGAAGCACCATAAAAAGAATTCTTGTTTTGTGGCCATGAATATCTTTGTACACATCTTGATAATGGCAGGAAGTTTGATCTACTTTCATGCACCATCTAGCAACTTGATTTGGTGCTACGTGGGTATGTGATATTATAAGATGATCAACAGTTCCCAAAAATTTGTGGCTAATATAAGGGTTTGGGGAGCTATGGACCCCTTTTGACATTATGTTAGATATTATCTCCAGCTACCACTGTGAAATATGTGTTTAGTAAATGGAATTTTGTTGTCTGGAATTCTAAGAGAGTGATTAACATTCTGTAAGGTTTTGTGTAAGATATGGATACAGAGAAACCATGTCTTTCATGAAACAAGCTTGATGCATCAGATCTACCTAACTTTACCAAGTACATACAAACAAACATTCAATACACTATCAACATCCTTAACTAAGAAAAATTTTGTCTGAAAGCATATGTTATTATTTTAGTTGTTTATATCTTTTCCCAAAGTTTCCTAACTATTAATAGCACTGTAGAGACACCTAACAGCAATGTAATAGTTAAGGATCTGTCCGGGTTTCAGATGTTTGTCAGAAAATTACCAGAATCTCAGATATGCTTTACACAGTTATCTGCAGAGATGCAAATTGCATTTATATTTCTTTTTATACTTACTTTCGTCTTTCTAAAGAAATTTAAAACTGCTAAGTCATTTTGAGTCATACAATGTATAAAAGTAGACTGTTAGAATGAATACTGGAGATATTTCAACTTTATTATCTCTGGATGGCTCTTGCTTACACCTCCCCACCAAAAGCAAAAAAGCCTAATACAACCAGTCTCAACTTCCCTCCACAGATCTCAACAAACCTTGTTTTTTTTTTTTTTTTTCGTTTGTTTTTGTTTGTTTCATAAATAAAGTGCAGGTGCTTCATTTTAAATGTAGTCCAGTGATTGATATTTCAAATCAAAAATCTTGGCACGTGGTTACAATGACACCAGGCTGACACCCACAGTGCCTGTGTGCTGTGAGCACCCTGGGGCCACACCACCATACTCTACAATACATTTAATCTCAACTGTATAATCTCAACAGTGATTATCCTTTTTCTTGTTTTCATGTTCCCAACAAAGCTGGAAAGTTGACTGAGCATTAGTTTTGGTGAATAGGAAAACTGTTATTCTCTGTGGCTGAGTTGGGAGCACAGCTGTGCAAAGTAGTTTCAATGAACCAGGGGATGGTCATTGAAACCAGCACAAAACTTTTACCCTGGGTTCACAAACTTCAGGCTCCATGATAATTTTTCCCTCTGAAATTAGAAGTACTGACGTGACTTTTAAGCAGGAGCTGTGTCAAGGAGTATTACTGATGTTTATCTCAACAGTATCTCTCCTGATTTTACCAAATTTATGTAATAATGAACGAGGGCTGAGCGTAATTTCATTTTCATGTAGTAGAGAGCAAGTTATTTGTATTTGGTTAATGACATGGCAATAGAGACCGAATTTAAACTGCTATTTTGAATGAAATAATATTAAAAGTTTTTTTTCAAACAAAAATGATGATTTGATTGTTATTTTCAAACAAAAGTAATAATTTGATTTAGTAAAAGCATTATTATAGATATTAAAAATATTTAAAAATCCTAAAAACCATCTACCACATACATTTTAAGGTACCTTGAAATAACTTTTTATTAGTAACAAATCTTATATTTACAATTGAGACTTCACAGGAAAGGAACAATTTAGGTATATTTTGATGATTTATCGCAGAAGAAAAGATATGCTATTATTTCTAATCAAAATCTTCAATTAACAGTTCCAAAATAATCAAAATGGACCTTAACTGAAATTATTAAAAACAATGGATGAATACACCCTGCTTAGAAAAGAAACCATTTCCAGAAAAAAAGGAAGTAGCACAAGGTAGTATACTTAGCTACTTAAAATGAATTTTAAATGGAAGAAGGGGGTAGTGCTTTCACCTTTCTAGAAGCAAGAGCATATACTTCAAAACAATAATTCAAAAATAAAATAACTGATGCAATAATGTGAGTTTTAAAGCTTTGAATGCATAAATTATGAGTGGGTAACATGGAACTAAAATTGTTAATTGTTCAAAATAATTCACTGCCTGTTCTAGAAAACATCTTAATATTACTTAGAGAAAAGTCACTACACAGTGACACCTTTCTCCAGTGGTTAGGAGGGTACCCAATTTCCACTGTCGGTTATCCATTTGAGTGGGTTAATATCCAAATACGTACTGATGAATTATTCAGATTTACTTTACAAATGTGGGAGCAAGAGGAAGATTTGGCAAAGTAGCAGTATATTTTTAATTTAATTATAAAATCAATTCTTAGGAGTTAAAAATAATGTCTTAGTAGCGGGCTGGGGTCCAGATTTGGCCACTGAATGCTGTGTGACGCTCTTGCTGAAAGACAAGAACAGAACAAACACATTCGAGCAGAGTGTGACGGCCACAATGGTGGGACTTAGACCCAGGGAAACCTGTCCTTCATTTATCCCGTCATGTGTAGATTTGGCAAGGATCTCCAAACATCATTTACATACCATATGCCCTGAATTACCTAGGCACAATAGCTGTGGCTAAATATGATGTTTCGGGTTTGACTCTTTGCTTCCTTTTATAAGTTTTGCAGCTTTCATTTCATTTTTCTCATTGCTAAATAATTTATTACAGTATTGCATGCTGCAAAAGAATTATTTATTACATCAATATGTAGTTCATTGTGACCCATGATTAGAAACAAAACAATCTTGAGGTAGGTGACGAGAAGGTATGATTTCTCCTATGTAAGAATCAAATAAAGGAAATCAGTTCTTTATCCCCTGGACTCATTTTAACTTTTGTCTTTTTACTAGGCATATAAATGTGAGGCATTCAACAAAAAAATACACAGAAGTCAGATATTGTGACTTCTGTGGAATATACAAAATTGGTCAGCAAAGTTTCATGTTTAAAAAGGGATCCCTGAAAATAGATTCGGTAATTCCCATATTCGTTCCTCTAATAAATAAAAGTCTGTGTAACTTTTCTCTGCCTTAGTTTCCCTTTCCTCCCAACAATCATACAAATTAGTGATACTTATCCAGATTCTCAAACTAAATTTAAGGTCTGATTTATTAAAAATGTATACTTAAAGCAAAAAGATCAATAGCCTAAAAAAGGCTTGGAGTAGAACTATGTACATATTTTTTGTTGTGTACTATAAATTTGACTGTATAAACTTCCAATTAAAAATGACATTCACACCATCATTTTTGATAGAATTTTGCACAGTAGGAATACTCATTAATGCAGGGTAATACAGTGTGATAAGCAGCTTAGACATCAAAATAGTAAAAAAAAAAAAAAATGCCAGTTGGTCTACTCTTTACATGAGTAAAATAAAACTTAAGGAAATTAAATACCTGAGGAATTAATTAAAAAGAAGTTACTGGCATATGTATTTTTTTAAACTATGCCAAACCAAGAGGATTCATTCTTTAGTAAGTTTTTAACTAGGGATCTCAGTCCTAGTATAAAAAAAAAAGCCATATCCATCCTAAATTTGATGATAACATAGTAAATGCACCAGAATATGCAAAATGGAATAAAATGCAATTAAAGTAATTTTACTATCCCATAATTGCCTTCCCAAGTAGAGTGTACATATATTTTTTTACCATTTAATAAGAGATATCTGAGATATCAAAATTCTTTTAAGGATTAATAAGAGGCAAAACCCCATAAGTTACAGTGTGTATACAGGGTCATTCTGTGATTTATAACTGGAAATACAAGGTGAACAGGTAATTCTCAGCTATATACAACATTAAATGGCAAAGGAGGTGTGTCCATATATAGTAGAGAAACAAGTAAAAGGCTATGCAGTAATGCACAATACTATAAAATAATTTGCTTTCTTTAGGGGGCAAGAAAAGAAAGAAGCCACCACTTGAAGATCGGCAATGAAAGGGTTAACAGACATATGCTGTATAATTAGGAGATGCATTAATGATTATGAATAGTAAATGATTTGGTGCAAAGAAAAAAAAATTTAGTCAAAGGGACATGTACCTATCTTACATGTTTATTAGTAACTGTATATAACTAGAGAATTCTGCTATTAAGAATCCTGCATTATTGGTGTAAATACTTCCAAGGGTACATCAAATTGTAATCTTTCATACGACATCCATCAAACCAGGCTGGAGATTTTGACAAACATTAAACACAGTAAGGAGGCAATTATGTATGCATGATTTAATCTGCAACTAATTAATATGCAAATTTATTCATATGTTAGTTACTAAATTAAAAATGCAAAGAAGCCCTTATGGTGATTCTCGAAATTTTGCACAAACAGAACATTTAAAATGTAAGAAAAATGAAGTTTTTTAGAAACCTATAACACACTTTTAGTCTCCAGAACCTGTTGCATTAAGAAGCCTCAAAAATATGTGTTTAAATACTAGATAATAATTTAAAAGGTGTGCTAATTTTATGTGAGAATGTGGTAACAGAAAGGTTAATCAGAATTCTCTCAAACTCTTAAGAGATACACTCTAATTACCAGACAAATGGTATTCTATTTCTAAGCTTCTTTCCCTGCTTGTAGGGTTGTCAGAAGTTGGTCATCTTACAGATATCTTGCACAAATGGTTAGGGAAAATAAATAGTATTTGAAAACTGGATATACTGAAAATTCTAAGGTAACAGTGAGACCATTTGGTGTTCACTAAACATACAATTCACTCCTCAAGATGGCAACTCGCTCTTTTCGCCTTTGGGGAACAGCTCTTTGCAAACAGAGAAATGGGAGGAAAATCTTGAGGGAGGCTAGAAATGCTCCCAAACTCTCTTCCAAATGAATCTTCAAACAAAATAATGCGTCTAACCCAAGAGCAACAACCTCCTAAAAAAGCAGAAGGTAATTTCATCTGAATTCAATCTGGCTATTTTAGCCCTGTGTTTTCCAGACAGTCCAAAACTGATTTGAATCTTTGATGGAAGATGAGGGATATGGAGTAGGGGTAATTTAAAAATATCTCTGGGTGTCTGCATATAAGGGAATATCCATTCGAGTGCATATGCATATATTATCCTTTGGCTCTGTTACCTTCTGTAAGAATCTGCTTTCCCTAAGACTTCCTACTGATCAGCAGCAAGATTTTGTGTGGATCACACCTCTCGTCTGATTACCTTTTTCATCCGAAGTCCGACAGCCTTGTATCCAGCTCCTGGAGCTGGCACTGGAACAGATGTAGTGGCCTCAAGAAATCAACACAAGTCAACTGTATGAGGAAGCACAATAAGTGCATCTACGGCTCTTCCCAGGGCACTGAACTCTCACCCACGTTAAAGAAAAAAAATCGCCATCAGTCTCATCGCTGCCAAGTGACACACAAAAAGGAAGTTAACCATTGGCTGTTACTTGCATTCACAGTCTGACTCTCATCTCCCAGCTTCCCTTAGCCCATTCTGATGCCAAGCGGACTACAGCTTGCCCATTTCATTTCGACCACGGCAGCCAAAAAAAGCACTGCCCCACCGTGCAGCGACAAGCAGTCTGTTTTGATATTAGTACCTCAGTATGCGATATAAGACAGTCAGATGTCCCCAAACTCTGTGCCCTCCCCTGAGGGACCCTGTCTCGGCCTTCTTTGGCCAGAGAGATGGTGAATGTGCCACAGAACCTTAGCTCTGAAAGCACAGGGGAAGGGAAAGCACCATCCACAGGGCTCAGACAGAAATGGCGAGGAGAACCTCTTCTGGGGAGAGGCTTCATGCCCTCCAGTTCAAGGCTAGCATCTAACTGGAAATATTAACTCATATTCTATTCACTCCCTGCCAGTCAGCATATAGGAATGCAAACTGAATTACGTAAGAAAAAGAGTCGTTTTCTTAAGAAATTAAATCTTAGTAGGCACTACTAAGTAAACATCAGATTTTCTTAATTTTCTTTCAGGAAAGAGGGGAATATTTGAGATTAAAAATAATGAAAAAAAATTTTTTTTGATTCTCAAGAGAGGGAGGGAGATGGTAGTGAATCTATCCCCCTGTCTGTTCCCCCCAACACATTCTGATTTCTTTGCTAAATGTACAAAATCAGCCTCTAGCCAGGTTTAACCTCTGAAGCAGTGTGCGTTCTTGTTCTCTCCGGCATGAACAGATCACGCTTTTCATGATTCCGATGAGGCATCACCAGGTGAGGATCTCAATTTCTGGGCATTTCAGGAATCTGAGAGTAACCGAGATACCTCTAATTTTTAAAGGTGATTCAATTTTTGTTGTGACCAGAACTGAACATAAAGCTTTTAAAAGCTTAAATGTACACATTTATGCATTCATTACACAGTGTTAAATCTAATTTGTTCTTTTTACTGTCACAGGAAGCACATGTTTAAAGCAATCTGTTTCCTCATGTGAATGCTTTCCTGTCTGTTTAAAAAAAATTGCGACACACTTTACCCTGAGTAACCAAGAGGTGATCATAAATATCCCTAAATAGCATTAAACAGATATGAAAGACATTAACACTTTCAGAATGCCAAAGTAGTATTAAAAAAAATTCTAACAGATGCTCCTAGGTCAAAAAGTGAAATGTGTGTTTCCTGAAAAAACACTCTCATCAGAATCATAAATGAACTGTGAGTGGAGAAGTGAGGTGTTGCTGAATAAGCGAGGATCCTTTGGTGAGGAAGACAGCAATCCATTGCCAAAGTGTACTTGCCATAAAAAGACAAATTTGAAATGGAAGTTTGATGAAAACCAGTATCCTTTGTAATCCACAAGGTGGCATTGACTACAAATGAGGAGTGGCTAAATCAATCGATCTGGTTTCTCAGAGAAGGATTCTGCCTCTTGGAACCAAACTATAGGTCTGTGCTCGGAGACGTGAGGAAGAGGTTCAGCCAAAAGGGATCATTCCTGAGGAGGCTAAGGTGGTGTCTGGGTTTTCTATAAATTAAAATTGGCTGGGAAAAGACATTCATTTTGGAATGTAGTGACTGCTCTGTCTCTCCCACTCCCTTTGGCAGATTTATTTTTTTTTTCCTCTTTAAATGCAAGAGTTAACTCATCAGCTTTTGTTTAAAAAAATGTTTTAAGTGTCCAATAACTGATGATTAAAAAAATAAAAAAGAAAACTTTTATGAAGTCAGCAATAGGACTGAAAATAAAACACACACACAGACACAGACACACACTCACTACAATGTGGCAAAAGCCAGAATCCAGCAATTCTTTGATTTTTTACCTTACAACATCTGTATAAATATTCCTGTGTAGTGTTATAAATTTACCCAAACATTCCTAAACAAATCAAACTCTGTTTTACTTTATAAGAGAAACAAACTGCCACACATGCCCACCTAGTCCACACATCTTCATCTTGCCAGAGCAAGCAGAAACTCCAGGCCTAACCTTCTCTTTCCATGGGTACCAGGGCCAGCCCTACAAAAATAGAATTGCGCATCACATGGGAAAACACGATTTTGTCCGATTACAGGATAACACTGATAGAATATGAAAGAAGCAGTATTTATCTCCTTATCACTTAGATGCAGGGGTGATTTAGGCATAAACAAATTATTGGCAGAGGGAATCATATTATAAGGAGGTCTGTCATCCTGGCCTGATGTCCCATTTAAAAAAAAAAGAATCATATATATATGATATATATAGATATAGATATAGATGGATAGATATCTCCACCACAAACTTTGCAGAGTGACGTCTAATGATTAAAAAGGCTGACTAGGAATCTTGGCCTGATAGAGACACAACTGTAAAGATAAAGAGATACAAAAAGCATTTGTCATATTGCATAATTTCAGAACAAGCACATGAAATCCAGTAGGTAGAATTCCGTAAGCAATTAAGACCCTGGTCTCAAACATTAAAACTAAGGATCAGCCACCTACTTCTGCTCTGCAGCTGACTACTCAAGTAAACTGCCTGTTAAATTTTTCTCAAGTGCTAGAAGTGAGGTAGTTTCTTATTGCTGAGATTAACATTGGCAGTGTTTATTATTCTTCACCTTAGCTATTATCATTTTTTAGTTTCTTACAAAGTGCCAGGACAATGTTAAGCATATAACGTATATTTTGTCATTTATTTATTGCAATATCCTAAGGAGATGTGTATTTCCCCCATTCTTCCTTGATCTCAGTCCCAGTTCTATCATTTATTGGCTGTGTAAATTCTTGTTTCCTTACCCTCTGTGTCTCTGTTTTTTTTTTTTTTAATCAGGGAATAAACTGTTGTACTCTTTCATAGGAGTTTTATATGATTAAGTGATTTCAGAGATGCAAAGTGCTCAGTGCCTGGCATAAAACAGACATTATGTTAAAGTTTGTTATAACACACCAGCATCACATCATCTCATTAAGTGGACACTATAGATTAAGAAACAGGTTTGTTACAAAACCAAGGCCACCAGGTGAGTAGGTAGAGGACATCAGACATTAAATTAGCTCGATCTCTGTATCTCTAGGGCAGTGTTAGAACCTCTCTACAACACTACTTCTGTTCCTACATTTATTTGCTGAAGTATATTTCAAACTAATACGACGAGAGCAATGAGTTTAGCTCTTATGGGACAAAAAGACGTATGTAAAACAAGATCTTTACTCTCTTCAAGGTGGTTACAAATGAATAAAGGGACTTAGATTTCCATACTAAGCCTAAAGGACGAAAGTTCCTGTATTACACTGAGTGAGTTATTTTATTTTTGAATATGATGTTCTCAAAAGGTCAGACTTTATACTCTTTGAAATGTTAAGGACATTCCCACAAATGGGATGTGAGTGACACCACACTGAGAATTTTCTTAGACGTGAAGGACCTTAGCTGTGAAGCCTCAGGTTTTGAATAAAAAATATACTGGTGAGCAAGCATTCAATGGTGCAGGGTATGTCTGAGTTTTGGTTTAGTTGAGTATGTTTTGAATAATTATAAAGAAATGAATGAATGAATGGATTAGTGAAAGCTTCAGAAAATGCTCTTCCTCTCTCCCATCTGAACCCTCCTAGTTTATTACAGGGTTTTGCTTAACTGCCAGATTGTTGATGTAATTTATTAAAGGAAAAGAAAAGAGCAATGTTTCTAAAATATTTATCAAGGTTTGACTTTTTAAATTTTAACTATATTTGCCATTAATACATATGCTTAATTTCTTTTCTTTTAACCAGGACTACCAAATAACTTAGAGATTACAGGTGGCTATGTCTTGTGTAAACATATGAAAGTAAAGTTCATATAAGGGTCCTTATGTGAGGAACACAAATGCTTTGGTAATAAAATTTCACTCATGAAGCATATGACTTCATATTAGAAGGAAGGGTCTATACCTTATTGTTACAGAACAATACTTCCAAATGTTATAATAGTTACAGAAATTGGGTTGATTTTCTACTTAGTTTAATGGTTTAAAAAATTCAAACTGATTCAACAAGTCTTAATCACCAGGTTATGAACAGTCTTTCAAAATCTCAGTGTCAGTAGTAAAGGGAAATATTAAGTATTGATGCATCCTTGAACAAATTTTATTTGTATCATCTGTTAACATCTCAAATTATCGGGACTTTCTTATGATAAAGCCCCAGTTTTCATGCTCTTCTTATTATTGAATTATTTTCTACTTCAAATTTGCTTCATAATGACCAACCCAGAAGATAACTATTGTACCCTGGGTTAATACACCTGAGCACCTGTGAAACGACCCAATTCCCCAAACAGGGTTACTTGAAAACATTAACGCTAAGAATCATCCCCCTACTTGAAACTGCTTTCTCATAGCAGCTAATGACATAATGATATACTGTGCCAATCGGTAGAATGAAAGCCATTACAATATTATTATAAGTATAATCCAGGAGGCATATTTAGAATGATATAGGAGGGAGGGAGGAGGATGCTATAGATAGTTAGGAGAACTCTTCCTCAAATGATATCAAAATAATTGTTCCAAAACAGCATGTTTCTAAAATCCCTAGATAGCAACAGCAAATGGCAACAGTGACACTTTTTGTGCATGTGTATGAGGTATGTACCACAAGGGTCAATTTTTTTTTCTCCTGAGAAAATAGGTCTTTCTAATGCAAGTCCACATTTCACAAAGGCAGTGCCTTTTAATCACTATCATTGAAAACAACTGATACACAGGCAGGTACCAAAAATTTTTTATAGTCTGCTCCAAAGGGGGCTTCACTAAAAAATGTCCCTATTCTTTTGTTCCACTGAATACGCTTGACAAATTTAGTGAGATCTAATACACAAACAGATCCTCTTCTGATTACCCTAGAAGAAAACATTGACATATCAGGTTTCAGTTCCAGTAGTGTATTTGTGATTAATTCCTCAGATGACAAAGTTAGACTACAGAGAAAATGGTGAGTATCACAAGGCCACTTAAATGTAGTTCTTAAAATGCTCTTTTCTAAATCTAATTTTCACATTCTCTCAAAATTGAAATCTACACTTCCCGTGGAAACAGATGATCTTTCTTTCAACCCTTAGATTTTACAAAACGCAGAATCTTCTGCACTACCTTAATTTCTCTGAAGAGGGAGTATAAGCTCAAGCAAAGCATAAAACTCTTCAAATAGCTCCGCACCTATGCCACAGCTGCAACTAAGGAAAAAATGGGATCGTATGCACGATGCTGTTTGGAGATAAAATAATTGAGTATTTAAAACTACAAAATTGGCACCGAATTTTTAAAAGTTCATACTCCTTTAAAAAAGCACTCTTCTGCGTACAAACACACCCTGGGACAGTAGAGCTTAAAGCTGAGACTCCACTCGCATGCTATTGCTTTGAAATGCAACTTTATGTTCAGTTTAAGAATTCAGTGCAATTTATTCTAAAGAAAAACAAAGCAAGTGTCTGTCAACAGTGTGACAGCATTTAATCCGCCTCAGAAAATACAAGTTGGCTATTTTTGAAGAGAGTCCTCATTCCTTTTAGGATTATTGCGACATATTGTGAGAGAATCTTATTTAATCCTCCAAGTTCTAGCTGACTTCAATTTATTACTTTCAAGCAAAAAATCACAGTTTTTAGAAGCCAGACAAATACACCTTGAGAATGCAGGCATTGTCACAGATTGGGAAAAAGATGAGAAAAATTTCACTATGTTAGAAGACAAAAGCATCTCAATCAATGAAATATTACAAGTTAAAAAGAGATAACCAACCAAATATTAAATCAAGCATCTACACCATCCCTCAAAGGTAAAATAAAATTCATGGCAAAGGTAAGTGGTCCAGAACAAGTTTTTTAATTTCTGAGTACATGCAGGCCCTGTGACAATTCTCTTTCTAGGTAAGGCAGCCTTGTAGCAGCTTCTTAGATTTCTTAATAAGTTAACCACTTAGATGGAGACCAAAACTTCACACAAAAATATACTCCTCAGTGAAAGTGATCAAATAAAGTTTGAAATAAGTTTCCTGAGATCTATTTATCCTTTCTCAGCAACTGAGTCCAGTTTTACACTAATTCTATTGTTTCAGTTGTTGAAATGCTAACGAAAGGTCTGATAAATCTTAACAGGTGAAATAGTATATGGAAACCTTGGTTAGAAATAAAATCACACATGGCATTAGCGAGAGATTTATCATGCCTGCCCCTTGGAAGAGCTTGCAGAGTAGAGTCACCTGACAGAGCTGCCGGGAAGTCTTGTCTATTCTGGAGGGAACAAGGTGGCTGTTTTATTTGAATGTTTGTTTCATTGGTAAAGATCGACCTAGAAGGGCTCACAAGTACACAAACCTTCATCCATGGTTCACTTTCATTTTTCATCTCCCTGATAATTCTTCTCACTTTATGTTTAAAATAGAGGTTTACTGGAAGACATCTTTTAAAGAGGAGCAAGATTGGATTTCAAGACAGAGAAAGCGTGAAAAAGAGGGGTCTCATTATTCCAAAATTCCAAACGAAACAGAATTGTTTTAGCAAGCTCCGGAGGGGCTAGAATGCTTAATGGTTTATGTGTCATATATTTGCATGAATCTTCCATGCTTTTTGAAATATTCTTAGTGGAATATAAACCTCCACTGAAAACGTTAATATAGAGATTCTGCTAAATTTATTTCAGTCTAGCAACTTACAACATAATCTCTTATAGTCTCTAATTGTGATGGAGAAGAAAATACTGGGTTTCAAATAAGCAATGCACATGTCTGACCTTTTGAAGCCTCTGGCATAGTGAATTCTGTATTAACTACATTTTAAAAAGCCCTTTCTTTTTGATGATTATTTCTCAACATACAAAGTGTGAAGTTACATATTCTGTGTTATGTGGATGCAACTTTTGCCTTATTTGGGATAATTCAATTTCACTGTCCTTCCTGTCCCTACATTTTCATGATTAGTAAGCACAAGTTTAATATCTAAAATTCTCATTGCAATAAATTTAATAGAGAAATGAGCATACTGAGTTTAAGGAATGTGCATTTCCCATATATTTTCATGTAAACACCTACAGTTGCACTTTCCCACAAAGTAGTTATTTCATGGAATAAACTTTGAGGAAGATCCTTCTTTTACCTTAATAAACAAATGATTATTTTAGACTGTCCTGCACAGGAATGGGCTCAGGTGGCTGACACTTCATTTTGAAATGAAAATAAATTTTATTTTAATGAAAACTCATGTTATCACTTAAGTTAAAATTGTATTGACATGAAAGAGCATCATTGTGGTTTCCTTCTGTTCAGCTTCAAAAGTGATATGGCAATTATGTATGTTTAGCACTAAGTTTTTTAATCATATATAATTTCTGGACCTCAATAAGGAGGCTCAGATTACCACTTCTCTTTTAAACTGTCTATTTCTTCAAGCTATTGAGGAAAAGATTTTTCTCAAAATAGCTGAAAGTATGAACTCAACATCACACTTTTCAGATAGGAAGGTTTTTATATAATGGAAAACATACACGAATGCCACCAGCATTATCATCTCCTGATATTTCCAGTAAACTTTTCTTTAGGAGAAAGTTTTGTTCAGATTTTAAAATTTTATTTTATTTAAGATTTCTTTCCTTATAAAAACTGGTAAACCTCATCTCTCATATACAACGAGCTTTCCTTTTTTCAAATCCACCTAATGATTGATGCACATGTCCAGTTTTCTTGAAGACACCACATCTTATTTTAGAAACATTACAACAGTAGTCTGTTCGCCTCAGGATCCATGCATCCAAAATCACCTCTGATCATTAATACAAAGCTTACCAGAACTTCCTGAATATAGAAGAAAAAAAAAAACAACCAAACAAAAATTCAACTGCAAATTAACCCATAAACTACTGTCAAGTGTTGTTTGAAAAAAAAAAAAAAAGTCAGCTGGTACTGAGAGGGGCAATAAACTATGAGCAAGGAGAAGGCATTGTATTTCCAGAGAACTCTGAGGTTTCACGGAATACAACTGGATATGAGAGTGAGACTATCACTTAAGTTTCAAACTGGATTAGAAGTTCTAAACAGCAGATATTTCCTTGATGTTTGAATAAGCACACTTGCGATTCTTTATCAGTTTCTGATAAAATGTCTATCCCTTTGAAGTATTCCAAATTAGAGTAACATGAAGGTTTTATGTGTTAGTAGGCAAAATAAAGTTCCTTGAACACAATGCCTTTATGTTTGTGTTTTTTTTTCCCCTTGGATGTTTGGGAAAATTACTTTAAAATTGTAGATAGGAAAAAAAAATCTGCTGTCTAGATTTTAAAGCTTCTATGTTAATTTGTAAGAATTCTGGATTGAATTTTCAAAAAATGTTATTTAATGTCATACATATGTAAACAAATGTATTTACTGCATATTTTTGTTTGCATGAATTCATGATTCAATATGTATGACTATTATTGACACAAAGATCAGAACTTTGCTGGAAAGAGTAGTAAAGCAGAAAACTAGTAAGTTTATGATGACCTATTGTTTAAAAAGGAAAACCAAGGAGTAGAAATGTAGATTCAATGTAGATTCAAGGAATTAGATAAGATGAATTCTGGCACCAACAAAAGACAAAGCTTTATTATGAAAATCTCACCAAAAGATGAGGGCTTACAAGAAATTGGGATGAGACTGAAAAAGAGCCACATACCAAAATCTGAATAGAGAACAAGGAAAATATCCTGCTGGCTGAGCAGAGCTCTGACAGCAATTAGACAGTTGTCATTTCACACAGCCTTTCCTTTTAAGAAATCACTCCCTAGCTCTAACGACTGGCCTGTGTTCTCCAGAGGTTCAGACTGCCTTCCCTCCATTGCTCCTGTGTCCCAGACCCTGCAGGGCGGTTCTCCTGCCATCCTATCACTGTCATGCTACTACAGTGACTTGAGGTCTCTAGATACAGCACACGACAAAAACATAGTCAAGGATCCTGCCAGATCCATGACATGATGTTGGGCCAGGCTTATGTTTTCTCTCTCTCACAGACACTGCAGTATTTTCAGAAGCAGGGCCAGACAGGACTTCGTACTCCTGATTTCCAGTGGAGGTCCAGTTTGTAATGGCAGCAAGAGAGGTCCAGTTTCTGGGCCACAGTCGTGTCATGAATAATATTACAGATGCTACAGTTTAAATTTTCTTTGTTGTATGTTGAGGAAGGGACAGGGCCTCATTTCAAAAAGAGGAAAAAAAAGTGAGTTGACACAACAGATTGTGACAGATTTATTACTATTTATCATGGTAAATATGTATATCAAAGAAAACAGATAAGTGTCTTTAGTCATATTCACTCCAAAAGAACCCTTTTATTATCTCCAATTTTTATTATATGTCAAAAAATATTCATACATAGTAAATCAGCTTTAGAAGTATCTCTTATCAGATAAATATTCATAATTCAGTTTGAGCTTAAAAAAGGAATAAACATTGCACAGATCTAAAAATATTGAAATACAACCTACTGGGGCAAAACTTTAACAGTGTCTAATACCCTCTCATTGGATCAAATTAAAATAGATATTTTGTGAGGTGGAATGGCACAGGAATATTTTTATAGGTAATAAGCAGTCAATACGTACAACAAAGCTAATATACACTAAATTACCATTAAACCAAAACTGAGAAAATGTTGAAAAGAATGACAATAAGTAGATGACTAGATTCCACAATCATCTAAACTATCTTCTTTACAACGAAAAACCCAAACAAATAATAATGATAAAATTTTCATTTCCACTTAATTTTCCTCCTTTTCTTTCAAAAATGGGCTTTATTTACTAAAATGTTCCTTAAGAACCATTAAGACTTTAACCAAGATAAAATTCCCTAAGAACAGTAAATTCTAAACTGACCACCCAAAGCCAAAACTTGAAGATACAAACTAGTTTCCAATTCCAGACTTATCGGAGGGAAGATACTTTCTAATTTCTGAATATGACAACATACCAGCAACACATAAATCATCTTCACAGCAAAGAAAAAACTGTATCAGTGAAATTTTCTATATTGGTCAGTTAGCTACAGGAAAATGCTTAAGCACAATGAATAAAGAGAAACTGTTGCTGACCATGATTAAGATATAGATAATAGCTTACAGATAATATCTAATGCCATGCCAAGGCATTTCCATATAAATAACTCAGCTTTTACCTACTTTTAGGACTGAAAAAAAACCAAACTAAGTCAATTTGATTATGAGGCACACCAGGGCACTACAGAATGGCTTTTATAGCATAGAGCTATTTCAGAACATTCAAAGGTCAACTTCATATATATAACACTGTCTGTATTAGGTTCAGGCATGTTTAAAATGTAAACAGCAGTGAGGATTAAATCATTTGAAGTTGTTGTAAAAGATATTAAAAGCTAAATTTTCATTTACATTACATCCACCACAAACTTGAGGCTTAAAATATACTTACACAAACCTGAGGAGAAATTAGTCAAATTCAATACAAGATAGAAATTCACAGAATAAACCATTCAGTAGCTTTTTAAGTGACTTATAGGTAGCCCAAATGACTATTTTATAAGCCACTGTCAATCTTCTTTACACAATACTAATGGATAATTTTATGATGCCTTTTAATATTACCAAGTGTGTATGATAATCAACATACAATTTGTGGGGTTTTTTTCCCCTGATATTCTATTCTGATAAATTTGCTTCATAATTTTGGATGACCTGAACTGAACTGGTCAAATCAAATACAGGTGTTTGGGTCACTCTACTCTTTGTGCATCTGGAACAACCATTATTCTTCTAATTTATTAAAAATGAAAGAAAACTAATGTAAGAGCATCGATTGGTAACACATTTAAAAAATTCTAATTTTATTTTAAAGTATAAGAATGTATAATAAGGTTCATTGGCATTTTTCTCAAAGAATACTAACACTAATACCTCACAGAACACAGAATTTAAAATGTGTATGTGTGTGTGTATCAAAGAAGGCAGGAAAAATGAGTAAAAAAGGAGAAAGAAAGGAAAAAGGAAAGGACTCGTTTTTATGCTAATTGAGAAAGGACCAGTTCTAAACAAAATTGAATTTCTAGGTAATACAATTTGAAACAAATAGAAAACAATTCAAATAAAATATCACATATTTAGTTGTGTTCACAGTCAAGTTTTGCTATTGTTAACTGGAGAGACCTCAGCAACTTCTCTGCATATAGCCCCAGCTATTAAAAAGACCCAGAATGCTGTTGGTTACAGCTGGAATCTGCTATTTGTTCCCTGGTATTCCAGACACAAGTGGCTACTGATGCAACTACCTCTGCAGCCTTTATTCAGTAACCTCTCTAGAAAATAGAGACATTTTCCCTGCACTCTGGGCTGAAACCCATGTAAATTTTTTCCTAAATCCTCTCCACAAATCCCCTTTTGCATGCAAATCCATAAATCATCATAATACTGACAAAGAATTTAACCAACACATGAAACTAATACTCATTCTCTTGAAAGCCCTGTACAGGTAAAACTCCTGGAACTTTAGGCGCCTTTTCAAGACTCTCTTCAGAGCTTAACCTGCTGAATAGCAATACAGCCACCCAGCCCTCCAGGATATTCACTTAACCACTTCAACCTGGGTCAGGTGGCTGAGCATGTAGAACCCTCCTAGTTCCTCCTCACTCTAGATACTAAACACTCTGCCCTGCCGCATGGAAACTCCTTTACTCCTATCTCCTTCCCATCAATTCAAAACAGAACAATATAAACAATATATAAAGCAGAAACAAGCAGTACTTACAGAAGATGGCAAACCTGGAGGAACTTTTCGAACTTTCTTTGTCTGTACCTCTGAAAGAAAAAGAAGAGTCTGTGAGCGCCCCACATGTGCATTTTCCTAACTAAAACAGATTAAACCACAAAGCTATTTAGACTAGACCAGATTTTCTTAAATCACCACTTTAGCAAAATATCAGTACCACAATTGTTTTTTATTCTGGCAGAAATCAGATTATAATTTGTTCATAAAAATGAAGGTATTTGACTTTTTAATGCTTTGCTTTAAAAAAAAATTCCTTATACGGGCAGCTGAGAAAGCAAGAAATAAGCATATAATAAAATAGTTTTGCTACTATAAGTTATTAACATATCCTCTCAAAGGATTACTGGGTTGGGGAGTCGTGAGCTTGACAATTGAACATTTTATGTTTTCTGTGGGGGGTGGGTTTGGGATAGGACTAGAGCTTGGCAGAAGGAAAAGAGGGAGGGCGAGAAGGAGAGAGAAAAAGAGGGAGGGAGAGAAAGAGGGAGTAGGAGGGGGAGGAAGGAAGGAAGGATGAAAGGAAGGAAGGGAGAGAGGGTAGGAGGGAGAGAGGGAGGCCTGGAGGGAGGGGTAAAGAAGGAAGGAAGGAAGGAATACTGGTAATCACTCAGACATTCAACCAGAGCAATACCTTACCCATGGCACTACTGTGAAGAGGCCTCCTTCGGGGGTTATTGCTAGAATACTGATAATACTGGGAACCAGGTTTGGTGGGCGAAAGGGTTCCTGGGTTGCCCATATCCATGTCACCTCCGAGGAGACTCTGCTAAAAAGGTTAAAAAGAGAGAACAAACATGTAAGATTCATTTTTTACATTCACCACCCACCAATTGATTGTTAGTACTTAAACCAATGCAATAAAGAAAACAGCATCTGCTAAGCTGAAACAATTAAAACACAACAAAACAAAGAGATGAAGAAAAGTAATCTAAGGAGCTATCACCAAGTTTGTGAATTCTTTAGTTCTTTACTTTTGAGAAGGTAGAAGGTGATTCTCTGTAAACAATCTTCTAATCTTTTAAGATGACTAACATTTCAATTTTGTAAGAAAAGGGCATTTATGTAAGACCAATGTTTTCTTTATCTAGACTGAGACTTCTATCTGAGAATGCTTCATGCCCTTCCTTAACAAGAACCCAGAAGAATCTGATATTTCCAACGCACAAAACGTCCCCCTGCTGATCACATTGCGAGTCAGTGGAGATGCTCAACCTCACTGAGGACTCGCCTCTCTGCCTCGGCACAGCTTGATCCTCCACCAATGTACACAGCACCCACAGAAGAGAAAATGCCAACTGAACCGGGAGGAGATTCAAATCCTCACATTAACTTCCAAAATTATAGAAATGGTAGGCATGCTAAGCTAACGGGAGTACATGAAAGGACTTTAGAATACCCTCTTGAGAACTATCGGGAGTTAAAACACATCCTCACAGATTAAACATTTACCTGAACACTAGAAAACTTTCACAAATATCATTAAGTTCTCATGATGTGACAAATTACTAGACTTCTGAAAATGATGATATACAGAAGATTATATAATAATATTAACATTTTCTAAAAACTACTAGGAACTTACCCATAATATATAAATCGTCTGATTATACTCTGCATTAAATACATTGTTCTTTTAATTATTCTGATATGCACGAAAATGAGTGTAGATACTGCTACCGTTTATAATAAGAACAAATTTACTATTTAATAAAGAAATTTTAAAATTAACTACTAAAAATCTAACTTTATCGTTACTTGTAATCAACTTTTACTGACTGAACTAATTACTGTCCTTGATAAAGTACAGAATGTGTTTTCCCTAATCTAAATTCTAATCACCATGTCACTCACAACAGACTTAGGGATGCTTCACTAACACACTATTCACATGCAAAATACTCTAAATAGGCCAATTATGACTCTGCCCCTGTTCCCTGGTTAACCCGCTGAGAACTGAAAAATTTCACAAGGCAGTCACCAACTAAAACAAAGGGTCCTTGTTTTAAATTAAGACAGTCTTTTTGATTCCTAAATAGCTCAACAAAGTGGCATGTCTTCAAGTGAAAGCAGTTGGTCAAATATGACCCATAAGCTGGAAAATCAAAAATTCAAACCTCCCCTTTCCACCGCCTTATAACTAAATATCATAAAGAGAGCTTCTCTATTCCAAGGGACTTTTGTGAGCGCTGGATGAGTAATATATAAAGGACTAATCAGCCACTGACAAGCTTGTCTTCACTGATTCCAGTTTAAGACTTTTTCAAGGGTTCCATAATAAACATTACTTTAAAACTGCAGAGCTGAAAAGCGCATTTTTAGTCATAAACTCACTGGGAGTTTCTTAATATTTATCACATAAAAATATCTGACAAAAGTCAGATTATTTACCAGATAAAAACTTGACATCTGCATGCTCAACAACTGCCTCTTCCGAACTTAAGGCAGATACCAAAATGGTACACAGTGACAAACTAAAATACAGAGGCCTTTATAAGGTTTCTAGCCATCAGAAATCACAAAGTATGACATGATTTCTTTATCATTTTAAGTGTGCCATTCAAAATTTTTAGAGTCCAACCTGAACTTTCACTCTTCATAAACCTTATAAACAAAGTCTGTATTTAATGCCAAGTCAAAATTTCCAGCAGTAAAGCTTTGAATGATTTTTAACCATAACCTCCTTACGACTTGGTAAATCTACAAATGAGTCTTCATTTCACTGGGAAGAGGAGTTTGAAAATGTTATTATTGACCACTACATATTCCAGACAGGTATTACCCATTTCTTCATTTTCTTTCACTGAAATTATTTTCAGAAAATGGCTGAGCAAATGTGTTAAAATGCTTGTATGTCCTTTTAATGAGATTATCTACTGCTTAATTCTTGTTGATCCTGGTGGTAAAGGTTTTCATTTCCAAGAAAGTAGATACACTCAATAGGTCAACATAAAACAAACACACTTGCTGAACTGTGTTTCGGCAGCAGTCACAATAGAGCTGTGAAAAATATAAAATGATAACTAGAAGCCAGCTAACTGGCTATGGTTGACCTTATTGTTAATTCGAAAGACAACATTTCATGGGTCAGTTGTAAGTAAATCACGCATCTGACATTGTATGTGCGGCCACCTGAGCTAAGTACAGTGACACAGGACTAAGACCTTACAGCACTTGCAAACAATGCGTGGCTCCTGCTCCCCCCTACTCCCACAAAGCACATTCCTGTTTCTTTCTTTTTAAATCTGTTTATTCCTTTTTCTTCTTAACTGACAATAGAATCATTCTTCTAAAGCAACAGAAATAAGCATTTCCTCACACTCAAGGGGGCCCTAATCATCCCCCTAGGGAAAATTCAGATAAAAATATATGTGTTCTTATTGTAGAGTATACTTGTAAAATGAACAATGTCCATTTACTATTGTTTGGCCTTTACGTGACACAATAACTGGCTGTAAGAAAGATTAAAAAAATTTCCACATGCTGATAAACCTGAGTTTATAAATTTTAAAAAGTTAATGGCATTCAAGTTCATAAAGTAAGTTACATACTGCACAGAATAAGACATTTATTAACATATGAATTTATCTACATAAATGTGTATACATATATGTGAAGAAAAATCCATGCTTAATAAAAGTTAAGCTTCAAAGCTGAAGTCTGCTTTCAAAATGGGCAAATGCATCCTTGCCTTCAATAGGATCACAAAGGCATTAGATTTTGCAGGTTTGCAAGCTCATGCTCTGCGGTTATTTGGGTGGGTCCCAATAGAAAGCTGCCTGAGTCTGCCAGGAAACACTGGAAGCAAGATGTGGCATCGTGCACAGCTAACCTGTAAATCTTAAGCCCAGAGTTCAGCATTTTGTTTAACTGTCTGCCGTATGAGATGAGCCCTTCCCCTTATTCATTCCTCCTTTGCTTACAAAGACAAATAATGTTAGGTCTTAAAATATGCTAACCAAAGAGTAAATTTGGCTAACTTTATCAACCAGGTTTAAAGATGTTGGGGTCCATCTCCTGCAACCAATTCTTTACCAGAGATCCAGGCAGGCCCAACACAGCCACTCAACTGCCAAATGCAGCATTATGTGAGAGGCCCTTTCAATTAAAATTTTTGTTTGTTTTGCATTAGATCTGGGTCTCAGACTGTCTTTCTAACAAGTTCTCAACCCTGCCCCCATTCTTTTCAGTGGGAGCTATTTAACATCCTTGATCAACCACTGAACTTTGCTTATGCAACCAAGAATGCAAACCATGAATTAAACTTGAGTAACAGAAAAGCAGCATATATCTCAAATTAGATTTATAACTGAATGGTAATCAAAAATAGAACTGTTTCAAGCTTAAATTATCAACTTTTTTCTTGTTAAACTAAAATCATCTTGCTCTGAACTATTATTTCATTGCAGTCAGCACTTTAAATGTAATGGGTGGGTGGTACATTTCTAAAATGGAAGATTATATTTACCCTTAATTATAGATATGAGTGAGATCAGAGTACGATGAATACTGCCTTTTGGCTTATAATTAATTCATCGAATAGGTGAATGACCTTGAATTTCAGAGTTGAAATCTGGGAAAGAAAAAAAAAAAGAAGTAGGAGGAAAGAAAAAAAATCTCTGGGGAAAAGCAAATGTGCCTCTGTCTTCTTAGGGCTTTCTCTGATTTTTGCGTCACTCCCATTACGTTGTGATCGGATATCAGACACAACATCTTGGGGGGATGTTGTAGAACAGAGAAAAGCAGCCTCAGATGAAACCAGATTAAGCTCCTTTTCTGAACTATTGCCAAATGCTTGTGAGTCTAATTCATGTTTGGGTATTCTAGTACTCACACAGCTGCAATTCCATTCTTTCATCACAAACCTAAGTGATGTATAGTGGCTTTGTATAGCGAACTGACTCTATAAAGCTAGGAATTTTGGAAGGCTTTATGTTAATATGGAAATAACATTCTGAGCCACTATAAAACTTATAAATGCTGGGTACATGTATAGGTACCTAAAAGACTTTGCAGTGCTTAGAGCAAAACACACATTGAGAAAAATTATAAATTAGACTTGTTTAAAACACTTTTTAAAAAAATCACAACCGAGGTCATTTCTATGTGGTTAATTTTGCACAGAATTGGGTTTTCAAAGACACTGCTGAATAAGATTCCTAACAGCCATGGGGAAGTTTTTGCAAATCCCTGTTGAATAGCTGCTGCTGAATTTGCCATTTTGACCACAGAAGGGCCATTGCTGACTTACTGGAGTAGCAGGAGGGGGCGATAATTTTGCTGCTGTTGGCACTTACTCTGGAACCTAGAATATATCTTGCACCGAAGGGCAATGAAGAACACAGTATTTCCACCTGTCCACTTTTAAACTTCAAAGCTCAAAACTGAAGGTCAATATTTGGACAGTCTTTATTCCTGATACTTAAAGGTCCAGGAATGCCCCTTCATAATTCATTTTGATTTCTATCCTATGCTTGGTTTCAACAACAGAGGACTTGGGAAACTTAGAAAGATTAGACGACAAGGATAACTTTCATAAACAGGAGTTTAACAGACAGTTACTGTGCTGTAGAAAATGCAAATTACTAAATTATTATTTAGCAAAGATTTTCTTTTAAGGAAGTTTGGTCAATGTTTTTTGTTTGCACATGAAGTGTGTCATATACATTATAAAAAGTTGGAAGTAGAATCTAAACTCTCAGTTGAGGAAAAGTAAGTTTTGAGGTCAGATAGATCAAGTTGAACCTTAGCTCAGAGGCATACAAATGCACAACTGTCCCAAACCACAGTTCCCTTCTTTGCATAAAGGAAATAAGAGAAGACTTATTTATTGGATTATCAGAAACAGATGAAACAACATATGTAAAATGCCCAGCAGAGCTGGTGTCCAGCCCATAATCTCCTTCCTCTGATCCTCCAATTCAAAGTCCTATATTATGATTCACTGACTTTAGTACTTAAAGATTCGGCGAAAGTTGTGATTTTCATTTAGACCCTCTGCTGCCCTTTCTGATGAAAAGTACATACTGAGAGTAATTTTGAAAAGTCACTATAAGCAACTGAGAGTTATATATGTGTGTCCACAAAAAGAACGATAGATAGCTTCATTGCCTTGAGCTAAGCTGGCAACAAAAAATGGCTAGTTTTGCTCCATATTTAATAAAGAAACTGGCCAACAGTGCATCTCAATAATTTAAGCTTAAGTAGCCATTTTCCTGTAACTGCCACAAGGATTACTATACTTCAATGGTTTATTTAATTTTGCTTTTGCAAGCTTGAGCAAATGGCTGCTGTTGATTCAACTGTGCTTGACATCGAAAGTAATCACAGTTAACAAAACAGATACGCAAAAATAAGAAGCGTATTATACTTGATAAAATTTTATCAATCATGTGATATTAAGTAAATTCAAATTCTTACCATTGCATTAGCCACTGATAAATGACTTTAAATGTGGTTCAATATTCCTTTTTCCTTGGAAGGCCGATTATACACATTTCATGAATATCATGTGATATATAGCAAGTACCATTTTTTTAAAAAAACTTTACTTCTTTATGACATCACAAAAAGATAAAAACTTCATAGTTCTGGTTGGAAATCTGCCCAAAATATTCAATTAACTCAACAAAATTATTTATTTTAGCAGTGATTTTATTTAACCAGTAAAAATTCAAATATACTGCCTTGTATTTTTATTTAACCAGTAAAAATTCAAATATACTGCCTTGTATTATAAAGAAACACAGCATCTTTTATTTAAAAGTTCTAAGGTGATGCAAATGTTACCACGAAAACTACAGCAACAAATATAACAAAGTAATGTTCAAGTAAAACTCTGTATGTTTTGGTATGGAAATTACTACTGCCCTATAAATATTACTATTTATATATTCACCTATTTGAATACTTGCCAAATTAAAAAAAACATACATATTATATACTGCATACAATAAAGCAAGGAGGAATTCCTATGATTTCTGAAAATCCATTCTGGATTTCAAGGCCATCTATTATCTATTACATTTGTTTAGTGATAAGACAGAAATTTAGTAAAAAGAAAACATGAAAGCAATCAGTAACTTACAATAAAAGTGTACTGAGGAAATCTTATGTAAACAATATAGAATTAGGAAAACTACCTTCTTTTCAGTTTGTATTCCTTCTCAGTTCAGAAAATTTATTTAATATATAATTTGATAAGTGTGCTGTAATCACTACTTACCTTAAAATGTTTCTTTTCAGCAATTTTGTTCCAAAGTAAAAATAGAACAATTTGAATAAGACCTGTTAACATTCTAGGGAATTAGCATCACTTCTATAAATAAAAACATGTGGCTATAATAAATGTGCTGAAAAGTATATTTGGCCAGTTTGCTATTGTAGTTAAATAAAGAAATATCAAACTGTTAAATGTCATTCTTCTTCATTTTGGGTGGGGACAGCTCCATTTCAAGGTTATTGCAAATGTTTCCCTCTCCAAACAAGGATATGTAAAAACTATGTTTGTCCTCCTGGATGACAGGGCCCAGGCTCTCATTCATCCTGTTATCCAGCACCTCACAGAGGGGCTCAATTAAAGCTAATGGTCAACTTTGTAAGATTTTACTCAATAAAATACCCTGAGAACCATTTGAAATTATAAAGAAGGTGACAAGCTTTTGCCCATGGCATGAGGAGACTGAAATTATCTGGAGAAGCAGCAAGGGTACACAACAGAATCTTCAAATCATCATGAAATTATGTAAGTCTTGATGATCCTTCCGGAGCTGTGCACACAGCTTCCTGCTTCCAGTAGATCTGCTTTCAACCTACATTCAGTTTACCTCACAATACTCTCTTTTTAAAGCTGCATTATTTTGTATTGAGAAAACTTGGTTTACAACACTGTCTATGATTCAGGGGTACAAATGCATACCTCTGCTGGTGTATGGCACCACATTGCATCCACCACCAAAGCACTCCGCCACTGCCAAAAGTCTTTCTAGAATATGTTACTTGTCAGGACTATGTGGCATACAGGCCACACTAAGATGATTTGCTAGTTCACAGGGGAAATGGCTTGTTCATGTTTTAACTCCTGCTTGCCTAGCACTGAGACCAGCCATGACAAATGCTCATTAAATATTGAAATGTGTGCAGAACTAATGCTATTGGTCAAACTGAGAGTTCAAATAGTGTGGGGTTATTTGGGCAATCTATTCTGTTAGTTATTCTATCCACTGTTGCTGCTACTACTACTATTACTGCAACAACAATAAAAGTAAGAAGAGGAGGAGAAAGGTGAATTTGAATATTGTAAAGAGAAGCTATCATCACTGAGTGTTTCCTAAAGACAGGCACAGTTGCAGATCCTTCACATACTGCAGGGCAGAAGCTGTGCATGCCACTGTATACACCAGGAGATTCAGAGTGGCAATGTGGCCTGACCAGTGCCATGTGGCAGGGAAGCACCAAGAGTAGGATGGGAATCCAGTTATGATGACTTGAAAGACTATGCTTATCCTTAAGCCCCTAGATACCCTCAGTCTGTCCTGAGCACTTGGTTCTTCTTGCCCTCACCCCAACAATCAGGAGGAATCTATTTATCTTCAGTTCATTTTTTTAAAAAGATTTATTTATTTATTTATGCATACAAGAGCTGGGGTACAGGCCAGATTCGTGGGAGATGATTCACCAGAGACAGAGCAGGGAGCAGAACAGGCAGACTGACTGAAATGCACTGGTGAGGGGAGCAGCGGGCAAGACAGGAGAGGTTTGCTGTGCCATGTGGGTCCCCTCCCTGGCCAGGGATTGAACTCATGCTCCTGTGCAGCAGATGCTTCACAGTGTGGCCATCAACCCACTGTACCACCAGGGAGACCCTTTTCAGTTAATCATAATGTCAAAAAGTTGTCTCTTGATTTCACTACAAAAAAGCTTCTCCACTAAGCAGAGTAGAGTAGGCCTGGGTATGAGTGTCATTTACCCCCTTGGGGAACTTTGCATAGTCCCTCTAATCTTTGCAGAGGCTTCAGGCTCCTTGCCTGGGAAATGGTGTTATAATAACACCTACTCATTGTAAAGATTAACTTAAATAATAAAAGTGCTTAGCAAAGTACCTAGATTTCCATAATGTGGTCAATTATCTTCTCTAATGAGGCTAAATTCTCTATTTTTTGTTATTCTTCCTCATCTTCCTTCCCCATCTTCTCTCATTCAAGGACTCTCCCTTTTGAAAAAATTCACCTGCTATAACATCATACCGTAAGGCAGTAAGTGGTCATGCTTCTGATCTCTTCCTTCTGGTTATGGGTTCCTAAAGGCAGAATCACCTTTGTATTCCTAGCATACAGCACAGTAGGCCCTTGTACCTAGTATGTTTCAATAAATGCCAACTGGTCAGTTAATTGACTACTGCATATGTTTACATGATTTCAATATTTAGCATCATGAAAATAACATCCCAATCTTAGCAGACATATGACTCCCAAAACTACATACTAAGTCTTCTCTTTAGCTTCCCCCATGTATCCACAGTAGTTTCTAAGAACATTACTTCACGAGTTTCACAAAAAAAAAAAAAAATAATAAAATTTGATCTTTAATACACAAAAGGCTCAATAATTCTTTTCTATAAAGGCCTTGCTACTTCCTAATTATTCTCCAAATCCTTTTAAAGTATACGTGAAGAATCAAAATGTATAGTCTATAGAGAGAATATTCAATGTTTGTCTAAACACATGTGGTTTATATTTGTTTTTAACCTGAGATTGGTTTGGTTGATAAATGGTTGGACTTTCCTCAGTATGTCCCCTTGTCAAATGGTTCATCAGTCACCAGTAAGGTCAGGTTCCAGAAAGAATCTGGGACTGTGGAACAATTCAGGAACTACATAAGAGTAAGAGTTAGCGATACCACATACCTCCAGTAGAAAAGACACACAAAAGAAATAAAGACACAGTGGAGAAAAGAGTGATTAGATTGTGGAGAATTTTGAATAGCAAAATTACTCTGGAGAATACAAAATGTAGGACAGACTGGATGAACTTAAAATACCTGAGTGAGAAATTATGCTCCTTTAGTAGGTAGTAAAGAAGTCTTAACACAATACCAGGCACTGCAATTCTGATTTCTTAAGTATGGCTATAAGCCTGGGTTAGATACAGTCGAAGTTGTTGGTCAATTAGCTTAGTAAACTTGTGACCACAGAAATGGAGATACAAATAAAGATAGAAATAAGAAAATGAAGACAATGACTTAAGAATTAAATTATGTATAACACAACACAAACGTTTGGCATATTTCTTCACAGGAAGTGGTATGGCCTAATCATTCTCAAGTATCTTTGCATGAATTTGAAGTCTTCTGACTATGGTAACTTTTCCAGAATGGCACCCACTGAATACGAACAATGTTCTAAGAGAGATGTCACCAAATATTTTCTTTGCAGGCCAGGTGGTAAATATTTTAATCTTTGCTGGCCATATGGGTCTCTTGCAAATACTCATCTCTGCTGTGGTAGCATTAAATCAGCCATGCATAATATGTAAATGAACAGGTGAGGCCTGTGTTCAATAAAACTTTATAAGATTGGGGTGTAGACTGGATTTGGCTCCAGGACATAGTTTGCTGACATCTTTTAAGATGAAGATATAATGCTTTTATAGATCACATTCCAAAAGTTTAATTATTTTGTCATGGTAAATATGTCATAAAATGTTATGGGTGCCATCTTTACCCTCACTCCACTCCCACCTATACTGTTCATATACTGCCATCAGAATTTAGCCTTCTAAAGGCCAGAGCAGCTCCTGTTCTTTCAGCACGAAAACCTTTAGAGCTTGCAAATACTCAGCTTCCTCCCCATTGCACTGTCCAGTTAGCAACAATCCACCTCTCTTTTTCCTCTTCCACATAGTTAGTCAATGGCACTGCCCGGGGCACCTACTGTGAGCCTGCTCTTGGCACTGGAAACCAAACCTCTTCATCTATATATCCTCACTTTGGCTAAGTACAGAGATAGTCACATGGCTTTCCCCAACTGTCTCCTTATCTCTAGCCACCTTCTGCTTCTGAAGGTCAGCTCTGTTCACAAGCACAATGCCTATCCCTGATTTTGATCCACATGGTGGCTTTCCCACTCAACAGTGACCATTTGGAACTCATTAATTCCACAAAATCATTCTTAGGTAAACCAAACAGTCTCTCCCTTTACCCAACCATTATTCACACACATAACATGGAAAGCTTTCTGAGAAAGACAGTATTTTAAGAATAAGCAAACAACTAACTTTTCAGACTTAGAACAGGATTGTCACTTGTGAAGTTTTTTGATGGCATTGGTGTTCATCTCTCCAAGAATATACGGTGCATATATATTTATGTTTTCTCACAATCACTCATTATAAATGTAGGACATATACTTGAACTAGTTCACAAGTCAGTTTAATAAGTACTTGAATAAAATTGATGATTCAAAATTAAATCAGAGTTGTGATGAAAATCCAAACAAAATGTCAAATAGGGAAAAAAGGTGGGGAAAGGGAGAACACAAGATTCCAAAATGATTCCAGATTTTATCTGGAAAATTATATGCTTGATTACAGTTAAGGAAATTTTTACAAAGAAGTTGGGAAAATTTATTATATATACATATACACATATATTTTAAGCAAAGTAAATTAAAATAAGTCAGTACTGCTACCAGAAGGGACAGACATAAAAGTGGGAGTGTACACAGAGAGAGTTAATCAAAAATGGTATTAGATAAAAGTCAATAAAGAAACAAGAAATTACTTAATAAGTAGTACCAAAAATTGTTCCCCATTTGAAGAAAAATAGGTAGGTAGAAGACATCTTTGTTCACATTACATGCCAAAATGTATTAAAATGCAATGGTTAAAATATGAAAGAGAATAAAATAGAAGCAAATAAATATTTAAAAAAATTTAAAGTAGGGAAAACTTTTATAGATCACATTCCAAAAGTTTAATTATTCTGTCATGGTAAATATGTCATAAAATGTTATGAGTGTAGAAAAGCTAAGGGAACATAGTAACATAAAGAAATATATGAATATATATTGTTTATATTGTTTTTTTAAAAACATGCAAGCTACACACAAAAGAAAAGGTCTGGAAAAATCTTTGCAATTAAGTTCAAAGGAAAGATAAAATACCCTTAGATAAACAAGAAGCTCTAAGATTGCAATATAAAAATAAAAAAAATAAACTGGCAAAAGATTCTTTTATGAAAAAAATAAATTTGAAATCTGGCAATAAATATATGAAAAGATACTTGACAACTGACAAATTTTCAGCTGCTAGTGAAGAAGGAAGTTTACTATTCATATATAGCTCATGAAAACGTAAACTGGTATAAACTCTTAAGAGCTATTTAAAATGTACAGAAAAAAATTTAAAAGCACATGACTTTGAAATTCAATTTTAGAATTCTACCCTAAGTATAAAATTGGACAAGTGTACAAAAATATATGTGCAACAATATCCAAGGCAACTTTGTGATGAGAATTTAGAATAATCTAGCAGCAAATTTACTAAACAAGTGTGAAATGACATGGTAATTTTACATTTAATGAAAGTGTTTCTAAAAATTAGCACTTATAGAATATGAACAATTATTCTAATAAGTATCTGCAGGTTTAGCCATTCTCACAATTCCTTAGTCAAATGAACAGTATTAGAATATTTATTTGGATATGTATTTGCTAATACACAGATAGGATGTATGTATTAGGTAAATTCCACTGCTACAATTGTTATAAATAACATACCTGAGTTACTTCATAGATTACAATTCTGTAAGATAATTTTAGATGGTAGGAAAAGGCAGAATGAGTACTATTTTCATTTCAGAAATATTTCTTGAATTTTGTTTTTAGCAAGATAAAGAATAATCTGATTATATTTGTATAGCCCAAGTGAAAGCTGCCACAGGGGGTTATCACACATTTGAGATCTTTCTACAGAAAATACTGAAAACAAACACTTCAAAGTCAATATAAAGGGGATAAGACCACTTGACCAATATTTAAAACTATGAAGGCTAAACCAATTCACATTTTACTTTTCTATATGGTGTTTATATTATTACTTATAACATACTAATGTTCATTCCAAAAATATAAAGGAGTTTGCTGGAATTAGCAAATAACTAGAATATACTACTTATTGCAGTGGCTGCCTTAGAGTGTCTATCTAAATAATTTCCTATAGAAGAGATAGGCTTAAGTGCTCTACAGCTGTAGCATAAAAACAACTTTGGACATCAATCTAGTCCTTGAAGCACAGTGGCAGAACTCAGTGATAATGTTATTTTCTTCATTCACCAAAAGTCAGTTCTCTAATGCTCCTCACACAACAGCAGGTCTTTCAGGGAGGACCAATTATTCCTTCAACTAAGACTTTGATAGAATAAGCTATTTAAGATCAGAGGTGCCATTTCTAGAATTATTTAGAAAATTTTGTTTGGGGCCTCCCTGGTGGTGCAGTGGGTTAAGCACAGCACTATGAAGCAAACTGCAGCCATTGCAGCATGAGTTCCATCCCTGCTGCTGGCCAGGGAGGGAACCCACATGGCACAGCAGACCTCTCTTGCTACACCTGCTGCTTCCCCTCAGCAGTGTATTTCAGTGGATCGACCTGTTCTGTTCCCCACTTTGTCTCTGGTGAATCTCCTCACCCCTCGCATCTCTGGTCTGTACCCCAGTTCTTGGACATATATAAATAAATCTTTTTTTTTAAAAAGAAAAATTTGTTTCTTTTGTCATGCAGAAAAGTCTTCTTTTCTACATATTTCTAAATCTTATGTATCCAGAAAGGTGAAAGATATTTATATGATGGACTCAAAATTCATTAACAATGATACCTGATTTGTAATTTGTTTTTTTCCTCCAGAAAAGTATGCATTTGTCTATCATTTGTCCATGTACAGGTCTGCAATCCCTTGTCCTCTGTTTCCATTTGAAAAGGCTCAGAAAACTTTTAATTTTGTGACAAACCTGACCCAAACTCATGAGGATATGAGGATATCTGTAATCTGTAATTTTTTTTCCTACCCTACAAGGTATGGCTATTGACATATTTGTTACAGAAATGGGCATATATTAATTACTAATTACTGCTTCAGACTCTATGGCGGGCTTATTATATATGTTACATGTGCCATACTAACTTCTAAAAATACAAAGAATTCTGAAACATGTATGGCTACAGGTGTTCTGATAAAGGGATCATGGCCTGTGAAAGTTCTTTTCCTATAAAGTGCTCAACACATGGTTTGAAAGAAAACTTATTCTATCATCTTCTAATTACTTTTGAGGATACCGTCAACACCTAAACCTATTTAATGTAAAAGTGGCTTTTGATTACCTTAGAATATTCACACCTAGCCTGCTCAAGTTAAGGCTGTGTATTTGAACATGTTCATTTTGTCTCAAAAGAGTAGCTCTCCTATAGGGAGACAGTGTAGACCCTGCCTTCTTTTGAAAATTATTTAACTGGACACTCCAATTTCACTGACATTTGAAAATAGTTTCGTGCACCCAAAATAATAAATAGTTCAATTCCTCAGGTTTCACTCATGTATTAGAGAACAAGGTCCCAATGGGGTCTTTGCTCTGAAATGTGTGCTCCACATTCAAAGCCAAGTTCTCTAAAGTCTTTTGCACTTGGCTGTAAAATTGCCAGGGCAACATGATATAAAGTATACCTGCAAGAGGAGGCAGAGAGGTTGATAATTATACTTATTTACTTAAATATGTATTCTATATTTTCATTAATATGTTTACTTGTACACTATTTCTATCCAAACACTCATAAACTTATCAACCACTCTCACCCCTTTTGCCAACACTAACAAAACTTTGGGAACTTGTTTCTTTGCCTGCAATGGCCAATACTGGCTAAAGGAGCTAAGGAAATAATGATGGATCAAGAACATTTGGACAGTTGAATCAAGTTTCAGGGTCATTATTATTCAATGACACCTTTGCCAATAGAGCCAGAAGTACAAAGGATGTCTTTAAGGAATGTGTACAACTCATAAGGTTATTCCTTCTATAAATATTATCATGGCCCAGGACTGTTGTATGCACTGGGGATGAATCACTATAATGTAACTTTTATTTATGGATGTACAAGGAAACATGAACAAATTAACAAGTTATAGAATAGGATAGAAACATGCCTCGTCTAGTGACCCGAATTAAATCTACAAGATAATCTGTATATTCAAACAGAAAAGAGAACGTAAAACAACAACAAAAAAAACTGTAGAAGTAGGCAAAAGGAAGTATGGATTGTTCAAACTCTGCAGGGAGTTTAAAAGGAGAAAAAACTTCATTAAATTAATTTGCGCTGGGTACTATTTTGTATCCTCAAATAAAATGATCAACAAATTCTAAAACCAGTAGGGAAACTAAATAGAAGAACAGACTGAAGCAGCATGAAAGGAGAATGACCAGCTATTATTTCTTTCTTGAATGTGAAGCAAAAGAATGTATATAAGATCATCCATGGTGTGGTGGAAAAAGTAGGAACCTGTTATCTTATGAAAGCTTTACAACAACTAAGAGTTTATAGGAAATACAGAGAATAGAATGACATGTTAAATGACACCACAAGGAAGCAATGAGCCAGATTCAGATTTGGGACATTATTAAAAAAAAGGACTCAGTTTTAATATTAAAAAGAGAAGGGATAAGGAAAGTTATAGACTTTAAAAAGACTTAAGAGACATGATAACCACATGCAGCATGTAGACCTTGTTTGGATTTCTATTCAAACATGTCAACTGTAAAAATACATTTATATGACAACTGGGGAAAATCTCAGTATGCTATGAAATTATTACTGATAGTTTTACTTGCTGAAACGCTGGCATTGTGATTATGAAAAACAAAGGAGGGGTCTTATTTGTTAGAGATGCTACTGAAATATTTATAAGCTAATGAAATAATAAGCTATCAGGGATTTGTTTTAAAATGTTTCAGAAACAAATTGGAGGGGATGCTATAAAAAAATATTGGGAGGATGTTGAAATCTGTTGAAACTGGATGGTACATGGGAGAGCATTTTGCAATTTTCTTTCTTTTTTGTGTACTTGAAATTTTCCATAGTAAAAAAAGTTGCAAAAAATTAAACTATTAATAAAACAAATTTTCTATAATTTTAAACTTAAGAAAGGAAACACACTCAGAATATCTTTAAATCACCAATATGGGGTTAAAGGCTGAAAATTCCTCTAAGGTCCATGCTCTCTTTCTCAGAGTCAATTCTTTTTTAAAACTGGCACAGAAACAATGTCCTTGGAGACACAAGACTAAAGGTCAAGCAGATGGTCAGGAAAAGAACCATAAGTCCTACCTCATCTGGGGACCAGTTCATAAGGTTTTCCCTCTTCCCCTGTGCTACCACCATGCTCCATCCCTCTCCAAGTCAGAGACAGAAGTGACTGAGGTCTAAGAACAGCTACAGCCCTCACCAGGAAACACACGTCCCAGGGAGCAAAAGACACACACAGACTCATCAACTCTCCCTGTGGATCCACGTGCCCTCACACCTGCACAGGTGCTCACCATGAAACTCTAAAATATTTAAATACTCTAATTTCAGCATTAAAGTTTTAAAAAAAAAGTATGGGGGGAGGGAGAAAATACCAGCAGCTGGATTTTTTTAAGCTGACAAAAATAAAAATGTATTCATTAAATGTTTATGAAAGTCAAAATTCAAACATTCACTAAACTGGTTTATTTGGCTACTGCTCAGGCACCAACCTGTCAATCTGCAGGAGAAAAGAGCTGTGCATTTTCAGCTTTCAGAACATCACAGTTGTTTTTATGCATCATGCAATGGATCAAAGGGAAACTTCTGCTTCCCACACTGAGCTTGGGCCCCATCCTGGTCTTCCTGTGTCTCAGAGAATGGCGCGTCAGGGCTGGGGTGTGCCATTCCAAGGGGTAGCTTTCTCACACACATGTTCTGACCCTGAATGCCAAATTTAAGGAAAAAGACAGGAACATCCAACCAACTAGGAAAACTGCAATAAGCTTCTGCTGGCACCTTCGGAAATCTCCTGTTCAGAGTGAACCCCTCATGAGGCCCCAGTAAGCTCTCAGGGCTCTCTAGCTGTGTATGTTGTTCAGATAACGACAGTCAAGCACAATCTAGACCTCAGAGATCTCAGGCCTCAGAGCAAAGAAAGGGATGAAGGGGTCTTAATAGACAGGAAAAAAAAATCTCAATCTTCAGGAAAAGAGTATCAGCTAAAAAGTTGTAGATCAGGCAAAGATAATTATAAAGGGCTGCTTACTAGGTACAGAAATAATGAATAAACAAAAAATGGAAGACAAGAAATGTAAGGACTAAATAGCAAAATGGGTTTTATAAATAATTTGAGAACATAATTTGTAGTATGCTCTATACTTGAGAGAAAAATATTTCTTTTCTTATACTGACTTGAAAGATTTTAAGTCACATTACCTGACCTGATTCAAATCTGAATGACTAATGTGAATTTCTTTTCTTCTTAAAGATTTACTTATTTACGCATACAAGAATGGGGGTGTAGGCCAGGGAGGCAGGGGGTGAGAAGACTGACCAGAGAAAGAGTGGGGAGCAGAACAGGCAGACCGACTAAAATACACTGCTGAAGGGAGCAATGGGGAGACAAGGGAGGTCTGCTGCCCCATGAGGGTCAGCTCCCTGGCGGGGGATTGAACTCCTGCTGCAGTGGTTGCAGACAGCTTCAGAGAGCTGTAACTTCACCCACTGAGCCACCAGGGAGACTCTGACTAATATGATTTGTAATGAATAAGCTGCATAGTAGGGCTGTACCAAGTCTCATTTGTGTCACCAGTTAATTCAGGTTAATGTCTTCTAAGGTTTGGTTTTCACCCTCTATTTTGAACACTTCATGCGTTTTAACACTTCCTGCAGGAGGCAGACAGTGGCACTTCCTTCCTGAGTTTTGGGTACCTGGTCTTGGGAACAATAAGACATTCAGAAGTCAGGAAGAAGATTGAAGGGTCTTCTGTTGAGGGTGTAGGGAGGGACCATGGGCCAAACCTTTTAAGACAAGTAACTTAACTCCCCCTGGCCCAGTGTCTTCATTGGTAGAAAGGAGATGATAACTCATCCTGTTCATAGAGATGTTGGAGGAGTGAAGAAAGGATGCCCATGAACACTTGTCACATGAAGCTTGGAGAGAGTGTGCTGGAAAGAGTAAACTACTGCAAAATAGTGCCACAGTGAGAATCAGGAACATTTTCTGTGCTTATGCTTTCTTGTTTTTTGTTTCTAAGTGCCACCCAGGGGTCAGGCACTGTACTAGATGCTGGGAGCACAGCAGTCAGCCATGCCTACATTTTGAGCCGAAATTTTAATAAATGACAGCACTTCAGCTAGGTTGTCTCTCCTGAACTGTCAATCTGATAGAGGTATCTGACAGTAATATGTCTCCCTGTGTCTCCCTGTACCTAGAAAGTGTCCCAAGCAGGCATGCTGCTGAAAAAATTACTCAAGGCTGCAATTGTGAATTCAAGTCTATATTGTTGCCCACCTGCCTGCATCCTCAACTCTAAGGTGCTTGAAGCTGGGGTCTTTGTGCCATTGACACCTAGTTCTGCTTATATGTAACAGACGATGCAAATTTGACAGCTAGAATAAAAGATAGGTAGAATGAATTACTTAAATGTCTCTAAAAAGTCTTAAGTTTTATACCTTATAAAATAAGGGAAATAGCAGTATCCTCTTCTTTACCGTATTGAAAAGCCTTTAGAATACACACAATTCTATGTAGGCACATCCTCATTCACAGAGGTACAAAAGCCAAAAGGTAGAAACAATCTGAGTGGCTTATTGATGGATGAACAGATAAACAAAAGGTGGTACACAATACAGCAGAATAGCACTTAGTCTTAAAAAAGAGAACTTATGACATAAGTCACATTATTGATGAACCTTGAGGAAGTTACGCTAAATAAACTAAGAGAAATAGTGGATGGTTCCACTTACATTCCACCTACAGTTGTCAAATCATACACACAGAAAGCAGAAGATTTGATGCCAGGGGCTGGGGAGGAATGGAGAATGAGTACAGAGTTTCAGCTTTGGAGCTCAAAATGTTTTAGAGATATGGATGCCCAACAACATGAATCTACTCACACTATTTAGCTGCACACTCAGAAATGACTAAGATAGTAAATTCTGTCACGTATTTTTACCTCAATAACAACAAAGAATTTATTTAAAGTTCTACATTATAGTAGAGGCTGATTTGGGATGAAAAATTAAACATATGTGCTTTACTCTCCCTGCTACCCCATACCTCATAAATAATCATGTAGTGTGTTTGTGTGTAAATTTAGAAGACATACATACAAATAAATGCTGAAAAATAAAGAGTACCTTCAGTGGACTATAAATTTTGAATTGCTTTTGAAAGGTGAAAGTAACTGGACTGGCGCTCTACTGGAAAAAAAGGAATCATAAGGTAAAACAGAAGAAGGATGCACAATGCTAAAGCATGGTGCTCAACTCTCCAGATCAATACAGAAATGGAGTTGGAGGGGGTCAGATATGACCACCAGGGTTCACTGGGATGCTGGATTCACAGGTGCTAATAAACCAGAGCAAAAGAGAAATGAGAACGGGGATATGTGACTTTAGAAGCCGAATTCTGTATTTAGCCAAATGTGCATTCAAAAAACTTTTTAAAATAAGACTAATAGAAAAACATAATTTAAAATATATGAACTAAAGCAACATAATTGCCATGAAAAAAATAAGATATATATATATATAATTCTTATGTCAGTAGGGGAGAAAAGCAGCAAATATATAAAACAAAGACAATAACATCAAGCCAAGAAAGCAAAGAAATTAATCAAGAAGCTTGGGAAATAAAAATAAAACTAACTGCCAGGAATAAATTGAGCATATATTAATGACTATAAATGTAACTTATTTTGCTGTGTTTATTTTGATATTTCATTTTTCAATTAAGATACAGTGACTTTCATTTAGTAAGCTAGAAAAATGTAAAGTTAAATGCTGTGTATGACAGACAATAAAGAGTAAGACAAATATAGAATATGGAAAAAATATGTAAAATAAAATCTACCAAAAGAAAGTATGCATAACAGCATTACTATAAATTGAAACCCACTTCAAGGCAAAATTAATAGAAAGAAAAGATTTTTTCATATTGATGAAACTTCTAGTCCATCCGAAATATAAAATATTCATGAACCTCTAATGTCTATTTATGACATAGCTCTAAGGCATATTTTAAAAATATGAATATATAAGAAATTGCTAAATCCATAATCAAAGTGGAACTAGAAAAAGTCTCTCTCAGAAACCTACAGCTTAGACTGATAAAAGACATAGTTTAATATACTAAAATAAAGAAAACAGAATATGCATTATTGTCAAATGCATATGGAACATTTAAAGGCTAATAAAGTATTAAGCCACACAAAAAAATCTTCCTCAATTAGTCCAAATAACACTTGCCATTTCCCCATCTAAAAATGCAGTACGTTAAAACGTGAAAAATAAAACCATAGTCATACTATCACTATGTAAAATACCTTATTAAGTGGAAATTTTGTCTTTTAAATACTCTGGTTAACAGGAATCCCAAAGCTAACCTTTTACTTTATTTTTAAGTGCTTTTTCCCCTTATATCATTGGTAATATTTGGACAGTATTTGATCTCCCCCCTAAACTGTATTTCCCCATAGTTTTCCTACCGCCAAAGTGCCTGTGATCCATCACCATAGTCCCTTGTACTCTTCTCGCCCCTCTTTTAACCCTTCTTTCTCCTCCTCCTCTGCACTATGTCTCAAACCTATGGTCAGCTTCCAAGTTTTTTCCATATCTTGGTTATTGTAAATAGTGCTACAATAAACACAGGAATGCAGGTCTTCTTTCATATTCATGTTTTGTATGCTTTGGGTAGGTTCTAGGAGTGGAAATGCTGGGTCTAATGATAGGTGCATTTTTAGTGATTTGGTGATATTCCACATAGTTTTCTATAGTACCTGGACCAAAACTAACATTGAAAAAAACACAGCAACCAACAACATTTGTAGTAGTATTTAGGAGGACCTATGGGATGCAGCCAAAGCAGTAATCAAATGAAAAATTATGGCCCTTAAACTACATATTAGGATTTGTAAAAAATAAGAATTAAGCATGTAACAGAAAACCAGAGATGTACAAAATATCGAAAAATAATGAATTACTAAATTTTAAGAATATAATAATAAAATATAAGATAAAAATGTAGATTATCAATAAAGCTCAAATAAAAGGTTCTTTGAAAAAAGATAAACACAAACTTCAGGAAGTCTAAAAAAGGGAAAAGCAGAAAGAAAAAGAGAAAATACAAATCAATGAAATTACAACCTATATCTAGATAAAAATATCTTCGATATATATAAGGATTGTTTTTATTTCATGTATAAACTTCATGCAATGAATTACGAAGTTTGGCAAATCTGTGTTCCTATCACCATTGACACACAGAGTGATAAAAATTGAAAACTTAGTCCAAAATCCAGTTCTAAAGAACCAGCTTCATGCAATTTCTCCAAATGTCAAAAATTTCTGTAAAAGCTATTTTGAACATAAAGAAAGGAGATGGTGAACTCCCCAATGCACTTGACATGAGTATCATAAAGTAAGATGTCAAACAGGCAAAGAACCACAGTAAAGGTACTCTGAAGGCAGAACACAGAAATCGATAAAATCCCTACATAACATGGGGCTTACTGAAATCAGTCACAAAATTACTGAGCTAAATGCTGCTTTCTGTTTTAAATAAGATTTTAAATAAAATATAACTATAAAAATACAGAAATTACATAAAATGAAGATGGATTTACCTCAGGAATTTTGTGAGCAAGACATAATCTTACAGTCCACTTAACATGAACATAGACTCTTACTCATCTTAAGAAGTCACGGATCATAAGGAAGTTTCCTTAATCTACTAGAAGCCTATTTATTTAATGATAAAGCAGAAAAGCCAAAGTTGACCTGTATTCCCATTATTCTTTAAGCAACTTACTGAAAGTCTTTACCAGTGTACTAGGACTAGGTAAATAAATGGGAAAATATTCTGAGAGGGGGCTTTCTTCCAGGAAAATATAAATCAGCTAAAAAGCAAGCAAGCAAACAAACAAAAAGGCAACTACCAGGGCTAGTAGAAAGTTCTGTATGTGACAGGTTTTAAGATCAACGTACCCACAAAGTCAACAAACTTGTTTTAAAAAAATGAAATGTCTAAGGATAAATTTAACAAGAATATTAGACATATTACATATGCACATATATTCATATATATGTAAGACTTTACTGAAGAAAAGCTTTATAAAGGTGGGGGTTTGCTAAACAGCAAAACTCTATTATAACCAAGCAATTCTATCCAAAATTAATCTATAAATGCAGTACAGTTGTTCCTTCTATATTTGTCTGAATCGTTAAATATTCTTATATTTTTTGTTCTTAAAATTTTTTAAAGGCATTAAAGAAAGGGAAAGAAAATGATAGACGTTTATCTCAGTGTATTTCCAGGCTTATAAGAAGGTTTGCCTTACCAAGCTCAAAGACTAGTTAACTCAGAAGTTGATCTAGAATTCTGAAGTGTCTCCTCTTTTCACATCATAACACAAGTCACTTTTCTTTGTTTCCTGCTCAAACCTAACTATCCAAAGAAAAGGTGCTATTTCTCAATTATCAACCACTCAAAACAGTGGTTTTCCAAATGGATCTTTAGCTGGAAGTGCCTTCTTTTTTCTTGTACATATTTCACCTCCACCCACTGCCAGACTTTACTCTGGCATGCAGATGTCACTCATTCTTATCACACAGCAAGTCCACTGACCCTGTGGGGACACATCTCTGTTGCCTGTGGGGAACTACTCTTAGGAACCTCACTATGCCCCTGTCATTTAACCTGAAACATAGCATGGAGGTTTCATCATGTGTTTAATCAGTGTTATAGGTGCTAGGGAAACTATTCTTTCAAGGATCATTTGAGAGCTTAGCTTTCCTGTGAGGATTTTAGCATCAACATCCTACTTTCAGCAGTTCATTAAGGTGGCTCCATAAGAAAAGTACAGCAAACTTGAGTAAGAGCCAGGACACCAAGCTTTGGGTGTCAGTAAATTGTGAAACTGAGAGCCTCATATATTCAGAATAATTGCTTCTCCCCCAGGCCTCCAATCTCATCTTACTGTCCATACTTTCCAATCAACTCACTGACAATATACTGTGACTGATCCAAAGCCTCTGATTCATTAGAAAGAGCCTGGAAATGCATTGTGATAAACCTGCATCATTTCCTTTCCCTTACTTTCATGCCTTCAAAATATGTAAGAACAATCTGTGAGAGATAAGAGGATTAAACATCTCTGTTTGAAGTTATACTGGGAAAAAAACCTGGTGAGATGGCAAGTCTTTAAATTTAAGAACACGTAACTATCACACACACCCAAGTCTTCCTTTACTTACAGTATAACTACAAAACAAGTCACTTCCTCCAACTGATGGGCATTATTTTTCTTGGAAGATGGAATAAAATGATTCACTTGAGTTTTTTCTAAAAGGTAAAATCAGCCTCAAATACCAGTGATAACAAATAAAAAATTTAAACAGCTACATGTACATTTAACCAATACAAATAGCCCCTGGGGCATATCCCATAAAGTTGTCACAGAGGCTACTGAAGTCCTATAGCCTCTGTTCAGATCTACCTTGTTATTTCAAGAAGGATTTTTAAACCCCATGATGAGAATACCGTCCTGTGAGCACAGTCCAATGATATGTGCTCTTCACTTACCCTTTTAAAGTACCGTTGCATTTTATGTGGGGTACCAAACTTCTAAATAAATAAATAAATGATATTTTAATTCAAGGACAAGTCCATACTGCAGAAGTTGGTGCTTTTTTGTCCAATGAGACATGTTATTTTTGGGTGCAGAGAGTCTAATCCTGATGACCATTAGCCACTTCGTAGCTCTAGAAGAATCATTTAATTCCTTCATGATACAGAGTAGAAAGAAGATCAAGTAACTTTTTAGTAAAGGTAGTATGTTGTTAACGTGTTATGAAAAAATGAAGATGGGGGAGGTGGAGAGAGAGCTATATCAAGATCTAGTGTATCTTTTAAGCATGAACCTGCAAAGGTTAGTCAAGTTTACCAGTTATGAGTTGGATCAAAATGCTTATGCCATTGGTGTAGAAAACTAAGACTTGCTTTAAACCTTCCCAGTAGAAGGAATGCTCTGTAACAGGTTATAATCGTGGAGTTTCTTGAGTATCCTGGGTAAGGGCAGGGGGAGTTTGGAATGTATTAGATATTCCATAGTTTCACTGGTCTACCCCACTACAAGAAGACTCAAGCCATGCTTGAGGAATATATTGTCTATAGGATAGAAGTATTGGCCGTAAGCCAGTCCTCCTTGCTCTGCTAGCCAAATGTCTCATCTGGAGCAGGTTATTTAAACTTGCTATATCTCAGTCTTCTTATCTGTCAGAAGACATTAATATTTGCTCCTTCATCATAGGATGTTTATATACAACCCTTAGAAGAGTATAACCCACCAATGCAAAGAAGGAATGTTTCAAAGAGATGACACAGGAAATGGGTGTTCTGAATAGAGACTAGTTTGGAAGCTTGAAAAGTTGCTTTGAAAGAAGGCTTAAAATAAAATGTCTCTGGTGCAGCAGACTCCTCGTGCCTCATCCACTGCTCCCCTCATCAATGTACTTTAGTCGATCTGCCTGTTCTGCCTCCCACTCTGTCTCTGGTGAATCCTCTCACCCCCCAACACCTCTGGTCTGTACCACAATTCTTTAAAAATAAAATGTCTCTTACAAAATTAGTTTAGCATTAAAAAATCTCACATCCTATTCACAAAAAATGTCAAGTTCTCCATTGTCTATCAATTTCTGATGTACTTCATTTCTAGTCATTTGATGATTCTCCCTCTTTCAAATAATGTATTTGATTTAACTGTGACTAACTTTACCAGTAGTAGTTATTTGTACCAAAACACAAATATTGAAAAGAGGTGGCATCATGGCAAGGGGAGAGCGAGGTAGGAGGGAAGAGTGTGGCAGAAATAGGAAGCGAGACACTCAAATCCAATGATACAGAATGCAGAATAATTTATTAATTTGAAAAGGTTTTGATAAGATTTCTCATCACATAGTATGTCTGCAAACAGTTCAACCGGGCCTCTGCTCTGTGGAGTTCAAGAAGCCAAGCTCCTTGACAGTAATTACACTTCCAGGGAGAGCAGAGATTAAGGTGGTACCAAAACCTCTGGGAACAGAGAGAAGGGAGTATATCCTTGGGAAGCAGAGGAGGTCTGTCCCTCAGAAAGCCTGCTTGAGGAAAGGCAGGGAATTTTCCAGGACAAGAGAGGATGGGCAAGGCAACTTCCGAAAGAGTATAGCCATTCCCAAAGGGCATTTTTCTATAGAGACACATTAAATAACTCAGTTCATTTTTCTGTAGGGAAAAGTTAATTTACTTTAGTTTTATGGCCATTTTAAACACTCTTACTCCAGAAAGCAAAACTGTTACATTATAGACACACAATTAACAATAATAATAGCAATAGAATAGGTTAAGTACATAGTAACTAAAATAAGTATATGAGAAACAAGTTAAAAAGCTTGCACACAAAGAAAATCCTTCCAGTGGTACAGCCATACACCTCACTGGGTGGGGAGACTCATTTTCATGGTCTCTCATGGTGGTTGATTTTAAGCTACCAGTGGTTCCACAACCAGCCTACAAAAACCTGGGACAATTAACTACTTGTTCTTGTCCTATACACAATGCTCATAAGTCAGTTTTAGATCTTAATGATGAAATTACTTAAGGAGCTATTTGGGAAAATTAAAATTATGAAGCTTTTCATTTGTTTTTTAGTCCCAATTTTCTATGTAATGTCCAAGATGATTTTCAATAATCTTGCCTTCATTTATCAATTTTAATATGAAGTTAGCATTAATCCTAAAACTCATTTGGAACTACAAAAGATTCTGAATAACCAAACAATCTTGAGAAGAACAAAGCTGGAAATAACACATAATAAGGAAAGGATAGTCTCTTTAAAAAAGATGCTGTTAGAGTAGACAGCTATAGCCAAGAGTGCAATTAAACACTTATCTTATGGCACTAATAAAAATTAACCTGAAATAGGGTAAGGACTTAAAAGTAATACCTAAAACCATAAAACTTTTAGAAGAAAACACAAGAAAGAAGCCCCTTCACACTGGTTGCAGTAATGAATTTTTGGCTACAACAGCAAACAGAAAGGCAACAAGACCTAATTATAATAAGCAAGTGGGGCTATAACATACTAAGACACATGCACAACAACTAAAACTACCAACAAAATGAAAAGGCAATCTATGAAATGGAAGAAAATACTTGCAAACATGTATCTTATAGGGGTTAATGTAAAAAATCTTTAAGCACTCCTGCAGCTCAGTAGCAAATAAGACAACCTATTATAATAAAGACAACAAACACAGAAATGGCCAATAAGTTTATGAAAAGGTACTTTTTTTATTAATTATATTTGACATCATTTGTATTTCCCAGGGAGTACCCACCACCATTCCACCCGTGCACCATCACCTCAGTTCCTTCTGCTCCTTCTGCCCTCATCCCAGTCTTTGCCCTCCCCTCGTTCCGCTCCCCCCCACCTCCGTGGTCCCTTTGGTTTATCTTGGCTTTTTGGTCTTATTGAGCTTTTTTGTTTGCTTTTGGTTATAATTGCTCATTTCCTTCAGCTTATTCTTTGTTGTTCTTTCATATTCCTCCTAACAGTGAAGCCATCTGATATTTTTCTCTTGCCTTCTGACTTGTTTCACTGAGTATAATTCCTTCTAGTTCCATCCATGTTTCTATAAATGTCCCTAGTTTCTCATTTTTGATTGCTGAATAATATTCCATTGTGTATATGTACCACATCTTCTTGATCCAGTCATCTATTTTTGGGCATTTTGGTTAACATCACTAACCATCAAGGCAATGCAAATCAAAGCCACAATGAGATATCACCTCACACCTGTTAAGACAATTTCCATTATCAAAGACAGGAAACAATAAATGTTGGTAAGGACCTGAGGAAAAGGGAAATCTTTATACACTCTTGGTGGGAATATTACTAGTGCAGCCATTTTTGATCCAGTATGGAGTACCTCAAAAAATTTCAAAACTGACTACTATATATATATGATCCAGCAATCTCACTTCCAGGTATAATCCAAAGGAAACAAATATAACTCAGTAGCTCAAAGAGATAGCTATATGCCTATATTTACTGCAACATTACTATAACTAAAACATGGAAATGACCTAAGTGTCCACTGAGAGATGAATGAAGAGTGTGTCTGTGGGGGAGGGGGAGTTGGGGGGGAGACTATTATTCAGCAATAAAGAATGAAATCCTTTTATTTGTGAAAACATGGATGAATCCAGAAGGCATTAATGCTAAAAGTAAAATAAACCAAATACAGAAAGACAAACACTATATAGTATGACATATGTAAATTTTTTAATTTCGAACTCATAGACAAAGAATAGAATAGTAATTGTTGACAAGGTTTTTATCGGGGAAAAATGGGGAGGTGTTGGTCAAAATGTATAAACTTTCAGTTGTATCAGTAATTTGGAGGCACAGATGTTCAGCATGCTGGCCAATCCTATGATTACTGTGTATTTTATATTTGCTAAATAGGTCTTACGAGTTCACACTACAAAAAAAAAAAAAATGGTGACTCAGTGAGGTGATGTTCATAATAAATATTTCTATATACATTATCTATCAAATCATCACAGTGTGCTCTTTAACACATACAACTTTGTCAATTAGGTATCCATAAAGCTGAAACAGCTAAAAATTAAGGAACTAGAAGAATATTAAAAATTAAAATTGCTAATACCATATAATCTGCCACCTCTCTCACCTGGGATCTGTAACATAATATTTTAAATCATATATAAATTGGCTGAAAAGATCATTCACAGAATTAGACAACAATCAAATAAAGTCATGTAGCCTTTCTCATTAAAAAAAAAAAAGATTAAAATTCAACTCTTTTCTCATCCCATCAGTTTGAAGCAAATAGAGAAAAATGTCATGGGAAACCATCATTACATTTTAAAATGGTATTTTCATCAACATTTAATAATAAGTAGATATATATGGCATCGACATGCAATGCGCTCCAACTGTATTCACATCCATAGACCTTAAAGTTCTTATTTTAGCTTTTTAAGAAAAAAACTGAAACCAGATTCTCATTTTAAAGGTAAAAATACTAAGTTTGGAGAAATAGCAAAACCAGACAAAGCCTCAATAAATCACTGTGACATCAGCTGCCCTGACAGCCTTCATGCTGCCCTTGCTAAGCGAGCATGGGCCAGGCTCACCTTGCAGCCTACTGCTTTGGCATTCTCAACAAGCACAGAGTTCATTCAGAAATGATCAAATGCTGTTACTGCAGCAGAAAGAGTGGTATATATTAAGCCATATATGAAAATTTTGGCGTCCATCCCTTGTTAAATCACTGATGAATTTAAAGTGTGGGAGGCAGAAAAACAAGTAATAGCATTCAGAGACACAAACCAAAGTAACCCAACTAACTATATTTGCTTATGTAAACACAAGCATAACATTCAGAAATACAAACAGAAGATGAATAGATTACCTTTTTTATAGTCAATCTCATGTTCCTTACATTACATGGATTCTCTGACAGGCATGCTAGAAACATGCATTAGGCTCCCATGTTTTATCTAGGGAATGTTTGGACAATTGACCTATTAAACCTCCACTTCTTCATTTATGAAATGAGGAGTTGGATTAGAGGATCTCTAAAGAATTGGGTAAGCTCCTAAAAACATATGAAAAAATGTTAAGTCTCGATGATTTACTGAAAACTAATATTGGACAAGTTGAGAAGAGTTCTAGCTTGGAAATTGGCAAAGACCCTTAACTTGTCTTTGGAGAAGGTAGCTGGCATTTTTGACTCAATGAAAATGGAGTAATTTCTAGAAGGAAGAATATGATAAAAGCCAAGAAATGGAAGTCACTAAATTAGTTTCAGAACATTCCTTCTACATGATGATGTATTTATTAGCATATATTTCTCTCCTTCCTCACACGGGCATTAAGTGCAAAGTTCTGGGAGGGTCGAGCTTTGTGCAGGAATTACCTTCCTAAGGCTCTTCTCATTCTTCAAAGTAATTGAAAATGACATTCACAGCATTAGTCAGCAATGAAGTAAAGTCACTTAGCCTTTCTCATAAAAATTCTTGCTTCCTCCACTTAGAACTGTATTTCATCAAATAGAAGATACCATTGAATGGAAGAAACATAATTATCTACTTAACACCAAGAAAGGGGGGGAGGAGTTGCCAATTAAATTGGCATGCCATAAAAATTTCTGAGATGTGAAAATGTGTAAAAAGAAAAAAGTATCTTAGAATCAACTTAATGTTGCCTCATGAGGTTTTGACACAGAAAACTCCCAGGATTTTGGACAAAACCTTCTTCCAACAGAAATCACAACTATGCAAATGGGTTATAGGTCCCTTTAGACTCAACTCTCTCTCTCTCTCTCTCTCTCTCTCTCATCTCACCTTCATTACATGCTTCCTAAAAGTAGAAATAATTTATCACTCATATTTAATAAAAATTAAGAAAAATAGTTGGTAGAGGCTAAATATAACATCTCAAACACTTTTTGCATTTTTTAATTCCCCTCAAGGCAAAGATTTCCTGTCTTACACATATTATTTTGGAAATGGGTAAAATACTTTTTAAATGTCTAAAGGTTATCATTATATAGCCTCCTTCCTCAATCCCTATTCTGATAGTCACAGGCACAGAGTTTGAAGGAATTGCATTAACCATCTAGGTCTTCATTTTGCAGAAGTAGAAACTGAACCTTAAAATAGGTGCTAACTGGGGTTGAACACAGAACAAGAACCAGTTAGCTAAACCTCAGTCCAGGAGCTACTAGATTCTGAACACTTTGCTCAATTATTCCTGCCTTAGTTTACAAAAGGACAACCGAGAAGAGCACTCTTTGTTGTCTATGTGCCTAAATTATTTTTCCCAGCTATTTTATGCTGTCAACTTTTTGTGACATAGCTTCCACCCACACAAGGGGCCATTTGCTTAACTAGATTTTGGAAAGTCGAAAACAAGATTTCTCTAATCTTCATTTTTCACTCAGGGTCAGTGACAAAGGCTTGTTAAGTTGCAATAACAAATGAGGAGACTAGTGTAAAGCAAAGAAAGAGTAAAAGCAATATACTCAATATTCTCATACACTGTACCTTTATAAATATATTTTTTAAATTAATGCAAAGAAAGATTTCTCTTCTGTTAAGTTTAAGATGCCACTAAATCTTTGGGATACATAGGAAGTGTCATGACTGTAAATCAGTTCAAACCAAGTGCTGCCTGTCTCCACGCTGTACCAGTCCTGATCACTTTCTAAATAGACTTTCACTGGAAGACTATGATCATTCATAGAATTAAAGCATTCAAACTGTCATGCCAAAATTTGTATAACAATCTAAACTGTTTCCCCATCATTAGAGTGCAGCCTGACACCTCTGGGGTACAGGAAATGTCCTAAAGAAGCAATCCATGTTTCTGTAGCGTAGCCACACAGTCCACGAAACACTGATACTACGGTCTCAGGGAGATTCTGGAACATGCCCCAAGCAGAGCGGCATCAGTCTTGCCTGGGAAAGAAAAGAAACACCTCATCCCAAAATACCCACATGCAAAGCTTTCCCGTAGTTAGCCCAAAGCACCAAACAAATGAGCCGTTCACGTCCAAGGATGTGATCCTGTGCTTGAGATACACCCCTGCTCCCACCTCCCACGAACACTGAGTCTATCTAGCAAATGGGCTTCTCAGAACAAATGAAACCCCAGGACCAATGACTTCATTTGCTAGACACTTTACACTCTACTAGCCTGACTCATTGTGACACTGGATCTGTGTCTTCTTCTACCTAGATCGTTTACAGTCATCTCAAAGAGAGCTTTTGGGTCAGAATACCTCAAACCAAGATGGTCAATGGTATTTTTCGCTTCTGATAGCTAATCATGCTGCCTTCTGAGTTTGAGGGCTGGCAGGCAGGGCGGCCCTGTCAGAGCTGCAGAGAGCGCTGCAGATGTCTCTGTTGTGTTCAGTCAAACTGAAAAGGAGAAAAGATGGCCCTCTGACAACAGACAGCTGTCAATTAGATGGCGCGCTCACACTCAGTAGGCCAATGAGCTGCAGTGGAGGTGACAAGTGCTTGGCTAATCAGCCTGCCTATAAAATCACAGCCCTTCCTTGAGCTGCTCACACCAGAACAAGAAGTGACAGCATGTGCCATCTTCAGCTACCCTGTTCTCAGTCTGCCAGTGGGTGTCTCACTCACTCACTCACCCTAGTGTTATTAGTGCTGTTACAAAGGCTCTGGTCAATGCAGTATCTGCAGAAACAAAAAATCAGACTAAAGGAAAGTAGAAAAGAAGGCTAGGGAGTGAAATCCCTGTAGCAAAATGCACCAAAAGGAAACAAAGTCATACACGATATTCAGAGCCGGTTCATGCTGAGCGGGAATGATATTCATACCCATCACAAGAAACTATAAATACACATTGCAGAAGAGGCAAAAAAGGATACCGCAAATCTTTTCTTCATCCGTTATCTTGAATTTCTCCCCTTGAACCACCAGGGGGCAATTTGGGGATAGATCCTTAGGGAGGAAGCTAAAATTCTGAGCTTTAACCAGTAAGTATTAGGAATGGGGGTGGGGTGGAGTGAATCAGGAAGAAGAGTTAAAGGAAGAAACTCAGGGAATCTGGAGTGCTGAAAAATGAGTTCCCCAAATATTACAATTATTCTCTTAATTAGCTAGCTCTTATGCTCAAACATATCCCCTCTAAACTAACAATTAAATGTTAAATTCACTAAGGAGTTACCTTATGAGCTTGGCAGGTATTTTTACCCACTGATAGTAAAAATACCTCTCTCTCCTCCCCTCCTCTCTCCCCCACTCTTCCCTCCTTAGTTTGTATAAGAGAAGCTGGTTGGGAGCAGAGGAATCAGGACGGAAACTAGGAGAGACGATTTAAGTAGAAATGGAGTCAAACTAACAGCTGTCCACCTGCAGCCCAGCAGTTGAAGCAGCACAGAAATATGAATTTTAACAAAAGGGAGCTGCACTGAAATTGATCCTGACTTAGCAGAGATCTTCCACAGCCAGTCTGTGCCCTGACCACATTCATTCTGCTCTTCTTTAGCTCTCCCAAACAAGAGCCCAACTGCCTGACATGCCCAAAATAAAGCCTCCAACACTTTTTATTAAGTGATGTTGCTATGATTACTGAAGTGTGAGAAGAGTAGATACCCTTATGAACAATTTTCACTTTTTTAAGAATCAGAGAAAAAGTCAGCTTTAAGACTTTCCTAGTTCCACCAGGTGCTTGCAACCTTGGGGGGTACCCACAGTTGTTGGAGGCCCAAAGAGAAGGCTGTCACCCCCTCCCTGTAGGGTCCCCACATTACAGAAGACACACATAGCCACTGAGGTCCAGCTCATCACTGGAAGACAAAGCTGTTTTTCTTAAGAGAAATGTAAGAAGCCATTCAATCTTGGTCTGCAGTCATGGCCAACCAGCAGGAGCAGAGCCAGGCCCAAGCCTGAGACTGGCCAGCATCTCTCCATCAGCAGCACCTACACCTCATCAGTCAAACCAGCACAGCAGGGCCTGCCTCCTGCCAGCTGTCAGGTACTGAAAAGCACACTGGGTCCCCATCCAGGAACTCCCCATGGCAGGAATGTATGACCATGTCACCAGGATGCCAAGCCAACCACCAGATTCCGAAGGGCTTGGACAATCCAGTCCCACCTCTGTCTGTCCTCTTTGAAAACTGTATTATCTACCACATGTCCTCACTCACAGACACTAAGATATACGAAGCTTGCAGAGCCTTGGACTTTGGATGATTTTTTTCTTCTGACTTAATGCTTTTTCCCTCTTTGAATTCTTTCTTAAGCATATAAATCCAAGCACAATTGTCATAATTTCTCAGTCAAACATCAATTTGTAATGTGTAATTTTGTGGTTTTCCCAAAATCTCATCAACTCTGAGTTTTTCTAATACTGAATGCAATCTTTTGTTTTTAGTTGAGAAAGCAATGTTGACTGTAGAAAGAAATTAAGCAACATAGGAGTCTGTCAAGGAAAAAGCCAAAGTGCTTCTCACATACGTGAAACTCAAGGCAGTCCCTGCAGGAAGTGCCAGTCTTCTCCACACAGCTTCACTGCAGTGAGGGGCAGCTCCTGGGACAGCTGTGTCACCCCATCTCTTTTACCATTTGGGTCTCTCACTAGGTGAAAGACTAGAAGGTCCAGTCTTCTGCCCTGCAGTCTCAACTGTTACTAGAGAATTCCTAAGGTCTGTTGGGGCTGGGGGTGGGGTGGGGGGGGAGGTCAGGGATGTTGGAGAAACAAAAGTATCCATGTCACAGAGGCTAAGGGGATAATTATCATACATTTCCTCTTACAGCCCCTGAGCCCAGGTACCGTTTTATGCTAGAAGAGGAGGAGGAAGAGGGTAGTCATTTCCTCAGAACAGGAAGCTGTTATTAAGAAGCCCGAGCTACAAAAGCTAAATTAGGACAGGAGAGACGTTTGACCACCTGTCTGTTCCTCTCCAGCAAGAGTCTACAGAAAGTTCAGGTTCTCATGGAATCCCCACTTTGATAATCTGAGGCTTTTCATCTCTAAGTACATTCTATATTTTCATTCTCTTGAGAACATGATACGTTCTGTGACCTCGTCCTTGTGGCAAATGGACCTTCCAGGACTCCCATCCATTGAAAATAGAGTACTGACTGTCCTGCCCGGCCCAGCTCACAGTTTGGTTCTGACCTGAACAATGAAAGCCTTATCAGTCTCCTGCGGAGCTGAGGGCAGTCAAGGCTCTCTCCTGTTCCATTAGGGCTGTCTGACACCCTATCTTGCACACTGGCGTCTTAGTTACTATAAAGCTTTTACATATTTAGGGAGCTTTTCCATCAAAATATTCTGGAATGGCTAGAGGCGCAGACACATGAATGATATCTGCACACATGTGCTTTTTTATCCAAGTTCACAGCTCCTGGTCACTGAGGGTAAACAGTGTTATCAGTGATTATTATGGATTTAGTCAAGTATATTTTATTCCTGTCATTTATGAGTACTTGTGTTGGCTGGTATTTACAATGTCGGGATTCTGTCACTTTGGCAACCTTCTGAGACAACATTTTTCCAGTGTTACAGTGACATTTCAAAAACTCAGTATTTACAAGCAAACGACACCCTCTGGCTCTGTGACAGTGCAATTCAGTGGTAGCTGAACAAAAGGACACTCGTCTAGAAATTTCTTCAGGATGTATTTCCAGCTGCTACTGGCTATTACTTCATCGAATAGGATAGCCCTGTGTTTGAAAGAAAGAGGCTACAAGGACATGGAAGAATATTTTGAAATTGCATGCTACTGACCTTCTAACTGGGTTGTGTGGGGCCTATCTGAATGGTATCTGATGTGTGATAATGGCAAATGTCTTAACATCTCTGGACTTTAGTTTCTTATTTGCTATGAAGAGCCTTACTGATTCTAACATTCTAACCTTAAGGACTTCAGTATTAAAAACCAAAGCAAAACTCATTAGATCAACCTTTTCCCGCCATACCCAAGAAAAAGAATTACATGGAGGAAACAAAAAATAAATCTCAATCTACTCAGCACATCCACTTCTTCCTTGTCCCTACCCATTTTTCTACCAAGCAAAATGTATCACGGAAAATGAAGGAGGATGAAAGCTGGGGGACAAGATACAGTTAGTATTATACATCAGTCCTGAGTTTCAGGTCTTTTTAGTCTCACCACTGGAACAGGGAGTTATTATCACTGACTGGTAAACGTGTAGGACATTCGCACATTTTATGCACTTTGTATGTTATGGACTACTTGACATGACAGAAGATTTCAAGAAAATAATAAAGCTAAGGTCAAAGGGCTTTATCCCCTTTCTCTGCCACTTCCTAATGGTGACAAAACTGTTCTACATGCCTCTTTGATTATCAATAAAATGTTTGTGGCTCCTCTACTCATTCACTTATCCATTCATTGACTTAAGTGAACACTCACTAAGAGTCCCCTACTGGGCACAGAAATGACAGGCTGGTCCTTGGCCTTCTCTAGCTAGAAGAGTGTGACACTTGTTAGGAGAGAGAAGTGTACCGGAGTCACCAGAGAAGCACCTAGTTCCATCCCAGTTATAACATCAAAGATCCCTGGAGGAAACAGTGCGTGAGCTGAATCTTGGACAAAGAGTATGAGTTATCTCATAAAAGGAATGTAAGGGTAGGAGAAACACAACAGAGTGAAGGCTTTCCAGGCCAATGCAGGCTCCTTGTAAAGACAGAGAACCACGAAGGAACCCTTAAGGGAACTATGAACAGTTCAGTATGACTGGAACAGGAGATGGTGAGTGTAAAGGACAAGACTGGAGGGCAAGACAGGAGTAGGCTACCAAGAGCCTGTACCTCATGCTAAAGATGGGCTCAAAGTCACAGGATGTAGAGCGAGGTTTTAACAGTATTAGGGCTTCATGAAGATAACCACTCCAGCAAGCTGCATGAGGAAGAAGGTGCAGATGGAAGTAAGCAGAACAGTAGAAACAGCAGTGTTGGTGACTGGGGGTGCTGGGATGGGGCATATGTATTGGTGTTGGAAGCAGAATTGAAGAAATATGAAATCTAAAGGGGGTGAGAGAGAGAGAGAGAGAGAGAGAGAGAGAGAGAGAGAGAGAGAGAGAGAGAGAACAGTCTAAGATAGTGTCTGGGTGGGGGGGAGGGAGAGGGCAGTCATCAAGACAACCAACAGATGGAAGGACTAATCCCGAGGGGAAGTTCAATCAATACAATTCAAGGTCAAAGGCATGATAACATTGGTAGATCATCTATTTTTCTCCCTTCACAGATGCCTGATAATTGCCAAATTTTACTGTAGCCCTTTGAAATATACATCAAAATAGAAGAATATGAATTTGAAAAGCTATTAGAGTCTCAAATTAGATGACTATGGTATTGCTCAAACTCTATACCACGAGAGTGATGTCATGATCTTTAACAGGGCACAGCATGTCACGTCATAGTACGTTTTACCAAACACCCAAATGAAGATGTGGTGCACAGTCTAAAATATTTGGATTGCTGGCTGAGGTTCTACAAAGCTGATTTGGGTGTCAGCATTGTATTTCAGGAGCAATAATTGTAATTATGCTGGCTGAGGTTCTACAAAGCTGATTTGGGTGTCAGCATTGTATTTCAGGAGCAATAATTGTAATTATTAAAGTTAAATTATCTTATAGTTCTCACATATATTTAATATATAACACATTTATCTATTTAACTATATAAATTTATATAAAGTGAAAATTATTTGTCCCAGGTAACTAAGAGACACATATTAGATGGAACTCTATAGGAGTTCCAATCTTGGCATCTGTCAATTTCTGAAGGCATTCTATGAAATATTATAGGCTAGTACAGTAATCTGGATATAATGAAGTGAAAATCTGCTTTGTAATGAAGTATTAAATGGAGACAACCTAGACAGAGTCCAAGATCTGACAGAGTATATGCATTATCTGCAAAAAGAGAAAACATGAAAGTTCACCTAGAAATGAAACATAGACACATTTTTTTCTTAGCATACAAAACCCCAGACAAATAATCTTTCCATTGAAAAAATGGCACCCAAAATTTGTACCCTGAAAAGAAATCCAAGTAACTCTCACTTGGTATCCAAGTGGGGGAGAAATAGGTCCATTTTAGTGACTGCTCTTTGGTTGAGCTACTCAAATGGCAGAGCTGCAGAAAGACTCCTTGAGGGACGATGTCACAGTAGTAGCAGGTGTTGACATTCCTCATTGCCACATGTCACTGTCCATAGCAAATCTTTTACCACTACGAACACTGTGTCATACCAATCACTCTACACATGACACTCGGTGTTGCAGAGTTCAGCGTGCCACATAAGCTTCATAGTTCATATGTATTGGTAATAGACATTGCCACAGGAATGAATCACACTGAAGAGAAGAAATTTTAGTAGATAGGGACTTCAGAGGAGTGGTCTGGCCTGAATTGAGTTGTACCCCCCAACTTGTACATGAGTTTTGTTTGAAATGTTTGTTTAGAATTCATAATTTAATTTTCTATTAAAAATTCCCTTAAATTTTAAATTCTGGTTTTCATGGGGTTTTAGAATCTAGTTGTAAGCAAAGACCCTATCTTGACTCAATCGTTCATCCTGTGAGTGGGACAAAAAATCCCTGAAGAGGTCACAGTGAGCATAAATTTACAGGTTCAGGCAACTCTAAATTTTAATCGATATTCTTAGCAAAAAAGAAAATTTATCATTTAAACACACAACTATGCTTTAATCCTGATCAGTGATTAATAAAGTTACTTGATGCTATCTTTTCTGATAGCAGCTATCCCTTAATACTTAGATATGATTGCATTCTGTGAAACTATCTGCTCTTCCACTGTCAAAAGAGGATTTTTTTTGGGGGGGGGTGTCTATATTCACTTTGAGGACAGGGCTCCATTTCTCATTCCCTGACACACAGCCTTTTTGAAAAAGCACAAAACATTCTTTCTCTCTACGAAACCATGTAATAAGGAATCTTCATCTTCTTCCAAGTGTCTAGTTTTCTTCCTATTCATGTAGTGGATCTCTTGTTTTTTAACTTTCCTATGATAATAAAAAACAAACTTGAATTTTTTTTTTAAAATCACTAGAATAGTGGCATGATTAACTCACTATGAACGACATGAATGCCCTACGTGCCTTAAGTGAGAATAAGGTTATGCTCAGAAATATTTTCATTTCACTGAATATTTTACTATTATTCCTTCTTTGGATAAAAATTATTTTACAGATATTCATTGTTGACCCAATCATCAACAAAGTGTAAGTGCTAAGGTAAGAGATCTGTTCCCCTAGGATCCCACCTGTATATGCTGTGTATGCCCCCCACACGTTCATCCTCTTTCATATTAATTCCTATTCTGTCTGCCACAATCATGATCAACCATATGATCTCAAAGAATATTGTAAAAGCCTCTATCAGAGAATAATATGAGTTAAGGTTTCAATCCTGGTTTTGTAACTTTTGTGTCTATTTAATAATCTCCTGTGACTTAAAGCTGCAGGCAGGGGTCTCTTCCCTTTGACTTTATTTACCCTGTGTTTATTATAGCCAGATTCCTGAATCTTCCTTCATACATCTCATAACATTTTTTTATATGTAAAGATGAAGGGAGGACAATAAAAGTAAGAATTGATGAAAGTGACTTATCATCAAAGTATGAGAAAAGCTAGGTACTTGGCTAAATAAAAATAACATATTTAGTGATTTGTAATATAAGAATAAAATGAATTAACTTAGTCTCTGGAGGTCTGCAATATGATCTTTGCAAAAGGTAGCTTGCCAATTTAATTGAGGTAGGAGTTATTTAATTTTTTTACAGGTATAGTTTTCAATAAAACTACATATGCCTATAATGCTGCAATGGCAGATGTGTCTCGATTATTAGAGGCGGGCTCAAGGGAATATATACAATGGATCTTGAAATCTGTAAGCAGCTGTTAGGGGGGGCTGAAATGATGGGGGAGGGCATTGTACCACACACACATGTTCCTTAAGTGCAGCAATGTTTTGTTATTTTACTGCAGGTGTATTACAGAGATGAAATTTAATAACTTACTGTATACAATACCAATAAAACGGAAAAGATTCAGTGCCCTGCTGTTCATTATCACGGTACAAATGAGCTTGAATTATTCTGTGTGCATGCATGGTCAAACCCTGACATACAGAGACCCCCACTTCCAGAGCTCTAGAGGATGGTCACTGCATGAAAACCTCAGCGCTATTCTTCTTTAATTACTTTATCATTGAATCTTTTTTGCCCACATACACGCAAACGTGACTTTGAGGTGAGTTGAAAATAAAATATATCTGGTATTTTTTTTTTTAAATATTAAGGAAAACCTTCATAGGACAATGTCTTTTGAAAGGAAAGGTTAATGGAGTCAAGGGGAGAGGTTAATGGAGTCAAGGGACTGATAGATTTTATTAAGTACTATAAAAATTATCAGTGGCGAAATACTCTGTTCAACAAATTCCACAGAAGTGCCAAGGTAAAGAAACTACCCTTTCATTAAGCAGAAGAAACGTCTGACAAAAGTTGAGTGTCATACTCTGAAAAAGGATTTATGTATAAAAAGGCTAAAGCAAAAGCACATGTATTCTTGCAGGTCTCCTTTTCCTAAGAAACTACTTCTGTTAGATTAATAAACGACGCACCGAAAAGAAAAGGTCCAGCTTTAGGAAGCTCAATAGAGTTTACACCTGTGAATGAAAGTACATGTCAGGAAATCTGCATTAACATACTGGAAAAACACAATTTTTCAAAGGACATGGCTCTTTTAATCACTGTCAGGCACCACAGCAGACTCAGTATCTGTCATTTTCTAAAGTATTTATTTCTAAAAAAATGATGGGGTTTCGCGGTTTGTTTGTTTTTTGCAGTGTTCCCACTATTTTAACTTAATGGAACCATATCTAGCATAATCATAGACAAAGGAATAAATATTCCTGCTATTTCACATTGAAAAGTTTTCCTGACACTGAATTTTGAATTTATTGCCCTTCTCTTAAGACACTATAGGGATATATTGATTTCTACACCATAGGGAGGTAATATTTCAACATTACATTTCATCAAGAAAATCTCAGTGTTACATCAATTACTTGATTAGCCCTTAATTGATTGTTCCCTTTTGTCTTTACATATCAAAAATACAGAGATGAGCAACTGTTTCTAATTGCTAGTGGTTAACACACATACACACATACCAACAACAAAAAACCCAACCCTGAATACTATACTTCTCATAAGAAGAGAAAAGTTAATCCCAAGATTCTGGTTAAATTTCCATTTGGGCACCAAGACTTTATTTTTAGGTGTTTCATAAATCATCTCTCAGCACTTTTGATGGTATTTTATGCACTAGCTATCCTGAACTTGCTGTCATATAAAACTTGCCCATTCTGCTAACATATTTGTAATAAACCATATATTTCACAAGTTGAGTTAAATGCCATAATCAAAAATTATTGGGTCATGTTAAAGAGCTGGCTAAATGTATTGTTTCAGGATTTCACTTTATGTAGGTCTTGTGTTTTTGGAACAATAACTTGATATTGGATGAATCCAAATTCATGTGATAGTAAACCATATTCTGCTCACATTGTACAAAAAAGCAAGTCCCAAATATAATCTATACATTTTTAGGAAAGTGTTCATGCTGTTACTAAAATGTGAATTGGCATATTCTACCCCAGCTTTTTTCACAGGAAATCCTCATTGGTTTTAATGAAATTGCACATGCTAATTCTGAGAATGTTTCAGAATAAATTATTCATACATACACATGTGGTGTATTTTTAAAAAGTTGGGCAGTCAGGAGCAGCCTGGTGCACCCTTCTCAATGCTTTCCCCAACAATTATACTCAGAGTCCTGGTCAGTCCAGAGCACACCTCAGTGAAATTACTGTGTTCTCAACACCACGTTAGGCCCGCTCTCTGTCGGGCATGGAAGCTACACAAAATGTGCTGATAGAGACAACTGAGCACAGAAACCTCCTCATGGGCTTAGGTGACTGGGAACTCAGGTTAGGTTCAAGAGCACTGACTTTGAAACCAGACAATTTCGCATTTAAAAACCTGTCTCTGAAACTTAGGGTGTGATTTTGGGTCTGCTGGCTTTACTCCTCTGAGCATCAATTTTTAAGTTGTTAAATGAGGAGAAAGATATTCAATCACCTCAAGGTTTACGCCCGCACTTAACATTAGTTGCCCGGGCATCCTCTAGAATGAACTCAGATTAACTTTTAGAAAAGCTCTCAATGTGACATTTGTTCATCAGCCAAGTCTGGGTTGTCAAAGTTCTAGAGAAGGAACTGGACCCACTTACTCACACAATGACTTTTGATGGTACAACTTCATCAAGCATCACAGCAACTCAGCTGGCCAGTGACTGATGGACAACCTTGTGAAATCTTTAAGAGCAATTACTAGACTAAGAAGAGAAAGTGGAGATTTTCTCATGGCAGATTAATACAAAAGATAGTTATAAAGATTACCAGTAGGTTCTAAATTTCAACAGAAGAACTAGACTTTAGTTTGCAAGAAAACAAGCTTACACAGACTCCTGCAATGATAGCTTTTCTGTTAGCCTGAGTCATAACTATCATTTTTGTAAAAATACCTTAAAAGATTTGAATAATGCCTTAATGCTTCCAGTCTCCTCCAGGTAAGGGGCCATATTTAACGCAAGGATTATTAACATTATACTGTATATGTATGAAGCATTCAAACTCACAGCACTAAAATGAACAATGAAAGAAAGTTTTCTGCAGAAGAATGTCAGCTATAAATGTAGAAGGAACGGTGGAGTAAGAAAAACTCACTCGTGCATAAACCTCTAATTCAGGTGAGATTAATTGATGCATACTAAAATCATCAGGTCAACGATTGTGGGGATGGGAGATATTTATCTAGTTCTAAAATATCAACACAATGATTATTTGCAAAGTGCAAAGGAGAAAAGACTTCTTTACATGTGGAGATCTGGGCGTCTCTAATTTACCAAGTGATTAAAGTTAGCATCACCAGTAGCCACATAACTTGACACTCTGCCTCGAACAGAATACAACACAAAGCACACAGTATCACTGATGATGTAATCAGGTTGAAAGTGGTCAACTTCAACCTGAATAAGCCTTTGACATAATTTTCAATTTGCGGGCAAGTCCAGTGATAGAGTAACAAATTAAACAGAATCACAAAAATAACTGAACAATTCTTGAAGGACAATATTTTCCATGCAATTGGCCTAATCTTTTCCCAGTATCTTTTTTTTTTTTAATTATAGAAACTGCTCTAGTTTAAAAGAAATTACAGAGAGATAGAGAAACCAAATACCATGCATGAATGTGATGCCTGAAAAAAAAAAAAGGGCTATTGAGACATTTTCATGGAGACAATTGAAGAAATCTGAATAGGGCTGGGGTATTAGATTAGGAAACTGTTATTATTAATTTCTTTAGCAGTGATAACAGTATTTTAGTTAAATAGGTATTCTTATTTTTAAGTGCTACCATAGGAAGTGTAAACCCTTACTAGATCTGCCGCTTAAAAATTATTCACTGAAAAAGTTATATACTTATACACATTGTATTTACATAAGGAGTAAATAAAACAAATTTTGCGACTGTTTAAATGGTGGGTGATAGTTCTCCTTTTTATTATATTTTTAACTTTTATGAGTATATGAAAATTTTCACTATGTAAGAATAAAACCAAATTTTAACTAAGTGAGTGGAGCTGATTCTCCCACTAGTATCCAGAAAGCTGCTGGTGGGGACTAAAGCAGGAGACACATAAGAGCTTCCCTTTGTTTTTCTCCATAGTACCTAACATATCACTGGAGGGTCAGTATACACTGTAAACAACACAGTGACAGAATGGACACAATTTCCTATTGGGAAATTGTTGAGTAGCTATGGGAAGAGGAGTGCCCCATAGCAATGCCCCAAAACAAAGGAACTGCTGCCTGAAACACAGGGCTGTGGCAGAGCTGCAATGGCACATATAGCAAGCTCAACCCTGGGACGTTTGGAACTTTTGATAATGGATATTCTGTCCCATTGTCCACACTAACACATTAAGAATTGGCAAGCCTGGATTCTGAACTTTGGGTCCAATAACACGCTCACCAGGAACAGAATATCTATAATTCCCTTTTCCTCTCCTTGCAGCTGGCAGGGGCTAAGACGGTGTGGCCATCAGATCGGTACTCACCCCCTATGAGAGTGAATGATGAACGACCTTGCCATCCTATGACCTTTGTGTCACTCCAGGGCTTCACAATACACCAGAAAAAGGATGTCTAAAGAATTTTCTTTAGATATAATTCTCATACATTGCTATTCATACACTGTGCTCGCAAAACTGATTCCCAAAAGTGATGCTGGGGAAATAAACATCAGGTCCTCACAATCCTCACCCTGCTACGCAGAGACTACACAAGCTAAAGTGGACACAGAACCTCCCTCGAAGGAGAGAACAGAACTCTGGTGAAACCAGCATTCAACAAACATAAATAACAGCGAATTCTAAAAACACTTCATGAAGGGAAAGTCATGTGCTGAGGCACTCTGGGTGGAAGAGGCTCTCAGCAAGGAAGATCTAGCTCCTATGGCTAATCTGAACTACTGAATACCATGAACAAACACTTAAGCATAAAGTCAAATTACAAACCAAGAAGAATTTCTGTTTCTGTAAGTCCCGAAATACCACTTTTTAGAAAAACAGACAAAAGGATTTCATGTCTTTTTCGCATGTATCCTATCTATTTTGACTTTAGTTAAGAAAAACTTAGAGGCCCAAAGCCTGCAAAATAATCTGTAATTCTTTTTTGTACTAAAAATAAAAATAGGCAAACGAAAAAATTAATTCTTAAATGTGTAATGATTCCAAAACCAACCATACATTTAATTTCAGTGAATCAAAAATGACTAGGTTTTGAGCATACAAAGACGACCCACTTCATCTATAACTACAATGTTTCCAGAATTTCACAAAAAGATACAAGATGAGGCTTAGTTTTTAATCCTGTAGGTTTTAAGATCTGAACACCAAATAACTTGATCAGCACAGTCCTATTTGATTACTTGCTGAGAATGAAAAATAATGTGAATGAAGTTAAAGCTTGAGTTTCACTGGAAAAACAAGGTATGTGTTGGGACAATCAGTTGTGGGATTTTGTAAAACGATTTCAAGGTATTGGTTTTCCAAAATTTACTAATTTTTACTGCTTTTTAAATGAAGTACATATGCAATATATTTTCATGTCTTCAATGAGTGAATTAAGGCAAGAAGGTTTTTCAGGTCAGTGGCAACACCAGATTTTGAACACAATCTTTATAATATTCCTATAGAACACACTAGGAAATCATCAAATGTTGCTGTACATTGGAATCACTGAGGTGTTTTCAGGAAAGTAAAAGCCCAACTCTTAAGTTTCTCATGCAATTACTCTCAGATAAGGCCCAGCTTTCTTTCCATTTCTCTCTCTTTAACACACACACACACAAAACAATTCAGCACAAGAAAAACCCAGTCACTGTAAGACACACAGTCTTGCCCAGGAGATACTAATGACACAATTGCTTTAGACTTGGGTTACATCCCAGAAAGAAAAGACAAACAATTCCTGATAATCAATGCTGAACTTCCATTTAAGGGGAAAACTTCTGCTTTAATAACAATCATTTGTGTTGACATCATCATCTCATTCAAAAACGGAAGATCGCATCGCAGCAAGATAAAAAAGTTTGCAATTTTGCAATCGCAAACATCCTATTCAAAGTAGCAAGAGACCAGAAACAAACAATTTTTCCCTTCTGTCATATGCAATGATATCCATTAGGTATCAGCTATTGATTAATCACATTAAGGTTAAATTTTCTCATGAAAAACTTCATTTACGCTCCTTTCAGACTTTCCATTATAAATTTTATTTTTCTCTGCCAATGAAAGTAGTATGAGGTTGCAATTTGGCAGGATCATCTTAAAGCTGGGTGTAATTTCCGTACCCCAATTTGATTTAAATTAGTTTTGCCATATTTAGAGAGAAGTAAAAAAAAAGTCCGCTGGGCCGCTTTGATTTGTCCATTGGTTCATTTCCTATACGATTTCAAAAGTCTAAGAGTTATTTTTATTTCTGAGAATTTCATGCGGAAATGCATTAATGAATTCATATTATCCCATTACTATTTTTAGTGAAAACTGTATTGATTATTAATAAAGAGCTTGCCAACTTCTGTTTTTCAGCTAAAATATCCACTTTTAAAAAGACAAATGTCTCTTAGTGTTAAATCTGCAAGCAAAACACAATGGAAATAAATACATATTTTTAACATGATGCGTTCTTGAAGCAACATACATTTTTAAATAATATTCTATTTATGCCAGACATTGTTTTACTACCTGTTGCTTACCACCACTCCATCTCTACCCCAAACAAAAGGCTACTGGGACTGGAACTAGCATGTTCTCTGGTAACAGTGCTCATTTCTGTAAGTCCACAGGATACATTGTTATAATACAATAAAGCAGTTTTAGTGCTCCAGAGGGCATATCATCTAAAGGTTTTCCATCCAGCATCTCCATAATGTAGTAAACAGGAGAAAAGAAAAGTCTCCCCTCCATGAAAGTCACTCACCTTGCCACACAGTGGGGAATCATTTCAGCTGTGATCTGCTATTTAGACATGAAGCCCAAGATACCGAGACTTTGCCTTTCTTTTTGGTTTGCATAGCTGGTGTTGGAGACAAGGATTCAAAAACAATTCGGCACAAGAAAAACTCATTCACTGGAAGACACACTATGGTCTGTTCGACTCAGATTTCACAGAAAACAAAAATTCATAATATGTACACTTTTCTTTACCAGCCCCTATTTCCTCAGTTAGGGAATTTCCCAAAATTTGCTCTTTTATTTACCCTTAAGTAATCACACCACTTAAGGATACTGCTGAGACCAAGCTGAGCACAGAGATATTCGGTTCTTGCAAGACTCATAACCAAGAAGCAGAAATAAAAATGAGGCGTCTCCACACTCCACAGCTATATCATGAAGACTTTTAAAGAAAAGCACATGCAGTCAGACTCCTAAAAACTAGAGAATTTTCCTGAACCTGAATGTCTCAAAATGAGCTTCCCAAGGCCCAGAAATCCAGCCGTCACAAGGCAATCCGTTCACCATTACTCCACCCTCTGCCCCTTTCCACTTCTCACCTTGTGTTTGCAAAAAATATTAACTTCAGTTTCACCCGAGGGAAGTATTTCCCACACACCGAGGGAGGGTCTGCGTCCCTGCACATACACAGACAGACTCACGCAGTCTGGGTGATGCTTTCACAAGTTAAGGGGCCTCGCGCTTACTCAGCAGAGGAAATCTTTGTGTCTGTGAGGAATCACGCCAATTCCTATTAGGAAGAAAGGATACAGGGACGAGGAAGCCTATTCTCTCATGGACCAGAAAAAGAGGCCCGGCAAAAACAGAGACCTCTGCCATGACCATCTGCAAAAAGGAAGGATGTTGTCAACTTTCTTCTCCCCCAAACTCCAACGACCTCTGCCTTGACCCTCAGAAACCAGATACACAGGAACAGACTCTTCTGTAGGAATTGAGGGCTTTACACCAGAGATTCGGCACTAAGAGGCTCGTCGCCTCAGCTATCTAGCCCGAACATTTGCACTCACATTCCAAAGATGTTTCCGTTGCGCTGGAATGGCTGTAAATTTCTTTCCTGCAGAATTCTTTCCAAACAAACTGCCATGAACTGTACTCTGCAGCTAGTACGGCAGGAGTTCCTACCCAAGCTCCGTTTCCCTCACAGCAGCAAATCTCTGAGGCCGAATATGACTGAATTGGTGGCTGGGCCAAAGGAGTAAGTAAACTTTACAAATGCAAATATATCCAGAAAGAAAAAAAAAAAAAAAAACTCCCCTAGAATTTCACTCTTAGTGATACACGACTGATACATAGGAAAACATAGTCTCCTATGAAATTATTTAAACCGTCTGCTTGCATCTTTTCAGGATATATTAAACAGGTTGTTAAAAAAAAATCCGTGTGGATTTTTTTCCATATCATTATAGAAAATGGAAAGGTGACAAGGATTCAAGAGAGCAAGCACACAAAAAAGAACTTACATTCTGTTTGGGTGAATAATAAAACAGTAGAAAGCTTTGCCTATTAAAGAGGATTATTAAATTCTATCAGGAGTTTTCCAAAGTGAGAAACCAATGTTCTTATAAAAAGAAAATCTAAATCTTAAACATATGATTAATACCGATGCTGAAATTAAAAAGAAGCCTTCTATAAAAACTCAATTGTCTTGAAACAAAGCATACACTTTTGGCTACTGATAGTATTTTTAGCACTGGACTTTCTCTGGAGAGTTAAAAGTCTGCAAATCCAGAGTGCACAAAAACACAAACACATGCACGCTATACCTTTGTATTACACTGGCATTTTATTATTTAATTAAAGTACTCTTATTTTTCTAGCTCACGCATGCTTCCCTTGAGACGGCTTTGCTGTTAGCCTGCTGGCCTTGACTTCCAGCCAAAAACAATTCAGAAACAAAAAGGGACAACAAATCATATTTTCACAGACATTTTTATCCCTCAATACAACCCTGTTTCCACACAACATCATACAACCCCTAGGAAAACTATCATTTAGGGCAACAACCACCCGAACCTAGGGTCTGACACGAGGCTGCACGAAGTATTTCCAGTCTGAGAAAACTCTTAAGTTCTTAATTGCAAATAAACTCTTTTGATAGAACCACTTTCACCGACATCCGCTGGTTTGCAAACAGTTGCCACTGGTACCGGCTGATGGATTAAAAAATAAAAACAAGCCAGTGAATGTAGTTCTGATACGGCAGAGATCTAAATACGAGGTGTTTATGACTTCCAAGCTCTGTATTATTTCATTACTTTTGAAACAAGGGAGGCATCGGCATCCTTTCAGTGCATCCTAGAGTCACAGGCTGAAATGCATAATCTAATTTACAAAAGAAACTGATTTACCAGGTTAATTCTCTCAACCCTTCCGCAAGTAAAATTGTCACTTACCTGATGGCAACCCTGTAAGTTTGATTCTCTCCCATAAGATGAGTATGTGCCCCTTTCTGTTTTACCTGCCAAGAGAAACAAAATAAAAAAAGTGTAAATTGTGATTTTCCTTTAAAAAAACTCCTTCAGGTAACAGACATCTACTTCTCTTCCCCGATGTTTACATACGTAAAGTAGGCACTACTGGCAATGTATGCAAGCAAGAGAAGGAATAACACTTCCTCACTCTGGCTATGATAAACTGGAAAAAAATATCCTTCATTCCTATTCTTAGCCAAACTGCTCCACACTTCCAAAAACTGTCATTCCAATGGCCTCCACTTTCTCTAACAAACAAATTGTCACTCCGTATTTTCACTTTCTTTCTCTCTCACAAAATTTAAACAATTTCATTTTTATTTACACAGCAGGCAAATTATCTATGTAATGACCCTAGTCTAGTAATTCCCATTGATTATATTGACACTTAATGGTGAGGCCAAAGCTAATCAATCAAGGCTCTCCAGATGGTGAATATAGCAAAGAAACTATTCAAAATTCTGAGTCTCTCTCTCTTTTTTTAAACTCCCTTTCCCAGGAGTAAATCCCATCATGATCAAGATGATGATGGAACTTACATTTGGGAAAGGAGGGTTTTGAAAAATTGCCCATTCTGAACCCAAATTCAGATTCTACCAAGAGACCCAAGAGAACAAGGAATAATGGAAGGTCATTGTGTTGTTCCAGTATTAACAACCCAAATGTTACCTATAGATTGTTCTACAGTGATGTATAGCGCTTCAGATGCTATTTGGCACATCTTAGGTAGGGTAGAATCAAGGTTGATCATTGTTTCTTTTTAAAGTATGTTTAGCCTTAATAATCAGCAATGAAGACCATGAAACCACATTATGAGAGATCTAAGAAGTAGAGTTTAGCTAGTGACAGAAAAAACTGTCATAGAAAACCAGTCCAGCCAGGACATTTAAAATGTCTAGTAATACAGTCAGGCACCCAGAATACAAATCTCACCCCACCCAACACTAAAGGATACTTCTTTATTTGAGACTCGGGCTTTAAGTGCATTGTACTTTATACCTGGACTATACTATTCTCTTTGGGGAGAATTATTCTCTCTTTCCAATGGAGAAGTTCAGAGTTAAGTGTTCTGAGGGGCTAAATGGATATTCTAAAGTTTACAACCCCCCAGTTTTTCCTTCTCAAGTTAACACAAATGCTAAAAGCAACAGTATGCATTAAGAAAAAAAAAATAGTTCTATAACCAAGCTATTATTGTATGTCTTTCTGATACCACACAAAGAATATATCTCTACTAAATCATATATCCAGTCAAAAGTGTGCAATGCACTGATATCATTATGTATACAAAATTGAGATGGTTTTTAAGAGAACCAAATTTTGAGTTTAAACTTAACCTTTTCTTTTCTCCCCTTATAGTAACTTTCAATGAATCTCAAACTTCAGAATCCCACCCAGCCAGACGCCCAGACCCTTTTCAGGTATAGTGTTGAGTACACAGTGGAAAATCAATGTATGTATTAGTTTCAATTGCAATGAAACAGGATACAAATCAAGGACTGTTAGTCCCAAGAGATCTAAGAGAATAACTTTCATTACTTGAGAATTTTACAGTGAAGAATAGACACAAACTGTTTCAGCAATCCAAATGCTCAGTCATTCAGACATATTTACTCTTCTGTGTAAGTCAGATGTAAGCTAAGTGTACCCTTTGACCGCTCTTTATAAATACTACTAACAGAAAAGACTCGACCTGTATGAGCCACCAAATGATGAGAGTCCTTTTTAAATAATCACAGCTAAAAAGTTTCAAAAACACCACCACATAACTCAGTTTTTAACAATTATGAGAGGCAGGAGAGAAAAAGGTGAGAAGGTAGGCAGGCAGGAAGGCAGTCAAACAGGTAGAGTTGAATTTACTCTTACTTCCTAGGAAATCAAACATTTAGTGTCCTAGTTTGGTAATTTCTAAAAATTGGATTGTAAAATACAATTTGAATGTCTTTTCCTCTAGAAGGGATTACTGTAGCTATCGCCTACAAAATTTCACCACCCAGCATTATTTTCCAGCTCAACTCCAGCACGTAGACCTGCAGAGATAAATTTCCTAGCAAATATGTCTAAATTCCTATTATATAAAAGTTAAGGTTATTTCCTCCATTGTTTTAAAGCTAGACAATCAAAGCAAGTAGTAAGGGTCAGGGAGAGGGAGGGAGAGAAGACAGAAGGAGAATAAATGGGAGAAAGTGGAGAGAGAAATAAGGAGAGGGAGAGTGAAATGGAAAAGGCAAGAGGGTAGAAAAGGAAGAGGAGGAGGGAGAGATGAGAAGAATACGAATTCACGCCACACAGTCCCCAAAGTACTCTTGGCTACGTGGACCCAGCATTCTTTACTATCATATCAGCTACAGACTGCTTAATCTTAATTTTGCTTGTTAAAAAATATTTATCCAGATACAAAAATAAACCCACTGCAAATTACAAGTTGTCAGGGTTAAAAATCTACTCCTGTTTGTGTGGGGGAGGATAAGAGACCAGCATAGACATGAATCATTCTCAGTAATTTGAGTGTTTCCATGACATCAATGGGCACGCGTCCAGAACTCTGTCGAAGTCTGCGAGGTACCAAAGAGGCAGCGCAGCCAGCAGGAGGCTGGGAGGTGCACTTTTTTTTTTTTTAGGATTATGCTCCTTGTAAAGATTTCATCTGTAGCATCCACTTTTACCTTCAAATAGATCGCTTCAGAGATCAGGAGTGAACACATTTCATTCTGATAGTGTAAGCCTTTAACTTTATTACATCTTTTTGTTCCCAAATTCAACTGTAAATCTGCCTTCAGAGCCCAAACCCCTTTTTGGGAGTAAAACAATCAGGGACTGTGGATAAACCCAAGCACCTTCTCAAACATATTGCATTTATAACTAATAACAAAAAACAGTCATTTTATAATTACACCTCAGTTTCTAGAAATAAATATTTACATATATATGCGTGTGAGTGTATGTATATGTGTATATATGTATATGTATGTCTGTATGTATCTCTCTTTTGTGTAAATTGTCCACTAAAAATCAGCTATGGTCTTGATGCCGATTTTCTGCTGAAAATTCACTGGAGCATTTGTTTCAGATAATAAAATTTTCAAGAGTGCTGATAACATGTTTGAGTAGGATTCTTAAGTAACTATCTGTGCTCATGAACATAAAAGCTCCTAAATATCAATGTTTACTTTATGCCAGGCAAGGATTTTTGTCACTTCTACCAACTGGCTGGTGTGGACAAGCTTCTTTCCTCCTTTCTCCATTATTCACCACCCCACCTCCCCCTATTCCTACAACCACAACGGAGCTTTGAAGAGCTAAGGATTGTGTTTTTTTTCCCAATATTTAAAGGAGAGAGCAGTGATGAACAAGCCCGGCGCATTCACTGCGGAATTTTCGAGACAACCCTCCAGTACTAGAATGCGACAGCCGCTGCGGATATTTTTTGGCACAAAGACAATGGTGGCAGTGCCAAGCCCCATGGCTAAAACTACTCAAAAGAGGCATAAGGGTAGCATTAATCGCTCAAGTCTTTTACGGCATAGAGTACTGTTGTCCATATTTTAAAAACTAAAAGTACCCGTTAGTAACATTTGTTGTGTGCCCATAAAAGGGGGGGGGGCAAAGGGGAGGGGACACTGAAATATATAGCAGAAACAAATCTTGTCAAGCATTTGATTCATTTTTATACCTAAAAGGACCAAATGTTAAATTTTGCTGCTGGTGACGATTTGCCATGCATGAAACGAGTGATATGACCTAATGGAGTATACTGAAGGCTGAATGAAAGCTATAGAGAGGATTTCATAAACTAAGTCGACATATTGGCTAAACAACTTTCTTCTGCAAAAATGATGTATACAAGGAACATGTAATACTATGTCACAATTTTTTAAATTAAACAAGAAAAATGCTGTAAATGAGCAGACACAACACCCGTCAATCAATCCTTCTAGAGACAAAGGAGATCAACACGCAGCCCCTTCTCTAGAACAAGTCGGCAGCTACAGTGAGCAAACAATCCAGAAAGTCAACCCATGTTTTGTCCAAATTGAACCCATCAGCTGCTAAAATCTGTATTTAAATCTGATGATTAAAAATGGCACCAACTGACAATCAATAAAGGGTTTGCTTACTTATCTGTTGCCTTTGAAAAACTAATCTAAGCAGAAAACATAAACTACTCCCAATTTTTTAAAGGCCAAAACTATTGTTGATTTATTCAATAATCCTTTATTTTGCTGTCCCAAGGAGGATAGGGAGAATAAGTTTTTAGTTGGGGGAAGTATGCTTAATACATTTTTATATAATTCCAAATGTGATATTTTTATACTCTTACATAATTTCCCATTTGACTTCTAATTTTTTTCAATATTTTCATGGTATCCTACTGTAAAGGAATGTCAAAAGAACTGGATGAAAATGCAATACTATATGAAGGGAAACATAGTCTCATACACCCATCCCAGGGAGACACATAAGAAGTATCTCCTTTGAAAATGACTACACCTGGACAATTCTCAATTGAGAATATGATTTCTGGAGACAAGCCGTGACATAGAAGATCACACTGGTGGTTGGCCAGTAGGAAAAGAACAAGTTCCTATTTGTGTTTCTAGCCTTTCATTCTTAAAAGGTCACTTAGACAGTTATATATAAATGGTAGGTGATTCACCCGCCACTGCAAAAGATGCACCTATATGATGGAATATATTATTCCATAAAAAACCTTGATGAAAAAGTATCTGATGCTGAGGGACAATACAAGGCAAGGCTTTTTCACTGTGAATTCGCATTCTGGGAACTGAAGAATGGGGTTTTTGTCTCCTCACATCAGGCTAAGGAACTCATCATAACCAAGTTTCACTTAGAATAAAATTCTGTCCCAGTCCCTAACACCAACCTATCCCTTATAACCCTGTTAATTTTGCTTTTTATTTTCTTTTGCATATTTAAAAGACTACTTCATTAAACAATGACTGGAATTTTTAGTGGTTCTGAAAATATATATGAGGTTATTGTTTAAAGTGCTTTCATCTTTTCCCTTGCCTAAATAAGAATAGCTGAGCTATTACCATGTATTACCCACAACACAAAGAACTTATACAGACTGATTTATTCAATCTGCAAAACAACCCCAGGAGGCTGGTAATAATATAAACACCATTTTACAGATGAGGAAACTGAGAAATAGACAACTATCCAAGGTGACACAAAAGCTAAACAACAAAGCCAGAACTCAAACACTAGCAGTTTGACTCCGAAGGCGATGATCTTAGCACTATGCTGTACAACTGGCATTTAAACTTTGCGGGGAGGAAGGGTAAAACCGTCTCTATAAGTAAACAAGACCCACTACTGAGGACTCAAATCCCAGAGCTCAAAACACTCATGAATTTGATATGAAATTAATGAAAGTGTCTTATAGGTGGTGATAATTTACATTTACATGGTGTTTTATTTCTAAAAGGTCTCTAGGTACTTTAAACCTGTGTAAATGATGTACACCAGAATGGTGATGTCCTACAATAAACTGTAACCGTTTCCACATTAACTCAAACTAATCAGCAAAAACATGGCAGCAAACTTCATTTCTACATAGCTCCTATGTGAAAAGTGACTGTCTTAAAATGTTCAGAAAAGAGTGAACGTAAAATATAATTAAAATATGAGCATTGCTCATGGGAGTCCTCTGTGGAAGAGTAACCCCAATACTGGCTAACAAAAGGAGACTAATTAAAAGGCGCTAACAAAGGTTACAAGCTATCCAGATACATCCCCCAGAAATTTCCATGTTGGAGTCTCTGAGAAGACCTGCAGTGATGACATTTTAGTTTAATAATGCCTCCTAAACTTATTTGAATACACATACTTACACCTATTTGTCTATTAATGTAAGTTAAAACTAAGAATATGTTAGGTTACTATTCTTTATAGTTTCCTATTAAATGAATAAGTACCAAAATCAAATTTTATTTAAATTGACCAAAAACATTACTACTTTGTGTTTCTAAAATAGACTGCTGCTCTAACTAACCGTTTAGTTTAATTATCCCTGATTCTAGTTAAAAGGTAGAGTCTAGGTTTGCAAAAAAATTAAAGTTATTCTGCTGATTTCAAAAAATTCAAAGAACACTAGTTCTCCTTACAAAACTGAAACATGTCAGGACAACTCTGCCTTCAACCACAGCCCCTGAAAAATACAAATTTAAAATGTATTTTATGCTATTAAAAAAAAAAAAACTTTGCATATCCTGTAGATAAGCCAATCATTTGACAACCTAGAAAAATGCTTTTCTTAAATTAAGACCAGAGAGAAAAGTGGAGGGGAAAGGTGATCAGACACAGCGCTTAGAGCAAAGGATAATGGGAAAGACGGGGAGGGAGACGTCTTCCCGGAAAGCCTAGCATTGCCCTTTCTTTCTCTGAAATTCTGAAGTCACAAAAATAAAATACTCAGAAATGATGCATATATCTGATCCTAGGAAACTGTGAATTTTGGCTGCTTTTTGTCACTGATTCACCTCATCTTGTCTAGACACTCTGCTGCCTTCCTTCAAAACAGTGGGCGTAATCGAATCCCAGATATGCTGAGTGTCTTGAGGCATCGCTGTCACTGCGTCTGCGGGGACTGCCCATGGTTCAGAATCTGTATTCAGTTCTCCTAAGTGCACTCACATTTGAGAAGTACTCTATAGCATACACCACAACTTAAATTATTTAAAAGACAATACATCTGAACACTTCACTAGGTGGGTATTCTGATCCCTATTTTTATAGATGAGGTCACTAAAATTAAGAATGGATAACCAGTTTATGAAAATATAAGAAGTTATACAGATATTAAGAGATGACCCTAAAACATAAACGTCCAATACAGGTGCCAAAGCACTTTATTCTCTCTCTCTCTCTCTCTCTCTCTCTCTCTCTCTCTCTCTCTCTCTCTCTCTCTCTCTCTCTCTCTCTCTCTCTCTTTATNAGCACTTTATTCTCTCTCTCTCTCTCTCTCTCTCTCTCTCTCTCTCTCTCTCTCTCTCTCTCTCTCTCTCTCTCTCTCTCTCTTTCATTATAGGCATCTGTCAGTAAAGAAATGTAGCAAAAAAGATTATTTCACCTTCTTCTCACTATCATAAGCCTCCCCCCAAGGGAAAAAAAAAATCATTTTAACTCAGTAAGTAATAAGTCAAGGAGGAATTTTCAAGTCCTTTGATAGATGAAAATGTTACAGTAGATAAACATTTTGAGTAAACATCCTCTGGTACATCAAAACTCACCTTCTCAATGTAGTATCAAAAAACTGACTTAGATCATTTTACATGTTCTAGACAACAACCAATATAATTCCCTCACTCAGAGTTGTGCTTAGGAGAAGTGCACACATTATCAAATTAAAGCACATGAGTTTTATGCTTTATTTTCCAAATGCAGGAAAATCTTTCACTGAAAATAACACTAATTCCACAGTGTGCAATTAATCAACATAATCATGGGGATAACTTAGCTGTTTGGGGAGGTGTGTCAAATAACTCTTTAAGGCCACTAAAGTGCCACTTGAGCCACCAGAGTAATGATTTTCTGAATCAGCAATTTGTACAAGGGTCCCCTAGAGACCTGAAGGACTAAGGGCAACCCCGAAATCAGGCAACTTACTTCTAATGAGTAACTTACCACTGGCTTTATGTGAATAAGGTCTTAATAACTCTGTCTACCCTTATCTATATTTTTGTTGCAGTTTGTGATCATGATGATCAGGCATAACCAAGACAATTAAGGACTTTGTGGCCTCTGAAGAAACATCACATGTATTAGAAAGCTCATTATTTTTATTTGAAGAAGCAGTCATTTTTCATATATAAAACGAGCTAGTGTACAACATAAACTAATAGTACCAAAATCAAGCAGAAATAACATATTCTCACTGCATTCTTAAGAGGAAAGGAAGACACAGGATGGGCACAGAGGAAAACAATGGCCCCAAGTTCAATTCATTGGCAAAGAAAATGTGCTAATCATGAGAACTGTCAGTAAGACTTTTTCTTAAAAACAGATTCCTGGGATCTCTACCACAGGGTACTTACATTCAATAAAGTGGGACTGCATGTTCTTGCTCTTTTTCTTTTTTTTAAAAAAAAGTTTACTTAGTCTAACAAGGTAGAAATTAAGAATAAGAGATGAGAGTAACCAATTTAACTGACGGGAATATTATTTAAATTTATATTAGCTAGAATTGCAATAGATCTGATAAGCTGGTGGACAACAAAACAACAACAAAAAAGATTACTACCTGGATCCAACCTATTCAGTGAGATGTATTTAGAAGGACAAGAAGTCATTGATCTTTAAGGCCTTTTCAAGTTACATGTCTAGCAGGTACTAGGCCTCGCCATTTTTTTCATCTCCATTAACAAAGGGTGGTTGTTTTAAAGAAATTAATTTCACGTTGCCAAGTAGACACTCCTAAGACTTCCACAAGACTTCTAAGAAACTTCTAAGACATGCACCCTGGAGGCAGAAGGCATCCTCTTCTATCAACCCCAATGGCCACAGTTCTGAAAGCATCTCTTCTCCCATTCTATCCCAAGCAAGACAGAAGGTACCTTAGACTTCACAATCAATGCCTAGTGCACAGTGTTTGGTATATTAATTGAAAAAGCCCTTTCCTCATGTATTCTCTCTCCTAAAGGCTCTCTAAGACCATACAGAGGAAGGCAACCTGTTACTCTGACTCCCCCTGCCCGCCCACCCGGGGGAGATTTAGACATTCCTGCCCAGATTCAGTAGGGACAACATGATGTGAATAAGACTTTGGTAACTGGCTTGCTAAATTTTTGGGAATTTATCAGCAAATTTTAAGAAAACCAACTATGACAATTCACTACACAAATAACTTCCGGCAATAAATGATTTGCTGCCCATTAAATGGATACTCTAGCAATAGTAATAGTAAAAGGTAATAATCAGCAAACTGATTAAAGGTAGAATAGAAAACAGAAGAAAAGGTTTAGCATTACATTTGTTTTAGAGTGTCTATGTAGGAAAATGTCATATGTTTAACACTATGACATATGAATAATAGATTCAGTCTTCCAAGCTGAGTTTACAATTAACAATATTATAATTACCATCACTTGAATACTTGATATGATACTCCAGACTACAAGAATAAAGGGACTGGGGAGAGATTCATGAAGATTTTATATATAGTATATTCATATATATAATAGATATATATACACATATATGTAACATTTTAAACTCTAGACAGATAATCCACATGTCATTTATATAGGTGTTTGTAAGATAGTAAATGGCCAGTTCTCTAGCCTTAGCCGTGAATTATAATCGGTGTACACTCCCTAAACATATGCTACTGAGAAGTTGGGAGGAATCAGCTCAGATCCAAAATACATTTAGGGTATCCATAGACTGTATAAAGAATAGTAAGCTTGCTCAAGATTAACTTTGGGAGAATGGACCTAAGAAAATCAAAATTGGGGGTAAACAGTGTCAAAGTACACATGTCATTGAGTCCCACACTGTGATGTTTAAGAAAAGTCTCCCAACTAATGAACATATGAGCATGACTAATTCAAGAGAGGAAGGTTGGAGGCGGGAATCAGGAAGGAAGAGGAGAGACAGAGGAAGTACGATGTGGAGAAGAGAAAAGAGGAAAAGGGTAGTAGTCAGAACACTGACCTAATCTTATCAAAAAATATGCAAGAAAGCAACATTACAAGAAATAGATGTTTACAGTCAACAATTGCAAGTTTTGAAACTTGCAGAAGCTCTCATCTGAATAATTGTAAAAGATGTTCAAAAATCATGAGAATTGGAAATACATATTTGTGGGATGCCTCTGTGTACTATGTGCTGACTGCTGGAGTGCCAACAATGTATATTATTCAAGAGATAAAAGTTCAAATAATTGAAGTGATATGGAATAAATCCAGTAACATGCATCAGCAAGAGTGTAGTGGAAATAGAATCCGAGAGGAAGAGCACCTAACACCACCTCATTAGGTGGCAACAGGAAAGACGATGTATCTAAGATTCATGCCAAATGCCATAACAGATTTAATGGGAACTTGATGTTTGTTATGATGCACTTCATAGCTATTTGACAATGTTAAATAAATCAAAGTAAATAAAAACTGATACTGAAACAAAGTATAAAGTAACTACAACCTAAATTGTAAAGATGAAAAGATGGGGGAAAAAAAACTTAGATGACATCTGTCCCATCCCTAACTTTAAACTCTGTGATCAAATTTAATATTGTGTGGTACTGGCTTGGGGGTTTTGATGGAACTGTCTTTCATAAGAGAGAAATTTGCAGTGTGAGACAAAAAAAGGGGGAGGAATTCTCTATATAACAATCATTAAATTAATTCAATCAAATCATTTCATTTCAGATATGTAAAAATCACTTCTACATAATTACTAGAAACAATTTGTCAACAAAAATTGTAGCTATTTTTAAGACACCCAATACAGAGCCTAGGTCTTCACTGCCAGGACCCGGGGATCCTTCCCACCCAGGCGATGGCAGAGAGGTTAGAACTCCCTGAATAACTGAACTTGCATGAGTCAGTGCTGTGACCTGTGACCTGGAAATAAGGAAACCATTGGTGATATGATTCCTTACCATTTCACACTTTATAAACAACAGCCAAAAAAAGCAAAACAAAACAAAAACGTTCCACTCAAACTGCAATTTTCAATGTCCGCCAAGGAGGAGAGCTTAATTTGGTTTGCAAAGAAATAAAAAATGCCTTTATAAAACATTACAGTGTAAATATACTCTCATTATCCTTCACAAGTGAAAATCCTATCAGGAAGTTCTCCAGTCTGCCACATCCATTACATACAAGGAGTCACTTTCTAAAGTGTCAATGATTGATATTTTTATAAAATATTAAATATTTAAGTTCCAATCCCAACTAGTCAAACAAAAATACTTAAGTGTAAATAAGCTAGGTGGAATCATCAAAGCAATGAAAATATGACAACAGTCATGAAATCAACCCTTAAAACCTCAAAAGTGACATATTCTTTACATGTTATTTGAATATCAGGAATCTGTGAGCAAAAGCAAACCAAAAATTACCCCAAAACTCCAAAAACATTTATATTTCCAAATAAAAACAAATTAGCTACCATTCTCAGTATTAACCAACAACTTTATAATGACTGAAAATATGTGACTATTTGTGTAAAAGTGCAAAAACAAAACAAAACAAAAAACCCAACCTTGAAAAGTAAAAGAAATTAATAGCCCCACACACCAGCAGGTTCCAGTGTGAGAAGCCAGCAGAGGGCGCACATGCCCCAATAAGAAATGACTGTCAGGGCACCACCCAAGCTCTCACCAAGGCCTAAGCCTGGCAGAAATTTAAATATGGGGGGAGGGGGCGGGGGCGTGAGGGGTTTAGGGAATCATCCTACCTGTGGCATTAATAAAGCAAATATGCTCAAATTATAATTAGTAAGAAAAATACACAAGTGCACTTTATTATTAAATACTGACTGGATTTTTCTTAGCTATTTCTGGAAAACTTCATTTATAAACAAATACTTCTTTGTATGGCAGTGAGGCTGTATCAGTTCTCAAGGCCTCTGAAGATTCTACAAATTTATATTAAAAATTAGCTATAACATGGATTTGTAGAATTAAATATGAAATTTCTAACAGACAAATGTTGTGTTTTGGTGAGTATATTAAATTATCCTTTGCAAAGTCTCATAGTGTGTTTTCATGTGTCATATTAAAAAATGCATTAATCAATTTTTTGTAGACCTAGAGCAATAAAATATATACCACGTTAGGGTTAACATATTTTTCCACTGGTTTGTACTTGACTGATTATCTAAATGTTCTATTCTAAACCACTATATTCTATTTGCATTGAGATTAAAATAGGTTATAATGGGAAAATACCTTGCAGTTACCTAAGTACATGCAGGTATAGAAATGGGACTCTATTCTTTTAAGGAAGTCTTCCCGTAAATGCTAAAGTCACAAACTCTTCCTAGTAAGTACATCCATGCTTTTGATTCACAAACAGTATCACAAGTTGAAAAAGGCAAAAATTAATCACCTCATGGAACACCAAATTAAAATCAACATCAAATACTGTAATTCTTTCATTTGTAGATAAAACTAAAAATAATGCACAGGCTGTTCAATCTCTAATTTAAAAAGGTTAGAATATGTGGAAGGTGTGCTCTTAAATTTCAGGATGGAGAGTTTGGTGGGAAAATTCACTTCCACTTGTCCATCCACCTAGGTGATCATTTCAACCTTACTTTTACATACCAAACACGAACAATGAAGCCACAGAACATAAAAACAATGAAGCCACAGAACATCTCCATCAGGTGATACTTATTTACTTCTAGCGTTCTCTAGATTTGAGAGTTAAAGTTAATTTACAGCATCTAAAAACCAGGTGGTTTAGGTTACATGTAGGTCATAATAAATGATACCCTTTGGCTGATGTGGCCATGCTGTTTCTGTATAAGTTAAAATGACGATGTTTTATTATTCCTAAGCACTCAATTCTGAAATGTTTGCACAATCTGTTAAGTCCAGGCAAATTTAAATGATTTTGACATGCAGCCTGCTAAGGCCAGTGACGGGGATAATGCCTCTTTACGTGGGTAAAATTCTGTGGCATATAGGTCACTCTCTTAAGGGGAATCAACTGTGTGTCTCTTTTCTGCGTTTCCACCACAATCTTTCATCCTGCAGCCTGGAGCTGAGAGTGAAATGCAAGAAAGGAGCCGAGTGCTCAAAGCAAAAATCTGCTTCCAGGACAATCCATTATATCTGACAAGTTAAATGTTCCATGGTAGGCCATATGGCATCGGAGCAGGCCCGACGATGGAAGAGGGGAACTCAGCAAATGCATCACAATTAAGGAGTTTGGCTACAGACTTTACTTTGAATTACTCTATTCTTTCTATTAAATTTCAAATGCTGTTTCCCCAATTTTTAACTGAATTCCTCTTATGAGACAATTTTTGAGAAACTCCATAATTTCTTTCTCATCTCATGATGGAAGTGGTGGTAGTGGGGTGTACTGAAATCTAAAGGTTAAAGTTCCTACGACTATTTTTATCAAACGGAATTTCAAAGAATAGGTCTTGTAGTACAAGTTAAAAATTTTCAAGGCAAATAATAAGCAGACCCTATATGTTCACTACATTAGAATATGCAAATGGAATTGGTCACTAGATTGGAACATTTAAATGAAACTGATAGGACATTAAATGAAACTAGTTTCCTTTCTTAGGTGTAAGAATTCTTAAGTTGTACAGTCACAACTGGCGTGTTCCTGTTTCTTCTGTGATTTACTTAATATTTACCAAATTAATGACTTCATTGATGACTACCTCAGTTGAATTTACAATTTAGCTCCTCCTGACATTCCCTTTCAAAGAACTCTGCATTCTCCTTCTAAAACATTGTCCTAGAGACAAGTTATGTAAAATCTTTCTAAGACAGTGATTAAAATTGGATTATCTATAGTAATAAATATTTGATACTGGAAACAATATAAATAATATTTGTACTATAATCAAGGTATGCATTAATTACAATAAGGGAAAGATGAAATTCATAAAATGACCAAAGTAGAATTGTTATGCCAGTGTATATAATTATAGCATTCTCCTAAATAAATAATACAAATGTTATTTCTCAGGGAGAATTCTTAGGAAGAGAAAATGGATCTACAATGAAAAAGCTTTCTGTAAAAGTGGTCCTGTGTCAAACACATCTGGTCCTGTCTCCAACAGTAATTTTATCAACTCCTCAGTTGCTGAGGAAGACATGTTCTTGAGCAAATTTATATATAATGTGATATAAATTGTAAAGCATAGTTTTTTTCTAAACAATAATGATTATCATTTAAGTATTCACAGTGGTTTGCAAACATGAAATTCATAATGATTAAGAGAAACATGTATGCATCTTTCTGAAAGAGAAGATGCTAAGACTCATTTCCCTAAACTATGTTCACTCTCCATTTCTCCAGAGGGTCACTATTTCCCTCAAATGTACCCACTTGTGCCTTAATTAAGAATAACATTATTTCAAAGAGCATATCCAGACACTTTATAAACATGGACCATTCTGCTTCATCTTTAAAATGATGAACACGTTTCCTGGTGACCCTAACATTACCATGTGTTAATAATTTAATGTAATCTTTACATCTCTTATTTTTGAAAATTAGGCAACTTTTATATAGTATGTTATGAATTGGTAATTCCAACTAGAAATCAATTGTTATAGCTCTTTGTATTTTCACATACATGCTGTTAGAAGCTTCATCAATTCTGTTACAGCAGGTATCACAACTATTATGACAAAACTTTCATTCTATTTGTGAGGGAAAAAGGAAACTCAGAGAAGTCAATTTATTTGCCTGAAAGCACACAGCTATGAAATGGAGGAGTACATCTTGTGCCCAAGTCACTTCCAACGTCAGCACTCTGCTGCCATAGCATGCCACTTTCTACATGAAGTACAAGCATTGAAAAGAGAAAGGCCAAGTATTACCTAGGAATACAAGTATTATACAGTTTATTCAAGAAAAGTAGCCAAATTTTTTGGTACTGTGATAAGCATCCATTTGAAAAAGGTGTGGGAAACCTACATCTGGGTTTCTAGAATGAACACATAACACACAATTACACTTACACATGAGCATACACAAAGGCACACACACGTTGTAAAATGTAGCCATCCACACCTCAACACCAAGAGTGTGCATTGGGCCACTGTGTACTATAGATTCTAGTTTTGTGTATCCAGATCCACATTTTTATTACTAATTAAAATGTCCAGATGGTAAAATAACACCTGATCCGAGGGGCTTTTAAGTACAGTAATTGTCAACGCTCAAATCCTACATTGTTAACAAACTGGAAAAATTAGCCTGCACTGAGTTTTACATCTACTGTTTCCAAACTATCAGCGAAAGCCAGATAATCATTTGAACACACACACAAAATGCTGACATTTAAACTCTACCAAGGAAAAGACAGAAAGAAAGATCTGCTATTCCAAATCATTACTACTATGAGAAATCTATGGACTCCAAAAGAAGCAAATGCCCTATCATAGCAATACAGTTATGCTTTATAGGGTAAAAAATTCATGCTAGAGGAAAAGAATGGTGTCAGAGCTATTCAAGATTCCATTACTACTGAGATCCTTTCACTACATCTTTTTGTTTTATATGGTCAGTAAATGATAAGCAATTAATTTTAAACTATATTTCTTTTAATTGTTTTTTTAATTTTTGTATCACACATAGAGACCTTAATCATAATGTAATATATTCATTATCTTATGAGCTTTTTAAAAATATGGGTTCTAGTATGACCACCTTGAAATTATGGTTGAGCCTTGGCTATGGAACAGCATACTTTGGGAAATCACAAATGCTTTTAAAATGTTTAAGCAGTTACTTCTTAATCCTAAGTGGATTCTTTTTTCTCAGGCAAACATTTTTGCAAATATTTAGGCTGCTTTGATACGCAAATGGTCTCCCAAACATTTCCACCAGCCAGCCACTGAAATTGCTCCACAGCCCCTAACCAATGGGAAAGTTTGCAAGGGAAATATGAGAAGCAACTGGATGAGAACACAGCCTGGAACACTGGCTTCACTGGCCACAAAGAAATGTTGATTTTCTTGCAATTACCTGAAACAAAACCTTTGGAAGTTTTAGTCAATCAAGTATTTTAAAATTCTCAGTCATGGGACTGTAATTCTCTGTTGCTGAAGCAATAGCTTCTGGGGAGGGTAAAAGGGATCACCCACAAGTTTCCTATTTCAGAGTTCAATAACTCTAGTAAATGTGGCTTACTGCTGGACAGTGAGAATCTCATCAGTTTAAAAAGAAAATGCCCACAGGAATTAACATGTGTCTAACGGGAAACAGAAAAACAACAAATAATGCCATGTTAGAGTCCCAAATCCTAAACGATACAATGGCGGTAGAGTACATTCAAAAAATGTTCGCCCAAGGGAATAAACCAGGGGAGGAGATGGCCCAGGGGTCATTTTCACTAATAAATTAATAACTCAAGAATTAAGTCATGCAAACAAAGGGTTTCTAAAAGTCAAAACAAGAGGATAACATTCAGAAATAACTTGTAAATTCAGTATGGTTATAATATTTATAAATAAGAACAATTTCCCCTACTCCCTTTGACCCTCTACTCCATAAACACACTCAAAACCTATTTGAGGAAGTAAGGGAATTCCTTGATAACAGGTCAACAAATCGTTTCAAAATGTTTCTCCAGTTTACTCAGTCACATAAGCCACCAGAGGAAATGCCAAATGCAGGATTCCGGTTGCTCACACCATGCCAGGCATCACTTAGGAAGGTATGAGTCGGCAGACATTTGTGAATTTGGTGGGAGGAGAAAAGTAACAGGGAATTTATCAAAGCCAGTGGAACATTAAGCTTATAAAATTAAAATGATCTGCGTCTCAACCACTAACCTGCTGATCGACACTTGTTCCTTCACTTCTGCCATCACTTCCTCATTTACACATATTAGAAGTGGTCAAAGATTTCATCAGATGTGGTTTTGACAATAGAAGTAAAGTGCCTAAAGCCACAAATTTTAATTGAGCCCAAAATACAGATTTGGGAGGAAAAAAGAGCCAATCACAGCAGGAAGCATTTTAAAGGGGGGGTGGAGGGAATGAAACATTATCTTGAGTAGTTACTATGTGCTTAGTTGTACTGAATGAAAAGAAAATAAAAAAGCTCTATAAAATGTCAGAATTAACCTATCTTTTCAGATTGCTTACAGGTGAAATTCTACCATCTGGATGGGCAGTTTGCCTGCATAAAAAAGAAGTAAACTAAAAGGGGAAGAAAAAAAAAGTAAAACCTTCTTCTGCCAGCTATTTTGACACAATAGCATTTAAAGAGGACAGAGCCACCACAATCTCCAGACATAGAGACACATTTTTATACACCACGTGCGCGTGCACACACCTTCACAAACAACTCAACAAAACAAAAATTGGGACAAGCAAGATAAAATTCTATTTATTGGAAGTCTAAGAGATTAATGAGGAACAAAAACCTAGTCATTCTTAATCACGTAATAGGGAAAAACAGATTTAAATTCCTCATTTAAATAACTGATGAGACTTTCTACTTTACTGTGATACTGTAAAAAAAAAAAATAAGATCCAGCATATCAAAGTTTCTGTCTTCTCCTAACAAGGCATATTTATATTCTCTAGTTGTGCTGGGCTAGCAACTTTGGGGATTACAATTTAACTTTAAATAAACAGGAAACTGCATCTTAGGAACTGCCTGAAGTTGTTTTATATCATTCAAGAGTGAAAATGCTTATAAATTTGACAATTTATAAAGAAATATGCTTTCCTTCTTCCCCCTTTCTTAATCCTCATACAAACCTTTTTCTTTTTTTACACATCTGCTTTAGCAAAATGATCTGATTTAGTAATAACCATTTTTTTTTTTACCTAAAGAGCAAATCTGAAATCAGGTCAGAGCTCTGTTTAGGTGTTTTTTGTTTTGTTTTTTTCCTTTTCTAACGTTCAGGAAGAAATAGAACTTTCAGTTTAACTTTAGGCTAAAATGACAAAACACAGTACCAGGCTGAAGCCATGTGATTCCTTGCCAATCCACAGTCACACATTTTGAAAGCAACACACAGAGGGTTTATAAATTAATAGCTCTCTGTGCTGAATGCTTGTCGATATCTCTGTCTGGGGTTTCTGGGTATCCATTTTGATTGTACAGTGTCTCCTAAAATCACATTTGAAGCACAACACTAAACCAGAAGTGTTGAGTGAGAGAATTATGGGCACATTCCCAAACTCTTACACTAAACCACAAAGGGAATAGATTAAAAAGAAAAAAACACTAAGAAAACAACCATCATCCAATAAAATAAAATAAAATAAAACCCACCCTGAACAGAGAAATAGAATACTTGCTTTTCTTTCGACCTTATGGGTAGCACACGGAGGGAGGCACCAGAAGATCTAAGCACAAATACGTGATGAAGAGTCGCCAAAAAGCATGTGGATGAATAAACTGTCGTGGCGTACATTTGCCAGCTAGAGGACAGAACACAACATGCTGGGGTTTGGCTGTCCTAACATGTTTTACTATGTAA
>JAGFMF010012290.1:5483447-5628006 GCA_019455555.1 Galemys pyrenaicus
GAGAAGGAGTTTAGGAAAGCACTCAAACTCAAAAGAACAACTGTTTGACTACAAAATACCTGAAAGGATTTACATCCCCAAATGCTTATGACATTTAGGCTTTACCGGAAAATTTACACTGAGAACAAGAAAAAGTTAACCAAAATAGACCATGTGATCCAGCCACTCTAAGGATTAAGTCAAGTGTCGTTTATGTGTAGTTTCATGTAATGGTACAAAAATAAAATAAAGAGTAGAGGCTAAGTGAGAAAGTGTCCTACCTAAAATCTGCATGCCATTCCATTTACAGGCAAAGGCAATTTTACAGAACACTAGGCAGATTGGATTCCTTGAAATGAAAGCTTTGTCTCTTAGCATGGGCCTACCATCAATCCAAAGGTGTTTTCAGAATGGTTTGATGACACACTTGTTTTCTTCCTTTTGTTTTTCATTGAGGATTCTGTATGCTTCTCATATCTTTACCGTCTCATTTGTCCTTTGGAAACTTTTAAATATTGAAGTAATCATGAATCTTTCTGTTCCCTAGAGTGTCCTATAATTTTTTATGCTCAGTTTTTTAAAAAAACAAACAAACAAGGAACTTCATCTCTGAACTCTAGAAGAAAAACAGAGAATGTATTTATTAAATCTTCATAGCTATGTAGAAAGGATCACCTTGTGTTTTGAGTGTGCATTTTTTTTCCTCAAGGAAAATACTTGACACATTTGCATTAATAAATTTCTATTTTCAAGCTCAATAGAAATTGCAGTACAAAAAGCAGATGTGTACGTTGGATTCTTCCAAATTAAATTTCCAAAACCAGAGTCTATTCTAGCTCAAGATCAAAGGAACTAAAACATGATCTCCTCCCCCTTCCAATATAATTACAGAGATTTCATTTCTTTTGTTACAATGAGCACAACAGGTAAATCTTAAACCTGAAGGATAATGATCAGGTGCTACAGCTCAGCTTCGCTGGGTTGCTGAATCGCTCTGCTCAGTGCCCCTGCTGTTTAAACTACCACTCTACAGAATGATGGGAAATGCCTAATGCTCTTCTCTACTTTACTCTTGGAAATTTGTTTCCTTTTGACATCAAGACTATGCAGAATGATTGTGAGATGGACACAACCCATTTTACAGCAGAGTTGCTGAAGGAAGAAAGTCTACCCTAAAAACCACATTAAGGAAAGCAGCATAATTTCAGGCATCTTTTATTGGTAGGCTACAGAAAAACCCTTTTGAAAATAAATGGGGTATAAATAATGAATAAATGAGAAGTGACACTGTTATGAAATGTCATATTGTGGCAATCCTGTGAAAGGACAAGGCCCTAGGGAGGGAGAAGGAAGAGATGAAAACTGCAAAGTCACCAAAAACTGAGGTTCAACAGAAAATCTGTTCCACATTAGAATGATTAGCCTGGTCTATTTTTGGGGGGAGTACAAGTAAGGAGAGAACAAGATTTAATGTCAAAAAGCCACACAAACAGAGAACTTTAGGAGAGAACACCCTCTAGGCTTAAATATCCTTGAGAGTGACTGCATTCTACATAAATATTTCCATCTCCCTTTTAAAATTCCTGGTACCTCATTTCATCCTTTGCTGCCCATAGGCATCTGTTCCCCTCTAATTATTTGCCATTTAGAAAAACTCTGCTTAAATTCCTTGTGCATCTGTCCCTCACTTAGTGTATATTTCTGATGCTTAAATATGGTGCTTGATATTAGAGCAGTCTTGCATATAAGTTTAAAAACTTTCCCATCCCAGAAAAAGGTTGTAATATCATCTCCCCCAAATTGTAAACCCAAAGTCAATTCAAGTCTATCAGAATTTTATAAAGTACTTCTACATAGCATGTACTCCTATGTATCTCTCACATACATGTGTGTGAGCAGACAGACACACATGCACACATATGTACACACACACATATCCCCTCAACAATTTGGCTAGTAGTAAATATACTTCAGTTTTAGTCCAAGCAGCTAACTATAAATGATAATGATAATAAGTCCTTTCAAAATATAGTATTGATTTTTAAGTAGTCAGGGTCTACTAACTCCTGAACACTTTTTTTTTAAATAGTCTACAGAGTAAGGTTATTGTAGATGGCAATATTCTTACTTTAAGGATCTTTCCTTTGAGAATAGAGAGGGGGAAACACGTGAAAAAAATAGCCATACTCTGATAGCACCAGACAGGTTTAATTCCTCCCTGTCCACATGTCTTTCTCTTTGCCAATCCCTTCTTCAGTCTACACTTCTTTCTCTTCCTTGCTCCAGATTCCCACCTTAAAGAGGCAGTGTATGAGAAAAAAAAAAAAAAAACAAAAAACAAAAAAACACTGGACTGGGAACACTGTAGAGCTAAACTAGAAATTTTTAAAATCCATAAATATATTTATAGTAAATATCGAAACCAGAAGAACAAAGGGCTTATGGGAATCATGTAAGTGTGATGAGTCTGTGGCAGGACTGTCCAAGCTAAAACGATGGCAGCAGATACTCTCTGACCTGAGCCTGAGAACACACAACTCCAGGACCATGCATTCCACAGTCCTCTCCATCTTTCCTTTCTCAGTCACTGAGAAGTTATAAGGCCTCAAACATTTCTACATAACATGAATGACCTCACTTCATATTCTGGCTTAGGACAAAACACACATCCTTCTCTGATACGAACAGGTATATTAGACTCTTATGTTGCTCTCACAAAAGAGACTATCTTGTCTTACATGACAGTTCTTGAAAATCCCATTTATTTGAATGGTCCATCAGTAGGTCTTTCTCAGTCCAGGTGACTAAATCCCTGCATCCAAAGCTGCAGATGACACTGTTTCCTGACAAGATCTATTACAGATGATTAAAGACTGGCTTGCTCAGCTCTTCATAGGCAAGTAATAGCTGTTGTGTCCTCAGACTTGAAGACCTTTGGGCTTGGAATTCCTCTGTCTGCATATAGCTCGCTGGAGGTTCCCAGATAGAGGGAATTAGACATGTTGACCTTATGTTATATACTATATTATTCATAAAATATTAATATTAGAACATTCATCATCCCATATCCACAGTTTTAAGACCTTTGATCTCTTCAGCTGTCAAGGGAAAATATTTTTCTGGTAGAGAATAAAGTAGATCAAACACTTATCTCTACCAATCTCAGACAGATCTTGTTGCATTTTCTGGCTCACTAAAGAGAATTTCTCTCTTCCAGTACTTGCCATGCCAAACCAACCATGATTTGTTGTAGGAAAGCATCATGGGTATGTGGGGGAGGCAGAGTGGGTAAAAGGCAGTTCACCTCCTGGCTCTCACCCAGCAGCCACAAACCTGGCAAAGAATATAATTTCCAAGTTTTCCACCAGTAAACTGGGAGAAGCAGATTCTTAAGAGTAAAAACAGCTATGTTTGGGCTCTCAAATCAAAAATGCCACTCGCTAGTCATGCAAACCTTCAAAAGACATGTTCTCTTGGAGACATGTCTAGCACACACAGCTACTAAGTCATGAAGCTGGAAGTCAAGTCCTGCTCTAGCACCAAACACCAAGCTCTCTTCCCATGCCTATACTTAAAAAGATAAAAGAGGAAAACAGCTAATAAAAGAAAAGAACAGTGAGTGGAATGGAGTCACTTTTGACATTTTAGATGTTGAGGAAGGCGGGTTTCAAAAGACAAAAAGAATAGGCTAGAAATAAAACACGGAATGTGAAGCTGTGCCACCTCAGAAGATGTCAAACTGCTTTGGAGACTAAGCAATGTAGGAAAGCTCTTGGACTAGGACCTACTGAGATGCTGATTCATAGGGCTGAAATGTGTACCGACTTTGATGTGATCCCAAAAGACATGGAGAAAGTGATCGCTGAGCCATACTCTGACATTCACTGCCACAGAACAGAAGGTTCATTCCCCACACATTTGTTACACAGAGAGAAAAGGAGAAGGGAGAAAGAGAAGAGGAAAGGGGAAAGAAAGAAATATTTCTGGAAAAAGGTTTCAGGACAAACAAGGTGAAACAAGCTAGAAACATGCAAATTACTGAGGGTTGTCAAGAAAATGAAGAGACACATTATCTTCTAATACATGAGAGAAGAAGATGCCAGTTCAAGTTTAGTGGCAGATATTCGAAGATCAGCTATCTCAAATCAAGTAACAGCTTTGACATCTGACATCTCTCCTAAAATTCTAGGACTCCTGCTTCATTTTGTTGTCACTCTCTTTCTTACTTCTCTTTTCTCAGAACTAGTGAACTGACTAAACAGTGAATGCCTGAAGAGAGAGAGTTGTGGTCTATGACAAAAGAGAAAGTGAGTAAGGCCCAAGTTACCTCCATGCGAAGTCCACAGAATATCAACCTCAGATGGGAGGTCTGGAATGGCAGCCCAAGCACCATGCTTCTCACATTACAACAAATGCCAATGTGACACAATGTGACATAGTCAAAAGTGTTCACAGACAGTGAGACAACTAAAGTCAGGAACCTACCAAAGTTACAACCATAAGAAGCAAGATATCATAAAGATACAGAAAGGGGTGTGATACAGGACAGGATGTCTTGGAAAGTCAGTATCAAGAAAGTCAATAGGAAAAATAAATTAGAAACTTAGGTTCTGGGCACTTAAAAATGATAATCCTCCATGATTTCAGTGAAGAAAGATTTCTATTTATTCATCTTCTTCATGAGTTCTTTAAATGGCAGAAGTAAAAAGATCCATGAAGACCTACTATGTGCTAGCATTTCAAAACGTCATGGAGAAAGTCTTGCTATCTCTATTTTCTCCTCTTCCCTTGCCCTCACACACACAATGGGAGGCCAGGAATTTAACTGGTTGAACCAGGATGTGAATCAAATATGAATGAGTACTCAGTGTCTCTCAAAAAGCAAACAAATAGAAGTGATGAACAATCTCTCTTCCCTTCACCTCCATGGACAATATATATGACTCTGATTCAACTTCTATTCTGATTCTCTAAATTGGTCCTAAGACCTCTCATACTATTAAGCTTTAATCTGTCAAAGATGGAAAATGATTTGGGTGTAAACACTGACTTGAATCCCACAGAATCTACTTCTTGGTCAGCAACATGGTTGACAAATCCATGTTCTCGCCAGATGCACTCAATCTACCTCCTAAAGCAATAGGCCTACATTCATCTGTTTCATTTAAACTTTATTAAAGTATAATGATGGGGCCTCCCTGGTGGCACAGTGGGTTAAGCAACGCACTATGAAGCAGACCACAACCACTGCAGCAGGAGTTCGATCCCTGCCGCGTCTGGGAGGGGACCCACATGGTGCAGCAGACCTCTCCTGCTGTGCCCACTGCTCCCCTCAGCAGTGTGTTTCGGTCAGTCTGCCTATTCTGCTCCCCACTCTGTCTCTGGTGAATCCTTTCACCTCCCGCGATTCTGGCCTGTACCCCAGCTCTTGTATGTATAAATAAATAAATCTTTAAAAAATATAAAGTATAATGATGTTGATATTTTCACTAAATTTTTGTGACCCTTAATTGTTCTTTCTGGAAGGTCTTTTTCTTTATAATGGTTTAACAGTGTACTGAAATTAAAAAAAACAACAACAAACAAACCAAGTACCATAATCATTAGCATAGCCCTTTAATTCCTGCTTTTTGATTACGTGTAATCTTAACCTTGAATTTATTTCTAATACTTTGTACCTGTCATATCTACCTGCACTATCCAGGCAATCCATTGGATCTGCTGGATAAGAACACACACTTCAGCTGATGGGACTAAGTGCAAATCCCAGACATACCACTCACTACTCAAGAGAGTGTCCTCCATCTCTATTATTTTAATCTCTCAATCGCTCACTTTCCTTATTTGTAAAATGAGGTTAATAAATCCCATAAAGGGTTGCCGTTATATAAAATACACAAATAATAGCATTGGCACACAATAAGATCAAAATACTGAGTAGCTATTGTTACAATAAGAGATTCATAAACTTATATGGATGTTAACAATAATCATTATGGATGTTCCTGGCCAAAGGTCACACATAGTAAGAATTAGTGCCAAAGAAACAGATTTCACCTGCTTTATGTGAACAAATGAGCTTTATAACTGTACCACAGGTATGAAGACTGGACCTGAACTGGGACTACTTTAGAAATGCATGCCTTTGGCGCCATGAGAAGAAGGGAGAACACTGAGATGAAGTGTTTCTCCAGCACATGTATCTGTGTGTGCTGTTGATGACAGCGATGTCTGCACAGGAAGCACCCCACTTTCTTAACTGCACATATTTGTATTGTGTTAAAAGAGAAAACATATCACCTCAGTAGTTCCCAAGGCCTTTTGCACTAGCTATTATATTTTAGTTCCAAACAGGCCTCCTTGTTTTATGACCTCTTCCCTCTGCACCTTTCTCTCTGCTTGTGTCCCTTATGTGCCTAATCATCCATGAGCACGATGCTGACAGAACCATTTCCTCTTCAGCTGTTACCCTTGAGTAGTTTTCCAGCCCTTTATAGGCTAACATTTAAAGGCATAATTCCTACCCACTTGCAACTTGTATTCTAAAGGAAATAAAACAAATCAGTCTATAGTTGCCAGAGTACTGTCATTTTTTTCAAATACCTCTCACACACTGAAGAGTTTCATTCAGTGCTCTTACAACTGCAGGTCAAATTTAAACAAATCTTTCTTCATTCACTATGTTCAACTTTACATTTCTTTTGCTTTATAAACTGACTTCTAGTATCCTTTTTGCTCTATATTCAGTCCTCTAGAAAAGCATTCACTCTAATAAAACTTAATTACAATAATTAATGCAAATAAAAAGCAAACATCTAGCTTCAGCTACTATAGAATATTGGTTTTTTTGTTTGCATGGTAAAAAATAACAACCACCACCAAGCAACTTTTCTGTTTTGTGATACTGCTAAAAAGCTCTAAGAAACAAGACAAGATGTGGTAGTGTGGTGTGAAAAGAAGAAGCTAGGGCAATGTACCGATCACCTCTCAAGTATGCACAACTAACATTACAGATGAGCCCTGTGCTCTTAGGGGTCTCTATCTGATAAACAAGAAACCCTGGTGGCAGTGACCCTCACGGTACTCAAGTGCCACTGGAAAAAAGAGGGTATGTTCTGAGAAATGGGTCATCAGGTGATGTTGTTGCTGTGCAAACACTACAGGGCTTGCTGAAACCAGAGATGGCACAGACTTCTGCCACCTAGATACAGAGACTGGCATATATGTGATCTAGCAGATACTCATGCTGCATTAGGCAGTGCCTAACTATACTGTCCCTCAAGTGTGGTATGTTCATTCCAGTGTCAGACACAGAATATGGTTAATAAATATAAATTATTGGTAACTTGCAACTTTCCTTCTAAATATATTAAGCTATCAGCCAATCTATCTGCAGTCCTAAGACCAGAACTGGAAATGATTGCAAAGTTATTTTTATAAAATATTCTTTGATTTAGCGCAAAGATATTGGCAAAATGCTAAGACTGTAACCATTTGGACTACACATGCTTCTGGTCCACTTTCAAAACCACAAGTAACATGTGTATCATTTGTCTGTCCCCACTTGAATAAATGTTCCATAAGGGCAGGCATTATTTTCGGCTTTGTTTTCAGATGTGTCCCAAGTGTCTGGCACGCAGTCAGTGCTCAGCACCTATTTGCTGAATGAAGGACACATGTCAGACACAGTTTGTAAGGCTCTTGCTGTGCTAGCTCTCATGGACATGCAGAACCTACTCCTCACACCCTCCCTCTGCAAATGCTCTGAAAAAGATGCCTACTCCACCCCCCAACTTCCAGCTTTCTGCAGAAACATCTTCCTAAGTCTTGAGCATTTCTCCATCTCATTCAAATCCAGGTTCTTCTGCCTGACTCTGTCCTGATCACTAAGATATAAAACTTTGTATCAACTTCTCCAACTTCCTGTGAGTTCTGGTGTTCCCTTGGCTTGCACACAGTCCCTGTATCTTCACCAGCTAGAAAATATCTCCGAGTTTCCGATGCTCACAGTATATCCTCATCATCAAGTCATGTCAAGTATTTGGCACAAAGCTACTGCCTGGTAAATATTTGATAAGTAATGATGACTTAAGACTGAACATTAATATATGAAAGAACCACGTAATAGCATATCCGTATATCCAGAGAAACTGACACCAATCTATAAAATAGGGTACAAGTCAAAAAAGCTTACAAAAATGTAGTTAAAATCCAGTCAAGCAAAATGCTTTGAATTTTTCTGTAAGTTATAGTATTCTCGGCCTGTTAGTGGGATATGCCTTCAAATAAAATTCCACCAATTAAGATTCAGTGATTAGAAAAGATTATGGGTAAAGAAATGGTTATTAATATCCTGAGAAATAATTTCACATGATTAATGATTTAACTACTTTATTCATGCCAATACAAGAACTTTAATTCTCTCTAAAGGTTACATTTTCAACTTGCCAAATAGTCTAAATAAAAGCAGGTGTTCATAATTTCAATGGTAAAATGGAAGCTCCTATGATGGGCAAAAACCAAGTAAGTATTTAAATTCTTTACATTTTCTTTAACTTTACATAACATATTACAAATTGTACAACGCCTTTAACTGATTTTCTCTCTGCCTTTAATCTTATTAAACTAAATATACAAGATTCAACAGATACACAAAAATCTGTCCACCATCAGAGTCAATGGAGCCTCACATCTGCTAACTGAAACCAGGACCCTGCTGGGCCTGGGGTCAGCACTGCAGCCACAAGCAGCCCCCTGGACCTGCATGTGAAGACCCCAAATGAGACAAAGATGGCTCTCTCACTCGAAAGGTGACAATGTCTAGTAAAACATTCTTAAAAAAAAAAAAAAAAAAAGATTTTATTTACTTAGGCATATGAGAGCTGGGGTATAGGAGGATTCACCAGAGACAGAGCAAGGAGCGGAACAGGCAGATTGAAACACACTGCTGAGGGGAGCAGCAGGCGAGGCAGGAGAGGTCTGCTGCACCATGTGGGTTCCCTCCCTGGCTGGGGATCAGACTCGCACTGCAGTGGCTGCAGAAGCCCCACAGTGCAGCGCTCAACCCCTTGTGCCACCAGGGAGGCCTCTAGTCACCTTGCCACTTCACAGATTATGAAAAAAATAACATAAATAACTTCGGGGGTTTGTGTTCCTTTTTTTTTCAAATGATGACTTATAAAGTTTTGTACTGTGTAAAATAAGTTGTAGAAGGGAACAGAGACATTATTACAAATTATAACAAAATCACCTGAGTACCTGAAAAAAACATACAAAAATACAACCAATTTTGAGGCTAATTCCATAGTTTTTACCCTATTTGTTCTGCATAAGGCAGTTTCCTTCTTCATTGTCATTTAGTGTTAGCTGTATATTACAAAAAATAATAAATGGGAAATATTTATAGGCTGACTTTCCTCCAAATTAGTAAAAATCTTAATATTTCCCTACCATATAAGGGAAATCATCTTTGCTACTTATATTTTTATATATACATATATTTAATTATGAATTTACAACAATGAGTGTCTGTCGTTCACATCATTATTACTGAGGCAAACCTTTAGGGTCATTTAATTAAGCATATAAATTTGAAGGACAAAATATAAAAAGGGCATTTTAGCTACATCTGGAAGTAAGCACAATTTTAACATATTAAAAATTACCATTTCCTTTGACCTAAAAGTTATTAATCTATAGTATAAAAATATCCTGATGGCAAAACAGATGCTAAGTAGGTGATGACTCACTTTTACTGAGTGAAAAAGAAATAGAAGGATTTAAAAATAAGTATTCAGTTCAAGAAAAGTAAACAGTTTTGAAAAATAAAATGACAGTTCTTTGAAGCGATGTGTAGGTCAGAGGTTCTCAAACCTGGCAGGACATAGGCATCACTGAATGCAGCACATTTGAATTAGACGCCTGGATCCCAGCCCAGACCTCCAAACACAGAATGCCTGTGGGTGGAGCTCAGGCATCCGCATTATGTGAACAGTTCACAGGTACCTCAGTGTACAGAGCAAGGGTGGAGATCTCTAAGAACTGGGCACGAAATTTCCAAATGGAGTTCAGGGGCCATGGGATGACTGCTAAAGAATGTCATTCATCATATATACTTCTGTATTAGATACATAAGGACATTCGGACATCGTGGGATAAAATTACACTCCAAGTAAACACAGGCCAAAATGTACCAAGGCTTCTTTCTGGCTTTCTCTCTGTCCAGCTCTTGCTTGTACTTTCTCATATAGCATGTGCAGATGGGGTTAACATGTTTTATAGCTGACTCACGTATGTGACCCCCCCCCTTCGAAAACAAAGCGTACTCACCCAGAGCTGGGACAATCCCTAACTAAAGGATCTATCCCCAGTGAAATAACCAATCAAATTGGAATTGGCTCTATATAGAAGGCAGGATATGAAAAAAGAAAAGAGTGAAGTAGCTCAGCTGCGCCTTCTTTGAATGAACTTAAGTCTACCAGTTTTCAGCCTTTAAACACAGAACAGTTGCATATGAGAATCAATAGTTTGTAGTGAGTCTATTCCAAAGTGACAATGGAAGAAGGAACTTCTCAATAATACCTGCAATAATGAGTATCTTAAAGTAACTTACAAACACAACACAAAGAAAGATTAATTGTTGGAAAATAAACGGAAAGGTCTTTTTAGTGAGATTTATCTTTAGGATCCTCAAGAATCAAATGTCACTCTTTCTTTTTGTTTAACCTGGAAGGAGGTAGGGTTGCTTATGAAGGAGGAAGAAGTAACTTCCAAGACCCTAAGGTAGGTCTGTCACTTTCAGGGCTACCAGAATCTAGTATCCTGGTTGAATCAATGTCACAGTGAATACCCCAGAAACAATCATAAGACTTACAAATACTTAATTAAGCCCTGGATGTGGTGAGGTAACTCTGAAATACTGAGAACTTGGAAAACAAAAAGGATGTCTTGGTTATTCCAAGGTTAATTAAGATATCTTTTCAAAAATCAACCTAGCTTATTCTGTTTAAGGATAAATTTCAAAGTGTAATGAATTAACTAAGTAAATTATTCTCATAAGTTATCTAGGTAAAACTAACCCACAAAATTATTTCCAAGCATCCTAAGAAACACAGCTAGTTGCTTTTCTTATCCTTCTTGCTTTTTCTTCATTATAACTTTTTTGAAGATTTTTAGGTGAGTAGGGCTAAGCTTCAGGGTTTTATTAGTTTTTCTTCTCATCCGTAGATCACCTGTTTCAGCATGATCCTGATTTCTTTTGTATTTCTTCATTCTCCCCTGGGAAATTTATGTCTGGTTCTGGCATCTGTCCCCCATCCTCCTTTGTGAACACTGAGGTGAAAAATTCATTTATTTTTTAGCAGAGTCTCCATCGCCTGTCAATAAATTACCCTTTCTATCTCTTCAGGGCTTGACAAACCACTTTTAGGATCTCCTGTTCTTTAGGTGCTTTCAGCAATAACTCATTATTATTTATCATCACCTCATTGCTAATCTTTCTTCCTTTTTTCACCCTTAATTTTGGGAATTTTTTTTTTAGATTCTTAAAGTCTTCCTGTAATCATGTCAGTCTCCTCCTCTATAACACTCAATGTCAACTGTGCCTCTTTCATAATAAATAATTGCTTTGTGCTCTTCAGCTTCTAATCCTGTCAGCCTGATAGAATATTCTCTCATAGTGTATTTATTCTTACATAACATAACTTTGGGGCCTCTGCTTATTGAATTTATCTCTGAATACACACAATCTTTCCCACTCCAAGTGTTCTTTTACTACTCTGTTTTCTCTCATTCTGCTTTAGAGGGTCTACTGTTCAAGGCTGGATGCTAAATTTTCTTTCAAGATACAGAGAGGTTACAGTTCTGCCTAAACATGCACTGCATCTTTCAGTGCTTAAATCAGTGGCTCAGATAATATTTGCTCTGAAAAGCTTCATCTGATGACCAAATCTTGTGCAAAAATCCATTAGTCCAAACTTCTACATGTGTCACAGATTTGTGTGACCAAATCAAGCTTTTCAGCTCTTTCTTTCTCTTCTCTAGTTTGACCACAGACTTGCGAAAGCCTGTAGCTGGATTGTCATCATGCTCTTAAAATACTTTCCAATTCTACACTTCCAATCATATCCTTTGTTTCACATAAAACTTAATCAAGAGGAGTTTTATGTAAGTTTCCACTTGTGCATAATGATAAATGGCTTAAGCTACATTCAGTACATTTCCAATCATTATTTTTCTTACTATACCATACACAGATAAATCACATTTTATCTGCCCCGTTATTTTCCATCATTATGTCTATATTCTAGTGGGCCTAACTACCTGATAGGCAGAATTTAACTCCTTTTCCGCTGCAATTTTTGTAAGCCTTAACTATTAGCCAGCGTTAGCTTGTATCTGCAATTTCAAGTAATGCCCATGTCTTCTAAACTAAGAAATGAAAGATGAAAATCAAGTAATTGCTTTGTGCTCATATTCTGAATAACAGGAAGTCACTCAATTTTCTGATCAGCGTTTGTCATGTCATATGTGTTGTGTGAGTACAGTAAGTTGCATATAGTACATGTATTCAAACTATTTCTCAAATACAAACTATACAAGACAGACAAGCTTGAGCTACCTGGTAGATGCCAGCTGATAAACACATTAACAGAGCAAAATCAAAGGATTTGCCATTCTAATGTAGAATGATTAAGGGAGCCACCTGATACTGAGTAATGTAGCCACTGATCAATCGGAACCCTTTAGCAGCATACAGTGTAAATTTATGTGCTGTCCTTGTAGAAAAAAAAGCAAAAAACAAAACATGCTACCCATTTAAAATAAGTGGAAATTTGCACAAGTAGAAAGTGACTTTCCTAGGATCACTAAGAAAGCATGGTGATCCAGCCTAATTGATAGTGCTTTCAAGTACCACATTTAACTGGATTTTCTTATAGTGCTAATGTTCCTCCACTGACACAACTTAGCAGGCAATGTATTTACAAAACTATAATAGCCTGAAAAGAATTAACAATGAACAATGTGCAAAATAGTCAATTACAGGCTTAAACTTTAAACAAGCACTTACAATGAAGATTAAAAAAACTATCTTGGCTATTGGGTCATTTTCCAGGCTACTAACTGCTAAACCATGTGCAGAACGTGCTTTCAATTTAACCATCCAGATTTTCTAAAAAGGCATATAGCTCTCCTCTGCAGGCAGAATCAAGTTGGTCTTCAATTTGATTTTTAAAACAAGGCAGTTATAGAGAAAACCAATACGCTTTTGCTACAGATTATCTAAAAAGAAAGAAAAGGGGAAGTAGGTTTTATTTTAAAGACCCTAATTTGTCTGTCTATGAAAGTGAAAAATACAACCTTACTTTGGTTTAGTAAAGGATAGTCACTGAATAAATTCTCCAGCCCTGTCAGTTTCTGAGAAGTAATAGCCAGAAGTCTTACTCTTCTGCACTACAGTATTGGCAATGGGTGCCAATGCAAAAATAACACAGAGGAAGGCATGATGGCTGTTAAAAGCCACAGAAAACACTTGAATGTGTTCTAACTGTTCTAAAGTACCACACAAATAATCAGATATAATGAAATCTGCAAGTTTTACTTGCAGAATGGCTGGCTTCCCCTATTTTATTCCAAACTTCATATTCAAAGAAATGACCCAAACAAAAGTCAGATACACAGAAGGACTTTTGAGGACTGAGTCTACAGATGTCCTATATATTGACTCGTTTGATGTACCAAAATGGTTTTTGTTCATGTGTCATTCATTCAAATTTCCTGAGGAAATGACAAAACATATGAAGTACAAGTATGGTTTGTCCAGAAAGAAGTTTACAACTGCAAACTGTGTGCTGATATACCTAGTGACTTATCCCCATTGTGCCTTTTATTATGAAAACAAGTCAGGTTGGCTCTCGGTTTAGGTCATCATAGACCTTGTATGAGGTCCTAATGCTTGGTTATAAACAGGTTGCTGGATGTGAATCTGTTCTTTCTCTCAGTATGCCCAGGTAGCAGGTCAATGCCCTGTAGTAGGACCCTGTTTTTAAGTCTCCCGAGGAGTTCACATGTGGCAGTCCAAAGATCTTGCTTGTCATGGAAACTGTAGTCCTAAAAGTTTGTCATGAGTTTAGCTCCCATAGTCTAAATTTAAAGCCATCCTCTGGCAAATCCTCTCTGAAGTAAATAATTAGCTCTTGATTTATCTTCAGTATTAACCCATTTTTTCATATAACCTTCAGCACTGATAATTCAACATTTGGCTCACCTTATAATTTCCTGTCTCAAAACTACTTGTAAGTGAAGGACTACCCAGTACTGACTAAACCAAATCTGGGATACTATGATATATTCTGGATTCACCACCTGGAACAGGAAAGATACAGATAGAGAAAAATGACTAGGGGCACAAAGTGTCTATAATAAATGTTTTCCAAAGATATTTTGAAGCAAGTGGAGATTATCATACTTGGTAGCTACAAAGGAGAGCTCTCAGTATCCTAGGCTGATGGCAACAGAATTGGGAACCTGAAAGTCAGAACAAACACAATGCAATACGTTGCCTTGTCAGTAAAGGCATCTTCCACACAGTGTGTGCCTGCTGGGACCCATTCATTTACACATTAGTCATAGTGTCACTGATTTGCCAACACCATCATTAGGACTCCATCTAGAAGGATGCCTAGAATGGGAAGGAAGTTGATGGAAATCAGAAAGAACACAGGAGAAAAATCTCAGTTTCATGTCACTTTTAGGAATCTGTGATGTCTTCTCAAGTGGTGGATAAATTAATACTCTGAAAAGATACTTTAATTCTAACCTACCTTAAAGAAAGGAAAGAAACAACAAAGAAAGAGGAAGGAAAAGAGAGAAATTAATAATATGTTAAGGATGAGTATTAAGTATAACAATGAAAATGATTGCATAATCAAATAAAAAACAATCCAAATTTCGTAATGATAACCATGTTTTGGGAAGGAGAGTTGATGGGGTGATGGTTTTTCTTCCTCTTCAATTTAAGATCTTTAGGGCGCAAAGGGGTTAATCAGAAAATAGGTTCACTGTTCTCCCTCTATGGGTGACATCCATCCCCATGACTTCAACTAACCAAATGTGGAAAGCTAGATGTCAAATCTATAATCTCAGCCCAGCACCACAAATCAATGCATCCATAAATAACTCCGAAATTCATTATGCCTAAAACTGAGTTTGCTATTTAACCCCCTACAACTACCTTCTCCCATATTCCAGATCTTAATGAATGGCATCACTACCAGACCAAACCTGTCACCCAGAAGCCAAGAATGACCCTTCCCGTACCCATCAGTTATCAAGTACAACCATTTCCTTCCTGTAATATCACTTGAATCTACATCCTCTTCATTCACATTGTTCCTGGTTCAATTCAGTCTCTAATCATTTCCTCTTGAAACTGTTCTAATCATCTCCTAAGTAATCTCCCTGCCTCTCATGTTGTCACCTATTCATTCTATTACTTGAGTGATAGTCCTAAACCATAAATCATGTCATGTTATGCCACTATTTAAAATCAATCCTTGAGCAGTTTACCACATGTTTCAGTAAAAATTTGACTTTCTCCACTTACTATATAAAAGAGTCTACATATTTCTAATCCACTTCCTCCTGCCAGGCCTTCCTCTCTAGACCTATGTCTCAGTTTTATGGAACTACTTCAGTTGCAGGCTTCTATATATCTTCTATATCTTCTATATATATATCTTCTATATATGGCAAGGCAATTTTCCTTTTACCTGGATAGTTCTACTTCATGCTTTAAGACTCAGCTTGGTCATTATCACTTTAAACAAAATTCATATTGTGTCTCTCCTCCCTTCTGAGACACAGAGCAAATTAAGGCTGCAAATGTTCACTTTTCCAGCATCCCTTGCAACTATGAGCACATATCTGTTAGATATTTGGCCAATCGGCCATTAACTGAATCCTACTAAAGGCCACTAGTTTTGAGGAATGCTTTTTTCTCTTGATGGATTGGGACAGATGTAGCTATGGATAGTATCCTAATCTCTGCCTCTCCTGCTTCCTATCATAAGCTCTGGTGTAATGTTGAACTCAAGAGCCATCTTGCAGGAAAGGCAAGGTGAGAGAGAAGTCAAAGAAAGAAATCAACATGCTGAGGAGGGCAGAAAGAAATGATGGCAACATTGATTTGCTGAATCCACACAGACAAACTCCTACCTCCAGACATCCCCTTATGTGAGAGAAAAAGCCATCCTTATTTGACTAACCTACTATTACCAGGTATTCTATTAGTTGCAGCTGAATACACACTTAACTGCTATTGTACCTCAGGGAATTCTTTCCATACTCTCTACAAGTGAGGCAGTGCAAGGTGCTTAAGAACAAGGGTTTTGGAGTTCAGGAGATCTAGCCTGAATCTGGGCTCTACCAGGTACTCACTAGGTAACATCAGACAGGTAAACTAATCTCTCTGATTTGTAATTGCCCCCTTTGTAGCATGGGACTGGCAATCCCTAACAAAGAGGTTTATTGTAAGGAGAAAATACGGTGAAATATGTAAAATTCTCAGCAAATGCCTGCTACACAGTGAGAACTCAAAGTTGCCATCGCAATAGGAAAGTGATGGTTGTTAGCCCAGATATATAAACTAATAACACCAAGCTCACACACTGATTATTTCCCAAATTCTCTCCATTTAATTATCTAGTACCTATCCCATTTCTTCCTTAGATTGTGGGCCACAATCAAGGCAAGAAATGTCTTATCACTGATACTTAACACAGGGCCTGTGTAGCAGACTTTCTGCAAGTACTTGTTGGAGGAATGAATGAATGAACCAAGCACTAATTTGAGTGTTAAAGTTTATCATTCCAGTTGGCTTCTAATACACATGTAATTTATATAGATGGTTTTAAAAATACATATACTGAGGACCATATTTTTGCAGACATACTGATAATTTATCAAGAAGTCCATCAAACTTTTAAATCAGTAAGATATTCTGCTTTGCTTTCACAAATATGTAATTTGTCCTCTCCCTCACTGCTCTAAGGGAGCACATCCTCTCCATCTGAAAATCAAGATAGCTAAGATATGAGGTCTAAAAACTCATGAACAACCCAAGCCAAGAACTGAACTGGAATCTACAGTTTTCCTTCTCTACCCCTTCCAACCTCTAGAAAAAGCTCTCCATCTTATAATTTACTTGTGATGATGTTATAAAATGAACATTATTTTGTGGAGGGACAATGATGATGTGGGAGGTGTAGCTTCTTTGGAGAGTCAGTGGTCTCCAAATATTGGGATGAAACAAAATATTTTTTCTAAGCAGTATTTTGTTATCACAGTCAAACCTAGACAAAATAGTTTTGTGTAGGAATATGTTTAAATCTGACTATTAAAATATGTTGATTAATCAGCATGAGCAGAGAAAATAGTGTTTGTTTGATAAAAAAGCAAGTCCTTCCTTAAAGACCTTAGGATTTCCCCATGTAAGGGAGAACTCTCTTTGTCCAGGAAGGAATACTCTCATAGTCAGGAAAGGTGATCATCTCTTAGAAAACTTTTTTTTTTTAGATTTTATTTATTTATGCATATAAGCACTGGGGTACAGGCCAGAGGTGTGGGGGGGTGAGAGGAGTCACCACAGAGAGCAGGGAGCAGAACAGGCAGATCAACAGAAGTACACTGCTGAGGGGAGCAGCGGGCGAGGCAGGAGAGGTCTGCCTCGCCATGTGGGTCCCCTCCCAGGCCGGCAGCAGGGATCGAACTCGTGGTGCAGTGGCTGCGGTTTGCTTCATAGTGCGTTGCTTAACCCACTGCGCCACCAGGGAGGCCCTGAGAAAACTTTTAACAGGTGCTGAAATTTACATATTATATTACAGTCTTACAAGTCTACACTAATGATTAATTATCCACCTAAGTGGATACTGCTTTACACATCCTGCCCCTTAACTAGAGCACTCAGAAAAGCCATTGTACTTTGCCTGACTAACGGACCATGCCATGAACAGCTAAACGGCCTAGTGAATGCAAAGATTTTCCCACATGTACACTTTGCAGTGTTAATGTCGATCCACAGCCTATGCAAACCAAATGCATTTCCATAACCACATCCCAATTTAAGGAACATGGGGTAACTTCAGCAGGCCATCAAGCTGTGGACAGTATCAGCAAATTAGAGCCACTTTAGAAAGCAGTTTCTCTCGTGTTTGCAAGAAACATTGCTGTGCAGTAACAATTGGAGGAGAGTTAGCTTGCTCTTATTCTGCTCTGTGAATAGTTTTAAGAAGTCACATAGAGGCTTCTTTTTATGCTAGAGCAGGTGTGAACTCAATTCTACCCTTAGACTAGTATCAGCTTAGCTGAGAGAACAGCCGTAAATTTTTATTTCAGAACTAAATGAAACTCATGAGGGTATGGGGCTAAATCTCATTAACTATTAAAATGCCTCTTAAAAGACTCAGAGCAAGGCAGCTTTCTTTTGTTTTATTTTCAATTTGGTGTTCAAACTGTATTATAGAACTTTCTGGTGGATGGAAAATGCAATCACAAAAGTATACATATTTAGAACTGCCTTATTTTTGAGATGACAAGAAATTTCAGAGAATTCCTTCTCCCTTGACCACATCTCCATCAGCTGGATCAGTAAGAAAAATAAGGAAACCAAGGTTAAAGTGAAAATGGGCTTGCTCAAGGTCACCAACAGATAATTCAGCAAACTAGTCTTTAGTAAGTCAGTACTTTCCCATAACTATTTGCTAGTCTGCCTAACAGAAGTAGTCCAGCTAGTTACTTAAGTGGTTCGCCAAGATATTTAAAATATTTATGCTCATTGCACTGTGATTGAAATTTCAAAAGTATATTTGTGAGGCCATTAATAAATGAGGAAAAGGGAAAATACACATTAAAACAGACACATACGCTATAAAATATGAATTTAATCCTGTCAAGATACCAGTTTCAAAGGCTTCCGAAAATATGGATATTAGGCTCATTTCCAATTACTCTGAAAGTTCTGAAGGAGACAGGGTCACTAATAAATTTTCCTCCATGACTTGGTATTGCCCAATTAAGTACAATCAGTTACACATAAAGAGTTTATGCTTGCAGCCGAAGCATTCAGACTTGGCTACTGAACTGTTAAGAGGACGGTGTGGTCTGAATAGCCAAGGTGAGGAAAAGGCATGAGCAATTAGCAAGCTAGTAATTTTGGAGACTCAGACAGCCACACCAGTGCCGACAATACACGGCTAGAAAAATTGTACTTTGCAATCAGAATGCTCTAAAATTACCTTTTCATGTGTCTCTTTCTCTCTCATCCTCTCATCTTTTGTCTTTCTGTTCTCCACCAAATGTTATCAGATACTACACACTTTCTATTTTCATTCAGCTTTAATATGGCCCATGAGGGGGTGGCATTTAATTAATCACTTCCATGTTCTGCCAAAATTCACTACGCGATTATCAACTTTGCATATCACTTTTGCCAACCTGGTCCAATAAACAGGAAAAGCAGCCTAGATAAAATAAAAGTAAATATAATAAAAATTCACAATTTAAGTGTCAGGTGTTCTTCACGTCACTCATTTAAACAGAGTGCAGCTACACAGATGAGAAATTCCATCAGATGCTAAAAGATTGCCCAAGGTCACACGAATGCTGAATGGCAAGCTGGGAGCCCCAAGACCAGCTCAGCTCAACACCTTCCACTATGCCCATATTAGAGCTCTAGCAGAATAGTCAACCAATAGGAGAACTTTAAACATTTTATTTTAAACATATATACTATAACCAGCTACTTTTCTGTGCTAACTTACAGGCCACTTTAATACAAACAATTTAAAAGGAAACCGATTTAATCATAGGCTAGTTGAGAAAAACAAGAGTCAAGGTTTTCTAAGGCAGGTTTCTAGTCACAGAAACATCACCAATCACCTCCAGAGACATTTCCTTATATTTATTAATAAATATGTCATGAAATTGAGGCGTGATTAAGAGATAAGCATTGATAAAATAAAAAGTAAGCTTGGATTGTATCTAGTAAATGCTTAGGGATACATTTAATTCTGTCCCAACCCAGGCTCCATCTATTTTACAACTGCAGGTTCTTAGATTGATGTACTGCAAAATGAAATAAAATAAGATTTACTAAATATCTACTCTACTCAAAATGAATGCACTATTTCTTAGGAGGGACTCAGAAACCCTTAGTAGGGAAGGGAATGAGAAAATAACCACATACAGAGGCAACATGTTATGCCAAGCTTCTCTGGAGAAGAAAGAACTAAAACGGAAGAGAAGTGTTTCCAACACATTTCCGAGAACAGGGAAGGTATGTGTAACAGTATCTACTTGATGAAAGAATCCCACCTAGTGGTTAATTCATTAGTCAGATGACCTACAACACAGGCGAAGAATCTCAACTTGTCAATGGGCTCCTAGTTTCTCTGCTCAAACACCACAGAAAAGTGTTTGCAGTCATGTGTAAAAAAAAGGAAACCTGAGAACATTTAAGTTGGAGAGAAAAATAGTTGGATGCAAATATTCCACCCAGGGTACATATAAATTCAACAATGTTTTCCCAAAAGAGGTAGTTATTTTTAGAATTACTGTTTTTTGTAGATTGGTTAAAAAATAAACTTTTTCATTTTTGTCTTGGTGTTTAGAGACCTGAATAGTCTATATTATCTCTATCTCATCTTGCCTCTGTTCCAATCTCAATAGAAGGTAAATGTGTTGTAAAACTGCTATCACCCAAGACCCAATGTCCATAGATTTTTCGATTAATTAAAGACAAAGTGACAGAGTATCACTGTGTAGCCATGTAATACCTTAATAATTACAGAGCAGAACAATTGTTACAGAATGTATAGTAAATCCTCATTTAACATCCTCTTTGATAGGTTCCTGTAAGTTGCCACTTTAATACAAACAATTTAAAAGGAAACCAATTTAATCATAGGCTAGTTGAGAAAAACAAGAGTCAAGGTTTTCTAAGGCAGGTTTCTGGTCACAGAAACATCACCAACACTTCTAAATAAAGACCAAAAACACTTTTAAACAATCACTTGAATTCATTCATTCATTCTCCAGCCCACTTATTTCAGGGCTAGAATTTATCCTTCCTCAGGGTGCAAAATGGGAACCAATTCTGGATAGGACACTTTTCCATGTCAGGGCATCACACATGCCCACACTCACTCCTCCAGAGAAAACCGAGACATGCCAAACCTAACCTAATGTGCACATTTTTTGGGATGTGAGAGGAAACTATAGTCCCCAGAGAAAACCCACTCAGGCGTGGGGAAAACGTGCAAACTCCACACAGTGGTCCTGACAGGGAATCACTCTTTTTTTCTCATCATGGATAGAATGAAATAACATCAAAAGAAATGTGACCAGAGAACCGACTCGGCGTAACTGCACTGCTCACAGTGATACTGGTGGGAGGTGGGGGTGAGGGGTGGCGGGTGGGGGATGGGTGATGGGAGGTGGGGTGAATGTGACAGGTCTTACTTAGAAATGCCAAAAGTTGGAGCTCATTAAGAAATTTATCCAAAGTCCCATCACCATTAAGTGGGAAAGCCAAGTCTAGGGCTGAAGTGACCACTCAGCTCGTCCATTATTCTATGATGTCACTCGTCAGTACTTTAAACTGAGTTCCTTTGCTGCTTCTATACTAAAGTGAGGATTATAATGTGAACAGAGAAAACAGGTTTATTTATTTATTTATTTATTTAAAGATTTATTTATTTATTTATAGCTGGGGTATAGGCCAGAATCGCGGGAGGTGAGAGGATCCACCAAAGACAGAGTGGGGAGCAGAACAGGCAGATGGATTGAAACACACTGCTGAGGGGAGCAGCGGGCAAGGCAGGAGGGGTCTGCTGTGCCATGTGGGTCCCCTCCCTGGTCGGCGGCAGGGATCGAACTCATGCTGCAGTGGCTGAGGTTTGCTTCACAGTGGTTGCTTAACCCACTGCGCCATCAGGGAGGCCCAACAGGTTTATTTTTATTGAAGGTCAAAACAGCACTTCAGGTAGACAAACAATCATGAATGTTAGGTGTATGGACTCATTAACTGTCCTGATGTTTCTTTTGGAGGTGAGGGACAAAGAGAGATTAAAAATGTAAAGTGTTTATATCCCTGCCCCAGAATCCAGTCCAGGAGTATGATCCGGGTTAATGCTAACACAAGCATGTCTGACATGTTACACTCAGGCAAAATTAAATGAAACCATCTTTCCAATGAAAAACTTAGAGAAAATCTTTCACAATTAAAATAAAAATAGCACCACTTATCTCAAAACCTGCTTTCCTTTCACTGTAGATGATCCTTCCCCCTGCCTATGCTCTCACCAGGCTGATTCATCCATGATTGTGGCCAACAGAGTAGGAAACTTCCGACCTAAAGTTGGGTCCAGCTCTGATCACAATTTCATACAGTCTTGGCATGCGGTCTAAAATTAAATGTCCTTGGCCGCACCTAATCTTTCCCATTAAATATCAATACATATAACTGTGTCCATATTACAAGAAAACAGAGCTTTTGTGTGTTTTGCCCCAGGCGCTGGGCATTCTGGACTGAGTGCTTTACAATGACAGGGCAGACTGCTGGAAGTAAGTTCCTAGGAGAGTATTTTTTGGCAGTGCTGCTGGGGAACGATCTCCCCATCACTGTGGTAGCATGTCCCAAGAGTGAGCTACTCCGGGAGGCCAGGTCTGCTCTGACCTCTGGCTCAGCCAGAGCAACACTGGGACAATGCAAACAGTGGAAAAGGCTGGTGTCAGAAGTTGGGGGCCTGTTGCATGACTTGGGTATCCTGAACAACATAGTAGGAATTCAAGATCTAAAAGAGAAGGTTCTGAGAGGTGTAACAGACATGGATAGGGCTGACTTTAGCAGGCTGCTGCCTTGCCTTGCTGGAGAGATGAGGATAGTAAAGGTGAGATAAGAACAGTATGCCTCAGACTCCTCCCATGTGTGACCCTCACACCTCATTCATTTCCTCATTTCAGCACCTTTTCTACTCTATGGAGCTTTGTTGTTCTCTTGAATTTCCTGACTAGAATTTAGAGATGAGACCCATTTGTATGTTCTTCCTACACGAAGGTTTGAGCCTTCTTAATTTATAAACTGTTTAATTTGAAAAAGTATGTATATTCTCTTAAAAGAAACTAAATAATCTAAGTTGCTAAACCCAATATGTATTCACAACTCCCTTTTCTCTTGTCTCTCTCCACAGTAGACCAGAGAAGTTATTATGTACTCTTTGACTCCCCCTTAAAAGCTATAGTTAGAGAAGGCCATGAAATTTAGGGGGAAAGAGCATCACATGGCCAAACTCACCTTTTACCTTCTTCATTCTGTATCAAACACAGATTTTGCACCTAGCATGACAACAGTCCTCTTAGACAATGAGGACAAAAGAACCAGAGACAGGGCTTTGAGATCACTGAGTAGAAGACAACCACCATACTTAAAATATGAGGAAAGTCATGCTCACACTACCATGACACATATTTTCCATCATTTCCAAGCAAAAGCATTCCTACCTGATATAAACTGCTTTGTACTTTTACTTGAAACTAAAATTATTTTCTCTCAGAGTCAATAACTTTTTATATGAGAAATCCTTCTCTGGCATCTAATAAACCTATACTTCTCTGTTCAAGAAACATGTTTCAGGTATCACTTATTCTAAATTGTATAAAAACTGGACAATAAAGTCCACTCAGTTTGACTATTAAGGTTTGACTACCACAGCATGAATAACAGTATACCACAGAGTGAGGGCAGCAGAATGAAAGGAAGTAAGACCAATGAAAGAGGAACAGAAATGTTTACTGGTTGGACCAGAGGAAACAAGTTATCTTATCTAAATACTGGAAACAACTTTTTTTCAAAAAATATTGATTTTACTTATTTCCTCTTATAAATAATCGGGGTGTGTTTATTATAAACTGAAATCTACCAGATTGTAGCATGGCTTGTTTCCTGACAGAATATCCTATGCAGTCAAGAACAGAGAATCAATTTCTCTATGACTTTCTGTGATTTGTGGTTTACTTCCTGATACAGTAAGATGTAGATCTGACTTCAGTTTATAGGCATTTCTTTCAGGATTTAAATTTTATATATCTGATTCCCTGATTTATTCATGGAAAAAAAAAAACATTCAACAGTCATTTACTGAGATCCTGCCACTTTACACCAGGCACTGGTCCAGGCATAACACTCATCACTTGGTGATGTAACTTAATCTTATCTTCTATGAATCCAGCCCCTTAACTATAGATTTTTATTGAACTGAGGAAGAAAAGAAACATTCATTTGAATCAAACTCTAAAAAATTACATTTGGGAACCATCACTTGCAAAGTTACTTCAAAGTATCATAAAATAGAAGTGAATTAGGGAAAAAATGATAAAAAATCTCTGAAAGTAAAATATAGTTTAAGGGTAACGTAGAATACCTGAATGATCAATGGGCCAATAGATGAGAAAATTACCTCAGCGATCATCTAAAGGTAAGTTCCACTCTCAATTTAAAGATGTTCAAAAGAGCTGACTTGAGATCCACTGGCAATTATAGCAAAACAGAAGCAAAAGCAAAATCACTCACCCCAAAAGCAAAATTCATAAAATCACTTGGATGACCCTTAAAATATTCTTCTTTATTAACATTTTGTAAAGAACTGTTACCATATTCAAATAAAAAAGTCCCAAATGAAGTTAACAAATATGGTCACTGTTAAACATCTCTCAGAAATTCTTGTCCCATATTATCAGTGCAACTGAACATATCAAGATAAACTCAAGCTAAAAAGTGTCATTAAAAAAAAATAAAAACTGAAAATGCACAGACATCCCTAACTAATGAACTTGCAAACAGCGTGCTATCACCTTCTAACTTCGTAACACTTTAATAAAAGTGAACTAAAATACTAGAGCTAACACGTATCTTCACAATTCCACTTTCAGGGCATTACTAAAGTGTCGTTTGATCACTGGCACATTCAAATATCAAATAATCACTGTTGTATACATTTTGTTATTTTCAAATATTTACATTCTTGCATGGAAGAAAACATCAGAACAAGAGATCAAGTTAAATTGTACCCATGCCCTGAATAAACTATTTCTTTGTGACTATTCTTTTCCCTTGTACTCTAAGGTTTTCAAAACAGTCTTCCTAGTAAGAGTCTCTTCATTGGGTATTTACAGTTTTACAATGAAGAGAAAAACTCCCCATATTAGCGTTTGCTCACATCCTCCATTTTACAAGAAGACTGTGGTCCTGGATTTGCCACTGGGATTTCAAAATGCTCACAACACTTCACCTTTATGCTGGGCTAAACTCTGGGTAGCCATAAACACTTTGAAGTAATACAAACCTAAATATTCCTGCTAGGCAAACGGAGCAGTGAAACCGAATTATAATGAGCTAGCAGCTGTCACAATATGACTACAGTAACCAAATCAAAATATCAACTGCTAACCCAGATGAGATTCAAAGGTCATCCTATAAGCCAGCAGCTTTCTTCAGTTCTGCCTGCAACCTCCATCTAATCCTGCAGTAAAATGTTCCACTGAGCTAGTTTAGAAACCAGTCACTATACAGTGGGAAATTACGGTAGTGTACCATTAGTGGGACTAGAATCAAATACCACAAAAAGGAAACTGAACTAGTCACAATGGGACATGTAAAAACACAGCAGCTGATGTTGAACTAAGCTGCACCCAACCATACAAAAGTATCACTTTTCACATCCTTCAGTTACCAATCCACATCTATAATCTTATTGGCAACTTGCTCATTCAAACAATCTGGTTTTCAATTAAGACTGAGGAACAATAGAAGGAAAATGCATGCTTAGATCCTTCCTTGGATCAAAGAGTTTTAGCTAGAAAATATATTGTCTACCATTGTAAAAATATTTGAACAATTACCTGCAAAGTTTAATGCTGGGTCAAAAAAAAACCCAAACGAAAAGGAATGTTAAACAAAATCCATACTCTGCTTATAGCTCTTGCCAGGGTTTTCAAACTATTTGACTGCATATAATCCTCTTAAAAAGACAAGACTCAGAACCATGGCCCCCTCTGTCCTATTAGCATATTCTGAAATCTACCCACTGACCACCTGTAAAGGTTTAATCAAATTGTTTAAAATGGCAGGGAGCAAATTTTCAACAGATCAAGTGTATATAATTATCATTGATAATCAGAAGCAGTTCCAAGGAAGAAATGCTTTGTTTTCTTCATATAGAAAAACAGGACATGAAATTTCAAAGTAAAAATGCAAACCGTCTCTACCCAAAGAAAGCAATGAATGAGGGAGGACTCAGGTAATGTCAGGTAAAAGGGTACAGGAGTTATCAATGCAGGCAGTCAGGTCCATGAGTCAGTGCTAAAATTTTCAACTACTCTAAACTCTTCCACACCAAAAGAAAAGGAAAATGCCATGCACACTCACTTTTTTAAAACTTGGGGTCTTTTTGATTATTTGAGTTATACTGTTGCTTAAAAGATTTACATAATATCAATTCTCAAAACCTTGTATGGGAACTATCACTAAAAACAGCAATGGAAGCAGCAGTACAACCTCCAAAGCCAAGAAACATCATTAATCCTAGAATAAAAGGCACAGGTATGTGTATGTATTGTGTTTGTGTGTGCATAATTAGAGGCAAGAATTTTTGTATTTATTTATTTTTAGTTTAGGGATTCACAAACTATCAAATAGGATATTATATTCAGATATGCAAGCTTATTTCCAAAGAATAAATTAATGGAAATAATCTATTACTCTTTTTTTAACCCCATTTTTGCATAAGTTTGAAATACTCAAATAAATTGAGTTTTGGTATTTTGATGCTACATAAATATTACATCATGAAAAGTGTAGCATTATGCGAAATCAAAAAGTTCAGGTTGTGATAAAGGGCTTTGTTACCAATAAAGAGTTTATGAGCAAATATGTTAACAATGTCTACATCATTTTTCCATAATAGTGTATTGCTTTTTATAAAGAACAAAATATATATTAATTCAATCCCAAAAGGAAAAAGCAGTTCATTATTTTTTTCTATCAGTGCAATAAAATAAAACCTCACTAAGTGAACAATTTACCAAAAAAAAAAAAAAAATCAGGTCATCTGCAGTTAATAACTCTTTCCTGTAAGATTAGTGTCACTTATTTCTGTAGCAGACGCCTAATTCAGTCACAGGCTTGATTGATTTGACAATAGAGAATCTGGTCCAATAAAGTGGCTGATTTATTTCTGATGCTACTGCTTTTACCCTAATATGACATCACATCAGAATTAAGTCTTTGGCATGTAAAGAAATCCTGTTGTTTTAATAAAAACTAAAGAATCTGAGTTTATACTGAATTGTCAAAAACTTTAAAATGTCCACAAAGATCATAACACAAGGTATGGATCTGGACACAAAGAACATTTAGACTATATCACAGTAGTACATGAGAATACACTCAGTGAGTTCAAATTGTTGGTTACACTAATAGATCTTATTTTGTCTTTGTCTCCATTTGTAAACTGACTGTCTTTAATTTCTTTAGAACGATCTATCTTCCCTTTGTAAAGGTACAGCAAAGCACTAAGCATGGCGCATCTCAAAAGTGGTTTCATTTTAAATAAACAGCAGCTTGGGTAAAATCAATGAGAATCTTTGTTCCCTGAATCTAGGCTCAGATACTCAAGCCAATCAAGGAGGCGTTTGGGATGTGAGAAATTATAGCAGTGGGAAGAGTTTTAATGCACCATCATAGTCAGTTCTCTAAAAATATTTTTAAAAAATTCTTCCCCATACTAAAAATGCAAGGTATTTCATAGTTGTTTAAATGTCTTTTTCTTCCTCTTTCCTTTTTTTTTTTTTTGCACACTGCGCTCTGGCCTCTTACTCTGAGGGCGACTTCCCTGACCCCAGTCTGACACTGCACTGTTAATGTCAGATAAACCATTTAGCCCAAGCACAATTCTTTTCTGTGCAAAAATCTGCTTGAGGTGGAAAATGTAGCAGTTTGTAAACAATAAAGAGCCATGTTTCAGACCAGACAGCTTATCTAACAGAGAAGTCTTTTCATAGGGAACAGTGGGTGGGAGCCTCCCGGACATAGTAGCATTTCCTATCACAATGCAAGAGACTGTCTTAGCCTCCATATTTAAGAGTTTAATGGGAAGGAGGGCAGACAGGATAAAAGAAGACAGCTGACATGGACTTTCAGCTTAAACAACAACTAAGTGAAAAGAGTCAGCTCTCTCCCCCTTAGCTGTACACTCTAGCTCATATATATTTTAAATACTATTTGGATTGAAAAAATGAATTTGGTTTGTCAAGCAGTTACCCATGAGGACACATGAACAAGAGCAATTATTTAGTATCTTTGTATCACTTGGCATTTTCTGTAGTATTTATTTATCAAATTATACTTTAGGAAAACTTTTTCATGGATGTAAAATAAATTTCTAAAAATGAGTAGCAGTTTATTCTTTTTTACTTATTTTAGCTCAGGTGAGGATAGTTTTAAAATCTTCTAAGTAATTTCTTTAGTATTAGTGCTACTTCTCAAGATAATTATTTTCAAATTAATCTTTTATTATATTTTATAAAGTTGGGTGAGGCTACAGAAACAATAATGGTGTTAGAATTTCAAAGTACTGCTCTTATTATTGAGCATCTGAAGTTGTTCTTTAAAATCTAAGTTGACAAAGATGGCTAATCATCTGTAACTATGTGTGTGTGCATGTGTGTATATATGTGTGTGTGTGTGTGTGTGTCCTGAAAATAGGAAACCCTTGTACCTTTCTATCAACAATTCATTAAAAAACTGGGATTCTTATTCTAGATACAGAATAAAATATAAATATGAAATTTAAAGTAAAAAAAAAGCACAAAATGTAAGAACAATGATCCAACACAGCTTCTTGTTTCTCAAAGTCAGGATGACACCTCAAGTCACAAACACAAGCTACTACTACCCATTAAAAATAAGTTGCTAAAATCCATTTTTGGTGAATTTTATAGTGATTTTTTTTTTTAAAGATATGACTGGAATTCAAGATCTACACCTTAAATAACAAGTACAGCTTTCAAGAATTAAAAATCAAACATTCTTTAGGAGCATTTGCAATTACAGTTCCAGAATGATATAATTATGGCTGTGTGTTTTCCTTCAAGTATGGTCCAACAGCTTGTGCCAGAAATTTAGCTTCTTTTACTGATGAATTTGCAATAGTATTTGGCCAAATCGAGAGATTTACTAATATTGTTAAAAACACACATTTACTACAATAAAGATAGTTTTTCAATCAAAACCAAAGTCACCAGTAATGTCATTTTGAGTCTTTATGAATTATCTTTTCCACTATCCAGGCGACTGTTGTTAAAAAAACATCCCCACAGAATATTCAAGGAAGAAAATTATGCTAAAGAGGGCAATATGAGAGGCATGCTGGAAACTCAGACCATCCATCTCCAACTGTTTGTGTTCAGTGACAAAGAATGGAGATTAACTGGACTCCTGGTTTACTCCTTGATAATCAATACACAACTAGAGTTCACAATTCCACTTCAACTCACTACTCTGATTAAGTAACACTGACTTTATTATTAAGGGGGCTTCATAACTCCTCTGATAAAAATTCAAAACTAACACTGACTACATACATACATACATACATACATACATACATATGCATGTATGTAAATATGACTATATGTATGTATGCATAATTGCCAGCAGACAAGTCCACTAATGTCTGTTTTTTAAATGATTACCACTTTAACTTCATCAAATTTAACCTAAAAAATTGTTACAATGCTTAAATTGGTATAAGTGCTTTATGTCTAAAGAGGACAAAATTTCCACGTAGATTTAGTATCACTGAATTTTTTTTTTAATTCCACATGGCTATAAAACATCACCCTTATGTGTAATTACTAAGCATAGACTATTGATAGTTTTTTATGATTCAAATTCAGTACAGTGAACTGGCTAAAGACACAATTTTCAAAACACAAAACACCTATCTGGGTTTGTCTTTTCCCTTCCAAGGTAATACAAAAGCTTTCCAAAAATTAATTTCAAATGAGTCTTACTTTGTATTCTGGAATTGACAAAAGGTGGAGAAAGATTGTCATGTGACCCAAGGTCCCTGCTGGTCATGTGGTCATAAGGAGTCCCATCTCCATAGTTCTGTGAATAAAATAATAGCATATAATTTACTTTTACATGAATAAATCAGTACATAAATATAGTACTTCTATTCATACCTCTGACTGCAGTTTACCTTCCTACCCTGGAACATCATCATAAGAAACCTGTATCTTCACAGGTACAAGTGGGTAAGAAAAAGCCCTACAATCTGTAAAGTTCAGTTTTCCTCATGAGAGCTGTAAACTATTGGGAATAATAATAGTGTACCAACTGCATGAAGTTGTTGACATGATTAAGTGAAATCACTCATGTAAAAACATCTGACACAAAATTATTTTGGTAAGACCAACATTTTTTTTAAAAATGTAAAATTGTGTTAAGGGAAAAGTATCTATAGCTTATTGTGAGCTGCTTTTGGAAGATGAAGGTAGAGTCATTTAAACAACATTGGCTTTATAATACTGAAATTTCAATAATTTGTATTTACTACAGGTGTAAGAGAATGTCATCACTCCATGTTTAATTAATACATAAGAATGTTAATATTACAATGTGACTATGAAAACTAACATAAATTAGTATATTTCTGAACTTGGAGAAAATATTGCACAAAAATCAGTTTTAAAACACTGAATTTGACAAAAATCTATCTATACTATGAATTTTCATTGCTTTAATGAAATTTAAAATATACCAATGTTTTTAAAAGAAAGTCCAGCTACTTGTTTTAAATGGAGGAATCTGAGACCATAAAGAAATGATTTAAACTCTTCTATATTATATGGGCCAAATTTCAGTCTAAGAAGGTGCATAAAGTGGCAAAAAGGGAAAAAAAAGTGATTCTGCTCAGCTGGGTTGCACTGCCCATAAAGTCTAAGTCAAATTTACTCAGAGGTGTTAGTTGGCATGTTAACCAAAGGGCAGAATCTGTCCACACAAAAAAGACGAATTCTGTATCCAAACAATGAAAGCATGAACAATGAAATGCGTGTCATTTCACTAGAGGATGTTTAGCACTCTTAGTGTTTCAAATAACTCATTTTCAACCACCTTCTTCATTTATAAAAATTAATTTGAATCATATTATAACCTAATGCTGCCAATATGATATATTGTATAATGAAATATTACCATTTTAAATACTTAGCCTTAGTAGGAATTTTACACTCATTCTATACCAGGTATTAGAAAATACTAATTATTTTTAAGTGTCTCTATCCTAGAGAATAGTATACTAAAAAGTTTAATACACAGTATCTAATTTAAAACTCAGCACAGTACTGCAAGATATCTGCTACTATCTTTCAGGATAAGCAAGATGAGACTTAGCAAGATTGTCTAGGTACAAATGAGTCACAATGATTTATCTCATGCAAACTCCCTGGATTTAGAAAATATAAAATACAAATTTTTTATTTAAAACCAACATCCCGGGGGCGGGGGAGGGGGAGACAAGACATTTAGTGAAAATCAGGATGATCCTAAATGGACCTTGTTTTCAGAAACACAATAAAAATATTTTAGATATTAAACAGAAATCATAAGTAATTAAGCCAGAATGAACTAAACAATAGAGAAAAGAACTGTCGTCTCCTACACTTGCTGTTAAGGGAAATGGATTTATTTCTGCAAGTGCAGACTACAATATAAGGAGGAGGAACAATTTCCTTAACCCATCCATATAATGCATTATAATGTCAAACTCAACAGCTGGTGCAAGTTCAACAGAGTTACGGGTAAGCTTGGAGATCCTGTTGTAACCTGAAAACTACAGTGAGGAGCACAAGTCATAGAACAGGTGGAAATGGAGAACTATGGCTTGCTGAAATGTCCTCATTTTGACAGTCTGATTATCTGTCTTGTCTCTTATACCAAAACAGAGACTTCCCCAACCCCAAATTTATCTTTACAGTAAAAATATTACCCTCCCCACAGAATGCTTCATCTATACAATTCGTGGAGGGGGAGAGGAAGAAGTCTGTGTTGCTATGTGTATTAGATCTATTTACACTTTGGGGTATTACAAAGCTGACATTGGATTTTAGAGGATCTAGAAATTATTCCATTAGATACATGGAATACATAGATACACACGTACACATATACATGCATATATGTAAGTCGAAAGGAGCATAAAAGATCCTCTGATTCTTCTACTTCATTTTACAAATTAAGAAAATGAGGACCAAAGGGGCAAAAATCACATGACCAAGGTCATATACATACAAAAACACACAGAGACTAACAATCCCACTCCCAGTCCATTGCAAGGTCCCACCATTACATCAAAACAACCAACCAAATCATGCAGGGAACAGCAAAACTTGAGACCAAAGAAATGAATGCATCCAAATGGTAGCCAAGGGCTTCACTGGTGGAATAATATGCTTGCTTACAAAATAAAATCAACTCACATTTGTTAGGTATATTATACAGAGAAGAAGAGACCATCATATTATAAATGTTCAGAAATTATAAAGTTGTCATTTAACGCCAATATATCACCTAGATAACCAGCAAAATACGGCCAAATGATAAGGTATTTCTTCTGGTTGGCAGAACCTAACAGGTGTCAAATTTACTAGTAGTATCCAACTAAACAATGGAAAAAAATTTCCAGAGGAGCATTAAACTCAGTATGCATATATATCTGTCAGTTGTGTGTGTGTGTGTGCATACGTGAGAGAAAGAGAAACTAGCCTTCAGTTTGTCAATTTACATATATGAGATGTCTGGTTGTAGGAAAAAAAAGATTAGATATACTTACCCTGGACGGGCTTGGATGTCCTCCATTCCCCCAGGACCCTGAGCTACTTCTGTCTTCTACATCTAGGGACAAGAGAAAAGTTCTTTAGGCTTTCTTCCAATAATTCTTTCTTTTTGTATGTGCACTTTTAAATTAATGTTTCAAATTAATCTCCTGTTGCCTTTAATTAAGAATCAGGCACAGGGCTACCATGATGATAGTGGCTTCTGACCCATCTACTTAAATTAACTCATTTAAATTCACAGCAGAAATGAACTGGACCCTCAGGAACCAGAGGTATGAACATAAAAATTACTTCCATACTTCACAATGTTTCACAGGCTCAACTTTCATAACATGAAATTGCACCTAAAATTTTATGAAAATATTTGGACAAAATAAATTTTAAAATATGCTAACACAACATTAAAATGAGTTAAATTAAGGTAAATATTCATACAAACATCGGCAGCATCCATACTAGAGTGCTCTTGGATACTCTCTGTTCTCTAGTTAAGGTTTACCACACCAGAAAATAGACATGTGACAAAATACACCAAACCAAAAAAAAAAAAAATCGAGTAATCTATATCCATCAGTACATTATAAGAATGTTAAGATTTTTTTAAAAAGATTTTTTAAAGGGCCCTCCCTGGTGGCACAGTGGGTTAAGCAACACACTATGAAGCAAACCATGGCTGCCACAGCATGAATTTGATCCCTGCCGCTGGCTGGGGAGGTGACCCACATGGTGCAACAGACCTCTCCTGCCTCGCCCACTGCTCTACTCAGCAGTGTGTTTCAATCAGTCTGCCTGTTCTGCTCCCCACTCCTGGTGGATTCTCTCGCTCCCACACCTCTGGCCTGTACCCCAGTGCTTGTATGCATAAATAAATAAATCTTTAAAAAAAATTTTTTTAAGCTAGCACTGCTCTCAGTTTTCAATTTTTTTTAACTAGACATACTACTTGACCTACAGATCTTAACCTGGGCATTTAGACATAGCCATGAAAGCTATTAATGCAATGTTTTATTTTGGTAAATGATGAAGAGACCTACATGAAGTATTAAAGAACGGGCATTCTAAACTCTGTACCAACAAAACTCTAATGCTGACCAAATCACAAAATGCTCAATCAATTCTTCAAGTGGCAAATTCTCAGAATGAAGAACATAATGATTATGATAATAATTGCTTAAAACACAAATATGTTTTAAAGATCAGTCACTCTGTATTTAGAGTGGCTTTGAGATTTTTGATGAGAGGCCCTTTAAGTATAAAAAGTTTCACTGTTCTATGATTTTAATCCTGGTTGATAACAGACGGCCATCACAAACTTCCTCTGACAGAACTGGAGGAGGAGGTGTGAAACTTTGGTTCAGGAGACATAATACCATTTATTGTGTTCCCTAACATTTCAGTGATACTGTTTATTCTCATAATGCACTACTGTCATTCCTTTTATTACTGCTATTTTATTATCAGCAGAAGTAATCATAGTATAATTAATTGATTTATTTTTGGTTACAGTGGAGTACATGGTGGTTTAGACTATCTTTTAAGGGATGGAACAGCAGCAACAACAAAAAGCAACTATTACACTGAACTTGAATTCACTCTTTTTTTAAAACAAACATTATTTTGGTTCCTTTTGTTGGTGCTTCAGAAGATAATGCAACTGTAAACAGATGTCCCCCGTGGCCAGTTAAAATCAATGACTGCAGGTTTTAAGGGCCGTCAGGAAAGCCCTAAGGAGTACATCCAGTCTGGAGATAAAGAGCAACACTCCCCAAATCTGCTGTTTAGCAACCCAATAGCCTGGCCTATGTGGTATATGCTAAACTGAAGCACAGGAAGAAGCGACTTAACAGTAATATTATTCTCACACGAATAAGCCTTGTAGCCTACATGGTTCTCTTCATCCTTAACCAAGTCCAATAATTTTAGCAAAAAAAAAAAAAAAGATAAATAATAAAATCTCTTGACATGGCAACTTGTCAGTAGTCTAGCATAACTAGATTTCTTTATTCCCCAAAAACAGCCAGCTCAGATTAATATATTCCCCTGCTACATTTGACCAGAGTAAAGAACTGAATTCCTATATCTACTATAAGATTTCATATTGCTTAGAACCATTTTCTCATTTCAATTTTCTTTTTTTTTTATAAGATTTATTTATTTATGTATACAAGCACTGGGGTACAGGCCAAAGGTGCGGGGAGGTAAGAGAATCCACCAGACAGAGCAGGGGGTAGAACAGGCAGATGGACTGAAACACACTGTTGAGGGCAGCAGCAGGCCAGGTAGGAGAGGTCTGCCTACGCCATGTGGGTCCTTTCCCTGGGGCAGGGATCGAACTCCTGCTGCAGTGGCTGCAGTTTGCTTCATAGTGTGTTGCTTAACCCACAACGCCACCAGGGAGGGCCCTCATTTCAATTTTCAGAGTATTTTCAGCATGAAAAATGTCAAGAAAAGAAGGAAAGGAGACCATACAAATTAACGCCAGGCTAGTGGTTCTTCACTGGAGGGCAATTTTGACTTTTGGATGATATTTGGCAGTGTCTGGAGACAATTTGTCTGTCACAACCTAGGGTATGTGAGATACTGGCATGAAGTGGGTAGAGACCAGGGATGCACTTAACCATACTATGAATGTTAGAATAATCCAACACAACAGAAAAATATTTAGTCCCCAAAGGTCAAATTGTGCCAAAATTCTTCAATTCTATACTAAAGGGAAATTTGTATTAAAGAGAAAGAAGGAAGAATTAAGTTGGAGAAAAGATGTATAGGAATTTGATTTAAAATTTAGTATGAACTCTTATAATATGCAGTGTCTTATGCTTTTTAACCCAGAATGCTTCAAGAGACCTTCACATATATCTTCTGTCCACAGAAGAAAGGAAAAATGATGGTCACCCAAGCAGCCTGCTAATTAGCAGGCAGATAAAACACATCAAAACTTGAGTATTCCCAACTGGGCAATTTCAAAAGCGAGCAATCCACTAATTAAAAATGCTGGAAGTCTATTTTTTTTTTTCAAAATAGGTTAAATACTGGCTGGGTTTCTTCACAAATAGATTCCCAACCAATCATATCTGACTGCTCTTTTCCCATCCTCTCCCATTTCCATCTTTCTGATTTCCTGACCTCATGCTGCTGTACCTTCCCTTCTGCTTCCTCCCTTTTATTGCTCTCTTTATAACAGGCTTTTCCTTCCCTTAGCCTCCTGCTAGATCTAGAAGATATGGACAAATCTCTGCTCTGCAAATCTAATAGAATAATTGTATGATTTTTTTTATTATACTTTGTGTTTGAAAAAAATATCTATATAACTGGTGCTCATGTATCCATAACAAGAAGAGACAAAGTGTTTGCATGGATATTTGTTACTCATAATAATAATGTAAACATGTTACTGTAAGTCATTTGTTTCATCTTCCCTCCCACTGAGCTTCATCATACCTGCCAGTTAGTTAAGAGACATTAATACAACAACTATTCCAGTGCATCTAAAAGTGCATCAGAGGACCTATGCTTGAATCACCTAGTATGCTCATTTCAAAATCAGCATCTCAGAGTTTATTACAGATCTACTGTATGTGGAACACTGAAGGCGGGGGCCAAGAAAATTGTTCTTTTAACAAGGTCCCCAGGTCATTTTCATGTACACAGGAGTTTGAGGTCCACATCCCTACTCTATTGGGAACTGACAAATGCATGTCTCACACTACCAAGATTCACCTATCTCATTCCTTATCTTAAAATTCCTATCTGGGTTGCTGCTTTCAGCAACATTCAATATACACTCCAGTTCAGATGTTATCACCAGTCACTTCTCTCCAGGCAGAATAAAAATATTTATTGAGAGTTTATACCCATTCTTTTGTCTACAAAAGATTATATTACTATATACAACACTATATATATATGTTGAACATGTGTGTAATAAATAGTAGAGGGAATCAAAAGACTGGAAAGTAAAAGTAGAGGCAAAATGAAGCAGAGGTATTACAAGCTTATAACCTATACACTGTGGTGAGCTGGATAATTTCAAAATTCTAGAAGCTAGTTCCCTGGTGGTCTAGTGGTTAGGATTCGGTGCTCTCAAAATTCTAGAAGCTGCTGAGTTGGCAAAGCAACGAGTGAAAAAAAAATTCACAATGAACATGATATAAAAACACACAAATTGTTCAGCAGTAACATAACTAATCAAGATACAAATCCAGGCAGAAACTGATTGTGACCTCTTCTCTATCCAACACAAAGAACCAAATGAAAACGAACAAGCAGTGTTCTCCACAATGTCAACAAGTACAATGAAGTTTGATAATCATATAATTTATTATACACATAACCATGTGGGTATACATGCAACTATAGAGCTACATATATACACATCAAACTGTGAAACATGTTCCTTCTAGAACTGAATGATATATTCTCATATAAGTATGAAAAAGCCAGTATGGTAGAGTACAGCAAGTAGAGTCAATAGTTCTTTACTGAAATAAAACACAAAATAAAACATAAGAAACAGTATCTTGGGGAAAGAAGAGTTTATAGCTAGACAGTAAGCCAAAACAATATACAGGAGGTGTGTGAAATCCACTAAGTCAATGGAATAATGAAGGAAAAACTACCTGGGATGGAAACTATCTGCATAGTTTAGCTCTTGCCTCTATTTTGTTGTCCTTTCCAAGACGGGGAGAAGTAGAAGAAAGACAATAATAACCTGGGTAGCAGGAGGAAACAAAATAATCTCAGTGGATGAGAGAAGTTATTCTTCCCAAAAGACTGAAATGCACTCAATTGTTCAAGATTTTTTTATTTTTACCTTAAATGAGAACAGACTTCATAACATTCACGGACTTAAGAGTTGCCTGAAAATGTACTATTTTTTTGATTAGTTCTATATAAACCCTGTCTAAAATATTTTGCTTTTTGGCACCAAAACACCAAAGCGATATTACTAGGACCAAACACACCACTTAGAGAAAAGATATACAGACACAATTTTAATCTCTAAGATTTCCCATCCACATTCATTTAACTTATGATTTGAACTCAAATCTCCACTTTGTATATGTGGATAGCAAAATGGAAACTGGGAGTTGGGATGGAGACCTGGATTTTAGCAGTGACTCTATTATTAATCTTTTCTATGGTGTGAGCTGATCACTGGGCCTCCAAGCCCATTTTTGTCAACTGTAAAGTAAGAGGTGACTCCACTCTTGTAAATAAGGAAGGCTAATATATTTGGACAAGTCTCCAACAAAAAAATAAACACACACACACACACACAAAACAAACAACTAAAAGTGATGGATATTTTTTTTTAAATCTTTAAAATACAAATGAGCTAACAAAATAGTAAGGAACTATTAAGCCAAAATCAAAGTGAGAACTGGAACCTAGGAAGGAGAAAAAGAAATATTTGCCCTAAGGACAAACTAGAAAACTTAATAGCCCCTTGGGTCAAGGAGAATCATGAATAAAAACCCAGAATCCACCCAAAATAGGTATCTTACAGGACATAAGGGGATAATAGTAATTTCAACTTCAAGGAGTGCACTGTTAAATAAATTAAAAATTATCAGACACTAAGGAGTACTAGTATCCGACCCATAGTAAATAATCAATAACTGATACCTACCATGAGTGCTTAATTTACTAATACTCTCCAAAATCTGAAACAACTGAACTACACAAATATGTAACAATGTGATTTAGTTGAGGAAATTTAAGTCTACAGTTTTATGACTTTAATTGTGTTAAAAGACCAGAGACTTTCAAATAATCTCCTGGATTTTGGAAACTGCCAATATGCTTAGAGTAGAACAATCCCATCTTTTTCAAGAACCTCTATAGCACAATCACTGAAAATTAAGCAAGCATTAGATTTGTTTAGTGACTTCATTTGCCTTTAGAATATCATGTTCATATTTCACTACTTCAATATGTTTCTTTGAGTGCTGCATAAATGACATGCTGACCAAAGGCCCAAGTTAAGAATAGTGACGAAATATTATGTAGGTTTAAACCTGATTTGAAATAAACAAGTCTGAATGTTACCCAACTCTGTTGATTTGGACTGGAGTTTTGTACTGGTCCTTTCCATACTTAGAACCTTGATGATGCCAAACGCCCAGGGTCCTAGCATTTCATGAAGTTGGAAGAATCATCAAAGAGTTTTTGTTGGTTTTTTTTTTTTGCATTGTTTTAAGAGTTTACTCATTCCTACTCTTGTAGAAATATATTAAATTCCTGATGAAAACTTCTACACAGAATTTTGAGAGACTGAAACTAAATTCATCCCTGGAAAGGTAATCATTCTGAAACACATTGAAGTCTACACTGTCTCAAACCCTTCTCTCTGCAACAACAGACACTATTAAATATCCTCTACACCATCATGGAAACTCACAGACTGCATACATCTGCGGCTCCTACTAATTTCCTAGTCCAGGAAGAACCCTTGGCTGAGCCCTCCACACAAACTGAGATGGCATATGCTCTCCGTCAGTGCCAGATGAATTTAGAGTTCAAAATATTTCATCAGCAAAGAGCGTGTTAAGGATGTGCACATTTTCATTAGCACCCAGTGTAATAAGAGCTCTAAGTAGAAAAATCTGAAGTCATATTTGAGTCCTGGTACAGAGAAAGGAAGAGTTGAGCTTCAAATATTGATAGACTATGTCCACACAACCATAATCGCTTCTGGTTCGATAAGAAACAAGACATACTTCATAATGACTGATCTAAGAACTAAGGAGAAACTTTCAGCACTTCCCAAATGTGACTGAGCAAAAGATGAGGGGTAAGGTGATGCATCTTACACATGCTCTAAAATATATCACATGTAATGAACAGAGCCCTGGGCATTCTATTTTCAGATAATTGCTGTCAGTGCTCACTTTTTCAGGGCTAATGAATTTCCCTATCAAATAAATCTGAAAAATCAAAGGTCAAGAGGATTTTATAGTTTATACATGTAAATATATAAATTGTTTTAGGAAAAGATAAAATGCAGATTTGTTGTGGGAAATGCAGAGTAGGAAAATTGGGTCAATGGTGAATTATTGCAAAATTTTAGCTGTTATTAACCTCCAATTCAAACTTACTGAGTATATATTTTAAAACACTGTTTAAAAACTTTATTTTCCCTAAGTTCAAAATAAACTAAATTTCAAAAATCAACACTAAATAATCCATTATTAAAACATGGAGTTAATTACATTTTGTGGTGCTATAAAACAGGAAAAGTGTTCTTATATACTATGAATTTCAGATAATATGAAAGTAACAAAATAAAATGCATATATGTTATATCACTAGTGTGTGTGGTGTGTGTGTGGTGTGTGTGTGTGTACAGTTGGTGTTCCTTATTCTGAAACTCAAAAGTCTGGTAAGTAAACATGTTATGTTATGAAAAGAGGATAAAAGTAACCCTGAAGTCTTTATATTGATTCATATAATTTAGAAGTATCAATGATAATCTAACTTGAGTAATATTCTGACAATAGAATGTGAAAGATAGAGAGATGGATGGTTTAGTAACTTTCCATTTCAAATGCTTGAAATTAACCAGTGAGGGTCTCTCTCTTAAAGAGTGAAGTCTTTTCAGAATTTCATATTTCAAAGCAAATTCCCCGTTCCAAAAAATAAATAAATAAATAAATAATAAAGAGCCATAAATAATTGAGGCAAGAATATAAAAACATTAAATATATACACATCCTTTGACTTCCTGAAATCAATATTACTAAGATAACGTTCTTTGTAAGTAGGCTTACTTCAAATCAGGTTAGTCTTAACAAATTTTAAATAATCTGCCGTATCCGAAGACTTTGAAAACAAAACCAACATATAATCTAATGTCAATATTGCATAAATAAGTTTCAAAATATTTAAATTAAAAGTGAATATAATTTTGGAAAGTTTTTAACTAGATGCTTGGTACATTTTAAAGAATTACTTACAAATATAGGTCACAAAGTTTGAAGAAATAAAAGGTAGGTAGTTTAGAAAATAAAAAAAATGAAATGATATATTTTAAAATGTGCTTTATTTCATAATAAAAAGAATATATAGCTGATAGTATATGCATGCAATTATACATGTATTTTTCAAGCCATACCTGCAATTTTTATTGCAAAATCAGTAACACAGTAATGATTTAAGAGATAACGCATTGATATTTAAAATGCCTACTTGATAAATAATTTATCAAATTCATTCCAATGGAGGGGTACAAAGAGCCAAGAAAAGACATGTAACAGTTTTATCTTCTCTTCTTTTTAACTCCTAATACCTCTTTTCTCCCTAGGGTGCCATTTGTGAGGTTCTGGGAAAGGACTGCTGGCTTAATTGAAATATTTGTAGGCTGTAATTGCTCTGTATAACCCCAATGGTACACTTCTCCCACATGGCATCCGTTCCTCTTGATTTTTTTTTAATTTTTATTCTATTTCCTTTCACATTTTAATAAATCTACTTCTCCTGTTTCTTCTAGTCTAATTTCATTGTTACCCCTGACTCCAGATATTTGACTAGTATTGGTAAAGTCAGTTTTAAATATTCAAAAATTTCCCTAAAATTCCATTTTCTAACAGTCTTTTTCACTTTAAAAAAAATGATTCCCATAACCTGATTTTCATTTGATCCTTTCAACATCCCAATCCTCCACCTGTGTTGAACGTTGCAGCCTCTGACCTGGCAATGACAAGCAATCAATCTTACACGTTATCTTCAGGGGTCATGTCTTAGTTTTAGGCCAATTTTCTTTGTATTTAGTCTCAAATGTGCAAACCACACTATATAACTCTGCAAAACATCAATGAGAGGGCTTAATTAAGTAACACTGACAGATAAATCCATTTCTTTTGCGGTAATCAAATCAAAGCAGGTTGACATAACACAGGAACTTAATACAGTTATTCCCTTGTAATTGGAAAAAGGCCCTTTACTTCTCATTAAAGCAATCTTCTGGGTATTGGCATAATAAGAAGGCTCAGAGCTTTAATACTGCCCTATAAAAGTCTCAAGCTACAGACCCCTTAAGCAAACAAGCCAGATTATCTGATTCCTTGATCATAGCAGAACATGTAGTTCCTACTGTTTTAAACTACTAATTTTTTATCTCTGTGGCAATTAAAAAGAGGTAAATCAGTATCAAACACAGACAATGGAAATCTGTAAAAATGCATAAATTGTTTACAGTTTTATAAAGCTATCTCCACATGAATTTGAAGGGAAGAGGTCCATTAAAAATGAATTTGAAATACTTCACAAATGTGAAATTATAATACCTGGGACCAGGGGGGAAAATCTCTTTATTTTACTTAATGAATGCAACAGGATGCAGTTTGCTGAACTTTACAGTCAGATATTCAGTCACAGAGTTCAACTTTGTTAATCAGAAACGTGAGAGCAAAGAATTCGAATGTTAGTGGTATTTAAAGAATAGTGAGTTACCCAGTCAACTGTAGGCTGCTCTCACCAGGTTTAAACCCAAAAATAATGCAAGGGTGTTACATCATGTTCACATCCCCAAACTAAACAAAATCAATTTTTACTCTTTCATTCCAATTTTTTAAAAAGATTTATTTTTATTTATGCATACAAGAACTGGGGTATAGGCCAGAAGTATGGAGGGGTGAGAAGATTCACAGGAGACAGTGAATTTACTGAAGCTCATGGTTGAGGGGAGCAGTGGGCAAGACAGGAGAGGTCTGCTGTGCCATGTGGGTTAACTCACTGGCCTAGGATTGAACTCATGTAGCAGTGGCTGATTATAGCTTGAGAGTGCTGAGACTTAACCCCTGTACCACCAGGGAGGCTCCCCTTTCATTCCGATTTTAAGAATTTATGTGCTTCTCTATTGGAGCATGATTAATCTCAGAATGATTCTAGCAACTCTTTTTGAAAGAATAACATATATTCTAGGTTTGTGATTCCCAGCGAGTGTTGCCCATCAAAATCTATTCCCCAGGCACCTCAGGAAAAAGCAAAACAAAACTCACATATACCCTGGTCCCAGCTGGAAACTAATCAAGAAAAGATCAAGGGCTGAAGTCAAGGAAAATATATTTTAAACTTCCCCACCCTCTCCACTTTTTGATTTTAAAGGTTCTTAATTAGAATGCAGTTAAAACAATGTAATTTGTTATATCTGAACCATTTGCGAAATGGTTCCAGCAATCATATCCCTTAACCCCTTAGTAGTGTTTAAGTATTTCCAAATACCAAAACTGGTTTATTTATCAAAACCAGGAAATCCACTGTCAATAGAAAAATTTCATCTAATCCCTAATCAACATTCCAATTTGGCACTTCCCACCATTTTGTAGAGCACTCATTCGAGGATCACCCACTGCATTCAATCATCACATCTCTTTCATTAATTTTATTTCATTAAGTTTACTTTTAATTCTATTGATTTACCATTGGTTTAAAATATTATGCAAGTTTGAAGAGTATGGGTTTGCACTTCACTATGTGTATAAAACCTCTCACCAAGGTTATAGTGCCATTTACATTATCAAATTCTCTCCTCTACCAATTCCCCCCAACCTCTCCCCAAACCCCTACTTTAGTAACCATTATTTTTTTCTCAGTCTATGTTATTTTTGTGTTTTGTTAGTTCACTTGCTTTGTTTATATTTCAAAAAGGAGTAAGACCATCCAGTAATTGTCTTTCATTTCTGGTTTATTTTATTTCGCATAATCATCTCATGTTCCATCCATGTCACAAAAGGGCAAGACTTCACATTTTTTAATAGCTGAGTCGTATTCCCTAAGCATATATCCTATAACTTCTTTAACCAGTCATCGATGGATGGGCATTTAGGTTGCTTCCAGCTCTTGGCTATTATGAAAAATGCTATTTTTCATTTATTTTAATCACAACAGTTCCTCAATCTTTCTATTCTTTTTGTGATATTTGCATTTTGAAAGAACACAGGCCAGTTATTTTGTCAAAGTTTCCACAATTAAGGCATATACAATGTTTCTAAGTGATTATACTCAGATAGATGTAGCACTACTCAAGTGGCCCCCTGTCTCTCCCAGGATATTACCTGTAGAGCTTCATGAAGGCATGGTGAGCTACTCTTCATTTGTTAAGCTAATTTCATCACTTGGTCAAGGTATCATCTCATTTTTTTCCCTGTGAAACTAATCAGCTATTTTTGGGAGAGATTCTTCAAGACGATAAAAAAAAAAAAATCCATCAAATCTAATTTTTAATTATGTGCTTATGAGGGGATATGTATGTTGAAAAATGAAAATTCACTCATATACCACTCCCTTCACAATCATATCCGCAATAACCCATAATGGTTTTCCAGGCAGCCTTAGGGACCTTTTGGTCTGCGACCAACCACAAACCAGACACACAGCACAATAAATGCAAAATTTGACTGAAATTTGAACTGTTAAGAAATATTCCTCAATGGTGTATTTATGCTGTAGTGGCATTTCACGGGACAAGTGGAAGCCTTATATAAGACCCAGGGTTGGGGTGGGGGTGGGGGTGGGACAGGAGTAGACTAAATGAAGACATGTTATACTATTAATTTTGAAGGAATTCAGCCAAGATAAAGACAAGACTGAGCAACCCACTTGTGAATCAATGCAATAAATAAAGTCAAGTTAAATAATCCATCCTGGAGTCAACTCTACCCTAAATGGCTATTTGTTGCCTCTTTTCACCACATTCTATAAAGCCACAGTGTAAAAAAGGAGATCTGCTACAGCAGCAGCACTTCCCGGTTAAAATTAAATGGACAGACAAGTACATTTAGTACAGACAGAGAAAAAAATCAAGTGTGATTTTCATAGGCTGGCAAAAACAAAAAATATAAGAAAGAGATCTAATGTTTTAAAAGTGGGAAGTAACCTAATAAACTGAAAGCTTAAAAGGAATGCATTCCCACATTTAGAGATCAGGTATGCAAAAGAACTGGCCACAGTTACAAAGTGATGAGTGAAGCAGAGCACAGAAATGGCTGTGATTGGAATGTGGCTCTTTGAGTGGCCACAGCCTCTGTATACAATGAGTGAGTTAACTTGCTAGATTCAAGGTGGAAATGTTCCCTTTAACCCTTTAATGAAGCCCATGTTACTTTTATAAACTGAACAGTGCTACTGAAGTTCAACTCCGACAAATGTTTAGAATATTTTCCTCACAATGCCATTTCAGCCAAATGCCTGGCAGACATTGGCGCAAAAAAAAAAAAAAAAAAAGTGTGTGTGTGTGTGTTTTAAAATCAACATATACACAATTATGATACACACACTTTAATTTACTGGGTTATTTTTTATATTAATGAGTGTGCTTAAAACAGTTCCCTGATAGTGCAACTTACTCAACTGATTTGCTTGTCTTCAGGGTATTACATTTTATCTTGCAATTAAGTAACCTCACATTTGTAACACGCTTTCTACTTTACAAAATATTTTTTTAGATTCATCTCATTTCAAATGATTTATCTAGAATCACTAAAAGTATGAAATTAGGAGCAAACTACACTGCACACTTAAAAATGAACATACTAACACCACTTTGCAGAAGCATGAAAACAAAAGTAAATTAAATAGAAATTGGCAGCTATGGTATGTAAAAAGGACATTTTTAAGGAAGAAACTGAAATACCTTAGGACATTGCCCCTGGTATTTCTTACGTATAATCACATCAAATTCATGGGGATAAGCAATGTTTTCATTTAGTCTGTCTGCTTCTTGGGTGCAGTCTGCCCCTTGGCCAACTGATAGCCAGTGGAGACTGTTTAGAAAGCTGGGCTGCTGTGAGGTACTGGTCTTACAAATTCACTGAGTGGCACAGTGTAAAGCTGTAAATCTTCCTCAGGAATGGAAGAAATGTCCTTAGTTTGAAAGGAGATAGAAGAAGCGAAGACCTGAAGAATGACAATAACCAGGCATCTTGAGAGAAAACAAGAGGCAGGGAAGGGGTCCTGAGGTAGCCAGAGCTGTCAGTAGAAAATAATGATTTATCTGATGAGATTAGCAGAAAGTTCGATGAGAAAAGATGCCTTCTTAACACAGCAAAGATTGCAATGTTACTTTAAGATTCTGTTGTAGGAAAAAACCGTGCCTGCCAAATGTGGTCTGTAACAGCACAGGCTAGCCGTGAGTGATACAGTGGGAAAATAGCCACTAAGCCAGATTTTATTTGATTTGTACTGATGATTTTTATTAGAATACATGGATCATTGCTTCAACCTTTCCATGTAAAACCAAATCAAATTCAAAAACTCACACATCAGTCACCTAACCTTATGTCATTCCTTCTGCTTTACTAAAGTTGAGCCACATTTTAGCTGATCTGTCCTCGATAAATTGTTCAGCTACTCAAAACTGTTGGTCCAAATTCTAAGAAGCAAGTGGCATACAAAAGAAACGGCTACAAATAAGTTACAAATAAGAATGCCAAAGAATACTGCAAGTGTCATAAACACAGAATGAAATCAAAGCAATGTATAGCCAAGGGAAAACAAGTTAACATGAATTCTCTTCATTGCATCAACTGTGTTGTAATTTATTTTTTTAAAGGCCCACCCACCCCCTCAGCTTCTTTCTCCCTCTTTAATTCAAGGCACTGTACAGGACTCAGCAAAGCTGTTGCTGTGAAACCAAAGAAAAGCCCACCATGACAAGCATTAGGTGATCTAAACAGATTTACAAATGAAATATATTACAATCCTTAAAGTTAAAATTAAAAATATTAAATTGATAATTACAGAAATCCTCTATCTTTTAATAAAACTTGCTTACGTAAAAGGGGTGAAGATGAATTAAATACAACATAGCAATAGGTTTCCCAAAAAAGGTGCCTATCTCCTACTTCCCACCATTTACCTTTTCCTTTTTGTATCATTAGCATTTTTCCTTTCTTCCTCAGCACCACTGCAGGTGTCAGTTGAAACCTATGTACAGCAATTATTTTTTGGATATCCACTTCTAGTTTACAAGTCAGTTCCAGCTTCGTGATTTCCTTTCGTGTTGCACAATTCCAGAAATGTACACAATTTCAGAGAAGCTAAACAGCTTTCCTAGTTAAAAGCCATCATGGGCCTCAAATCCAGCATCTTCAAGATGCTGAAGGAGGACATGGTCATATCTGGTTAAAAACTCAGTATCTCTGAAATCTAGTGGTCACCAGCTTGTAGGCCCCTCATATATGCCTCTGTGGCTGAGAGGGGCTATTTCTACCAGTCCTGTCTCCTTCTGACCACACAGGAAGTCTGTACCTCCCAACCCCCTTTGACTCTAGGTGGGACCATGTGACTAAGATTTAACCAATAGAATGTGAACAGAAATGCTTGACTTTTCCAGGACTGACTCCTAAATCCTCCCATGTAACTCTCCATATACATTTTCCTCTTTGTTCAGTCCCTACAAACAATCTAGTAAATCCTTGAGGGCTAGGGGATGACAGAGCTAAAGCATGAAAGAAGCCAGAGCTAAGGGATGACAGGGAACAGCACCCACCCCTTAGTCTGTGACACCAGAGGAAAATAACCCTTTACAGTATTGAGTTTCTAAAGTTTGGGGGTTGTTTGTTCCAGCAATTAGCATACCCTGACTAATGCATCCTTCAAAACAGACTTCCGTGAATTCTGGCGCTATGATTCTATCTTCCAAGCAAAGCAAACATACGCAGTTAGAGCTGGCACTAGTCAGAATTGTGAAGCAAAGGAAACTGGTCTTTGAACTATCCTTCTCTCCCTTTCAGACTTGTTTTCCCCTCTTAGCATTTCCTCCCTCTGAGCACCAAATGTTCTCAGGCTGCTCAGTCTCGTCTGTCTCAGGAAAATAAACGCAATACACTCATTAGCCACTCTTTCTTTCAACCACTATCTTGCAACTGTAAGTGGTGAGCTGCTGCTTGCTGTTTGTGTACTTTTAGAGAAATTCCTTAACATCTCAGAATCTATGTATCTTTGTCTTTTGGATGTGAATGACCGGACCGCATCTACCCTCCAGAACTCTTCTGATAAGAGATAATTTAGGGAAAGTGTCATCACGGAACCTGAAACACAGCAGAAACTTAAAAAGAAGGATGACTCCTATTTTTATTGTGATTATTATTATCATAACATGACCTTTAACACCAAAAAGAAGTAAAAGAAAATCAATATAAACTAGGGCTCTTTTTTTCTCTGAATATAAGCTCTAGATTGAGAGACAAATCATACATAAATAGATTAAAAGAATAATAGATGTTGCAGAATTTTAGAGAACGGACAATCATATAGGCTAGAATCATCATTGGCCAGAGACTGGTGAGTCAGGGCATAGAAAGGAGGAGGAGAACAGGGTATCCGTCCTGGAGGGCTGCTCCGCAGTGTGTGTGATCTCCCCAGCACTGTGTACAATATTGTCATACTGGAGACGCAAAACCTATATCGGTGGCAGCATTTACACCACGGAAATTGGTAAATATTACAAATCAGGACCCCCCCACCCCGAGAGCAGGTTATTAAACATTACCACATCGATTGAAAAAAAATCATTTATTGAGAGAAATTTTTACTCCAACTGCCTCATTTAACACTCACAATCACTACTGAGGCAGACTACATCCTCAAGTTAAGGATGAAAAATCAGGCCTCACATGTTAAATGACTGGCAAACAATCCTGATGTCTAGCCTGTGTTCCTACACAAAACGTCAGGCAGCTTACAAAATGAAGGGCATACTGGTTTCTTTTTCCCAGCATATCAAATACATATTCCAATCAACACATAAAGCTGTTTCTTAAAAAACATCAATTCAGGCAATTTCCCTCCTAAAACCTCCCCTGTTCACTGTTTTTCATTTGACTGAGTCATTTATCTGGCTTTCCTTAATAAAAATATATCTCACTTCTCACCCTACCTGTACACAGTCAGTTCAAATTTGTGTGCAAATGTCCTTTCAAGCATTACCTGTTATACTGTCTCAAGAAATAAACATATGCCTAAGGGCTGGGATAAGTTATGAGGGATCATTCAAATAATGGTTTCCCATCCTCTTGCCCACACCTTAGTAATCTGTTCAATCTTGTAAGTTTGGGTTTGGTTGGCATTGTGGCTTCAGATGAGGGCTTTGACACTAGCTCCGCAACAACTGCTATGCAGTTGGTGTTAGGCTTGGATATGTGCCTGGGGCCTGAGAAAGGCTATGAGACACCAACAGGTTTCAGGCTTACTCTAACATTCCGGAAGACATCTGTGCCTAGGGTGACTTCACAAGTCAAAGGGATTGCCATCTTGGTTTACATCATCACTCCTTTTCTGTCTGAGTAACAGCTTGGCCATCTTACAACTCCGAGGACAGAAAAACTCTCCAAGGACAGAAAAACAAATGTGCAAAGCACAAGAGGCCATGTCCTCTGCAGGAAATGGCGAGACATAGAAGGAGCATGGACAAGGAAGGCATTAAAGTTGCAGTGGTCACCAATGAAGAAATGTGAGTTAAAAGCCTATACAAAAAACTAAGAAGCTTACTATTATAGAGGTTTTGGGCAGGCACCAAAGTATAAAAGAGGTTCATATTTGTCTTTTGGAAATTATAGCAATGGGACAGTGAGTTATTAAGGTGAGATCTGGGAGACAGAAGCTAATTAGGAAATAAGAAAATACTATTATAATAAAGATTGCAGACAATAAAATATTATACTGGTCAAGAACAGACAACTAAATCGGAATAGCAAAGCAAACAGAGTAGTCAAGAATTTTCCCAGGTTTTAGTCTGATGGATGTTGATGTTGATGTAGATTTAGAGGTAGAATGGCACAGAAGGAATGTACTTTGGACATCTGTTGTTGTTTTTTTTTCTGATGTCCACTGGTCACCCAAATGGCCAGTGGGTGGACCATGTCTAGCAAAATAGCAGAGTATGTGGGTCAGGAGCTCATAGAGACATAAGGTCATTTCAGTTGCAGTCCAGTCCCCTTATATATAGCATTTGCTGGCCCATTTGTTTGGAAGAAAGTCTAGAAACAAATCCGGTTTGGGGGTGGACCTGAAACCACTTTCCCTGACTTCAGATCTGTCCCTTTTCAAGCTGTCAGAAGCCACTGAAAACTGTGACCTGTATACAAAATCTTCAGTAGTTCTCTACTCCTTTTGGCATAGAAAAATTCCCTCACCTGGTATTTTAAGGTGGCGTGGTGATTGATGCTTACCTTCTTTTTGTGTGTTAACCCTAAGCAGCACTGCTACTCCCTGTAGTGTAGGTGCTATCAGACTCTTCACATAGTCACACAGACAAAGGCGACTTTCATCCCTCCACTCTACCACCACCTCCATATCCTAAAACTGGAAACCGTCATGGCCATAAGACTTCTGGATCTACTTGCTTTCTTATATCTCCACTTACTTGTAGATAACTCAGTTACAAACGGGCAAAATTCCTTCTGAACTTTGTCTTGATGGAGTCCATCCCGGAACTAGCCCCCAGACCCAAGGAATACCAAGCACATTCTGCATAGACCCAGATGTCCTAAATTAAAAACCACGGTCAGGGGACTAAAACTACCCTGATTGGCATAGTCCACTTACAGCTGTCCCCTACACAAACTACAAGGATACCACACATTGGGAAGGAGTGACATATGTGGTAGTGATACAGCCATAACTGGACATAGCCTCCTGCCTCAGTGTATCAGCACTTTGGGACAGCAGTGTGTAGGCAAAGCCACCTCGCCGTCTTTGCAATTTCCATCAATTGTCACTCACGCGAATTCCAACAAATGTCACTCCCTCCTTTAAATACTTACAACTTTTCACACTGGTGTCAGGATAAGAGCCGTGGTCTCAATCATGACATCGTCATGATCTTGGTAATGCACCCACACACCCTGGCTTTCCTTTCTCTGGATCCCTGATCTCCAGCAATGCTCGAGTGCACCATTACTGTTCTGTTGCAGAACTAAAACATGTGTTTCCTCTGACAGAACACTCTCTGATCCAGTCCCACCACTCCACTTCCCTGCTTAGCTTGTTTCACTCCTCCATCAGCTGAAGCATTACTTCCTCAGAGAGCTTTCCTCATCCTCCTAAATCAGGTGTCTTGTCCTTCTCCTTTGTTGTATTTGCCACAGAAGGGATTTTGCATTTTTTATGGATCTCAAGTGATTCCTTTCTTTCCTCCTGAAAAATGAGTTGCATGAAAACATAAACTGTATCTGCTTTGTTTTCTATCCTATCCCAAGCACTGAGAAGGACAGTGAAGGGACAGGAAGGAAGTGCTCTGTATAATCTCAGTTAATTGGATGGCTGGGTTATCAGCCCCTTAAATGGCCTAAACATACAAGAAAATATCAAAAATGCCATCAGAATTCCTATGTTACAAAACATTCAACAGTGCTCTTATGATTTTGAGAAAGATAACCTAATATGATGATAATTCACAATACATTTCACCCTATCTACTATTAACTAAAGAAATTCAACCACAATGGTATGCTGTAAAGATTAGTGTAATGTGCTATATAAAACACTATCTTTCTCCAAAACTCAAGTAATAGTTTGTTTCACAAATATGCAAGTATGGATTAAGATTATGTAAAAATATACAGATTGATAAAATCAACACATTGGAACACTTGCCAGTCACATTATTAGATATAAGTTAATGTACAAATCTCCAGCTCAGTGCTATCTATAGTAAAAACGCAGTGAAACAGTCAGACTTCATGTATGTTTTATCCCCTGAACAGAAATAATCTCTTATATGGTCATTGTAAAGGGAAATATTTGCCTCTTTATGCTCACTTTGATATGCACCCTAGTGATTTGATACATATTATATAATCATTGGCCTCAGGACAGAGGAGAAAACAACTGGTACCTCCACAGTAAAAGAGGTTTCTGCGATATGGTGATAATAAGACAGAGTGGTTAGGCGTTCTGTATCAGTGACTAAGCAGTATAAAGCTCAACATTTCTTTTAAAACCTTTACAGGGAAAATTCCCCATTGATTAATAAGGGCATCATTAATATTTAAAGTTCTGCTTTAAGTTTAACAATCAAAACACCATTGGACACAAACATCAACCCCCTACAGCAGTTTATTCCTTTCAACTTTTCTACTTACTTAATGCTTTTATACACAATGTGTCATTTTCCTTTATTCTATATACATCAGAGAAAGTCAGGACATGCTCATGTGCTCCAGGCATGGCCTGGGAAAAGCGGGGAGGGAACTCATTGTTTTCTTCCTAACCTCTTTCCAAACTGACTCTCACCATTTTCTTCTGCTGTGAAAGAGAAATGACATATTCAGAAGCTGACAGACCAAATTCATATGAAGGATGTCCTCTGTAGAGAAAGTTATCTTTCATCTCACAAATGAACCCTTCAGTGTCCCAAATTCCTAATTATCAGGACTTTTCCTTCGAGCTAAAATATGGTCACAGGAAAACGCCACTATTTAATATTGACTCTGAGAAACACTTATAACTCATTTACAGGTACTTTCTTCCCCTCCCCCATCACCTACATATAATAACATAGAGACCATTTTGAAATCGAATGTACCTAAGGGCCTCCTTGGTGGTGTGAGGGTCTTAGCAGTTTCAAGCTATAGCCAGCTCCCTGGTCAGGGAGTTAACCCACATGGGGCAGTAGACCTCTCAGGTCTCATCTGCTGCTCCCCTCAATAGTATATTTCAGTAGACCTACCTGTTCAGCTTCCCACTCTGTCTCTGGTGAATCCTCTCACCCCCTCTGGCCTACACCCTAATTCTTGTATGCATAAATAAAAATAAATCTTTTTTAAAAAATGATGTGCATTAAAAAGATGAAGGTATGTATTACTTTGTGAGATATACCTAAAATTTTTCAATGTGTATTTAAATATATACCTGAACTTTTTCAAATATATATATAATACATAAGCAAGTCAATTAACAGTTAATGCACCAATGAGGAATAGTGCTATTGTCAATATGGGCAGTTCAGACAAACTTTACACATTAGGGCAAGTTGCCAAAAGCTCACCTTTCTCTGAATTGTGTGAATAGGTTCTATAGATAATCTGAGATGGAGTAGTGGAAGTTAGTTCTGTGTGGACAGAAACTTGTTAAAAATTCATGTACAGAGTGTCACCATGTATTGTAGCAATAAAAATAACAGATTTAGCTGAGTTATAAAAATCTAAATATCAATTCTACTTAAAATATTAGTCTATCAAAGGATGTAATGACACTATTAGTTCTATCTGGTATTATCTCCCCTCTCCTTTCTTCACAATGGACCTATGGGATTACTGCTGTCCTTCATTTGTTCCTTTGCACACAGCCACTCCTCTTCCAGAGGATCAGGAAATGCTGACTTTATCTCTGCTTCCAGAAGGAGATCCACGTACTGTTGGCAATCAGAGGTCTTGTCTTCCTCTGGCTAGGAAAACTCAGACACAAAGGAACCCTGAGACAACAGAGACTTGTCTGCCCTTGGGTTTCTAGGAAAAGTCTCCCTACTCCCAGGAAAGATGCACCTGAGGTGATTTTTTATCTGCTCTGGACATTTTCCAATTCTGGACATTTCTGGACCTGATGCACAGAACTGCAGCAGGAATCTCCTAACCATTCCTAAGATGAATCCAGCACACAGAGGAGAGAAAATGTCAGAGATGTCAGGATAGGCTACATAAAACAATACATTTCCTTATGTTTAAACCAATCTGAATCGGTTCTATTACTGTTGATATTGCAAATGAAAATATCCTTAAAAAAATAGTAGATACATGTCTTTGTCACTCTGAAAGTAGACTCATGAGCTCAATGTTTATTAAGGTTCTTCAACAACAAATACCAACTCTGGAAAAACCTGAATGTCACCTACTAGAAGAAACCATCATCTGCCCACTCACATTTGCTCAAAGAAGCATCATTTTCAGGAAATGTACAAGTTATACACCCTATAATTTCCCATTTAACTCTTCTCTGATAGGCACATGCGTCTTCTCTCACCCCTCTTGTTTCCAGTGCCCCTCTCACAAATATCAATCAGCCAGCAAATAATTAATGTTCATTTACATTAGGTAAAGTTAATAGCAACAAAAGATATAAAAGTACACTTTTTCCTTGATTTACAGCTCTCACTCTTTACACACATGACCTACACTGCCAAGATGGGGTGAATGATGGGGGAAAGACTGGCTCTCCAGAAGCCAGACCCTTGAGGAAAAGGAAATCTAAGGGAGATCCAGAAACTCCTGAAGTTATTGCAAAATTTACTCATATATTCAGCTCTATGCATTTTCTTTTTTTTTCTGAGTTATTAGATTACATTTGTTTTTCAAAGCAATCTCTGGCTCTAAGAACCTCTGCTCTAGGTAAACCAGTGTTAAGCAAATTACACTGGCTGGAGGTGTGACACACTTGTCATTTCTGTAACAAACATGAGGGCAAGTGCAGAAAAACACTTTCCCCAGGTTTTCATAGTTCCTGCTCTAGGAAACTGTCTTTAAATACAGATGACAAAATGTTTATAGAATCTCAATGAAATGTGGACATATATGTCCCATTACTTAAAAATATAGAATATACCCTATTTTAAACTGGGATTCCCCAAATGAATTATATAAATCTTGAACTCTGAGACAAAATATGAACTTGAAACAATAACTAGTATTAACAAAAAGTTTTAAAATAAGCAACAAATATAAACAGCAGGGACTTTTTTTTTTTTTAAATAACAAATTGGAACTTCCAAGGAAAATTTTAGAGACACAGCAGAAGAGCACCAAGAAGGTAGCTCAAGGCATGGTGACAGAAAAGGTAGAATAAAGAGCCCAGGAAGGAAAGGGCAAAGTTTTACAGCAAAATATACTAAAAATTAAGGAGTGAGTCTAATAAAAGAATGAGAGATAAGAAAAGATTTGGATCTTCTCCACCAGCAGCGCTTACAAATATTTCACTCAACCATATTCACTTTTACTACTGAAGTTTTTATTAATTCCTCACCTTTCTTTCCTCTCTTAATGAAACTACTCACAATAAGGACCTGACCAGAAGATGTGTCCTTCTTCAATCTGTCAGGTGCCACTGACAACTGTCAGTTCTCCATATAAAAATTTTCAGTAGCTCCCTACTCCTCTTGGCATAAAATTTAAATTCCTTAGCCTGGCATTCAAGGTGGCCTGGTGATTGGTCTTTACCTTCTTTTTGTGTGTTAACCTTGAGAGGCAGTGCTACTCCCTTTAATATATGTGCTATCCCACTCCTCATTATTATTCAATATACCTCTGGTTGTCTGATCTCCTACCACCTGGAAAACATCCCTTTCCACTTAGTAAATGTATGTAAAATGAATAAAAGAATGAATAAATCATCTCTCTCTCTCTCTTTCTCACCCCCCCCCCATACACACCTTCCCCCATGACTTCAGTTATCTATATGATGTGTACACATGGAGCTTAAAGATGAAATACAAATTCTCCACAAATCCTAAATGCAACCTTCCCACAAAGTACTTAAATAGAATTTAATCTTTCAGTTCAACTTTTAGATTTTGATAATATAAATTCATAACAAATATAATGTCTATAATTTTAATATTAAGTGATGAATTCTCTTCTCACTGCGAAAGTGAACTTTAATTTGCCCATTGATGGGACATAATTTTTTTTAATATATAATCATTCTTATTACCAGGGGTGGGAAATTGGAATACTTGCATAAAACTGTATTCTAGACATCCTCATCTTTATTATGCATTTATCTAAATGCAATTGCAAATTATTTTCTTATCTTTAACCTAAGTTGATGAAATTCAATGGCATTCAGACATTTTTAAAAACCTGTATACTCGGTCCTCAAAAATCTCTGCAAACTTAATATTGGGTTGCCGGTAAAGTCATGACTCATTTTTGCTTGAAAAACAGAAAAAAGACGTCATGACTTTTCAGACAAGCCGACAGAAATCACCCCAAGATTCTAACCCGAAAATCTTCAAGTAATTCTGGGTCTCAACCTAAAGATCATTTCTTTAGAAAGGCTTTGTGGCCACACTAAACAGAAGAACATGCCCAGAGTTACTATTCACCTTAATTATGCTCATAATGCTTACACTGCCACATCCTTTTCCATATTTATTGCTTTTTAGTACTATGTATTATATATTTAGTAGTATGTATGTTTAATTATACAGTCATACACGCATATACATGTGTGTATTTGTTGGCTTGGACTAACCTGGCTTGGACAACTGTGACCAAACTTAAGACTTGCTAAGAGTTCAATAAACATTTTTTGAAGTGAATAAATGGATCTTTTAAACATTAAAACTTAGAATCTTCCTAATGAAAAAAAATGACTGAATAGAAACATGGAATTTGACAAAATAATTATCAACAGTTAAAAGAAATTGTTTTCAATGTCAATGGAAATACATCATTACAAGGTACAACACAGTAAAAGAAAAAAAGGTTTTTTCCAGTAAAGGCTTTATATATTTCTAATTATATCATTATATATTTTATTTTTCTAAAACATTGAATGGGGGATACACAAAAAAATTAGACAAAGAAGGGATAACAACTTAATGTGAAACATAAAAAAAAATATGTGAGATAAAATTCATGAGCTATTATCCATTTAAAAATAAAAAACAAAACAGATTTGAAATAGCAAATCTGACTACCTGATATATATAATTCACTACTGGTTTATCCAAGGGATTGTATACAAAGCTCTCCACTTTCTCAAAAGAAAAAAAAAAGCAGAACCAGCTGTTAAATATATATATAGTGCCCTTCAAAAAGCCCCTTAAAAGCCTCAAATAATTGTAAAACTTCTTCAAATCAAATGGATAATTTACTGGATGTACAATTTTGCAAAGTCTTTACAAATATCCCTGGATGGCTTTACGCCCCATTTGAAAGGATTTACTATGAAACTGCACTGGCATAAACAAATACGACTGTTCTCAATATTTATACTCATAACAAAAATATCTATGAAGTTCTATATTCAGTTGTCATTGTGAAAATCCTTAATTCCTGGATTCTCGTAGGTTATGGTCTAATAGACAAAACAAACAAGGTTTTGGGTTCCGATGCAGCATCTTTATATTCTCTTTTTTAGTGTCCTTATACCAAGCATTTTTCAAATGTCAGTAAAAAAGGAGAAAAGCAAAGAAATAAATGTATAAATTTAGAAACATACTCTAGTTCTCTTATATTGGAGTACTCGAACAGGAGTGAAACTAGTTTTTAAAAGTCTTTCTTACATATTTTTGGCCTCCAAAGAGCCTTGAAAATTAAGAGAAAAAGGAGTTGTGGTCAGAAAAACTGCAGGACAGGGTAATCTGCCTGGAGGTAAAAGTTAATGTAGCAAAGTGTCCTCACCCATCTGCACAGTCCTCAGAGCGACTCCCAGCCCTGAGCATGAGCTCACAGAGCCTGGGTTTCTCCTGGTTGTCACTCTGCATCCTCAAGGCAGAGGACTATATGGCTCAGGCAAAAGACCACCAAACACTTGTGAAAACATAAAACAAAGGGAACTACCTACCTCTGGCACCCCACAGCTGTATGCCTAGGAAATGTTTTGTTGTTGCTCTTTTTCCTTTTCTGTTTACCTCAGAAATGTAGCTTCAGAGTAAATAAGAGAAATCAAAGGGAGAAAAGACTGTCTTTACAAAACAAGCTTTCCAAACACACCTGTCCCTTAGCTTGAGGATTCTGTGTATCTGTGCAGATATTAGACACTGATTTTTAATCCTCCAATTTAATGCATGACTTCCTGTAACTCTGAATATCTGTCGTGGAAATTCCCAAGGGGGTGCTGGTCCCAGGGTACCCCATACAGGAGAGCCCAGGAATCTAGAAAGTCATAAAATAAGCTGTGCTTATTAGGATGCAGAGGTAGCTGCTTTGAGAAATGCTGGAGAGTCATTTGGTGACAGTTTCCCCAATTTAAAAAGTAGCCTCATGGCCTAGTATATCAATCATGTGGAGCACTTCTTTAAAAAGTCAGTATTTGAGGGAACCATCCAGAGGTATTCAGTGACAATGTTGAAGATGGGACCTGGAAAGTTGAACTTTCACCAAGGTTCTCCCATGCCCATATCCCAACCTTCTGTCCAATATATTCTGATGGCAACTAGTGAGCTGATATATAACCTCTCTTCGAGGTTCTATGGGAGACAAACGCCTGCCTACAAATGTCCATGTGCAGCAATGAGAAAGGAGATAACACTGCTCAGACCCTGACTTCCAGGAAGTGCCCATAAGTGGATATGAACCTTCACTTCACAGAAGTGCATCCAGAGTACCAGTAACCCCAGTGAACATTAATGATTAATCTACTGATATCAAAACTTAAGGGACTAAAAAAAAAATAGTAATGAAAACAAGTAATAACCAGAATCTTTGGTGAGGGAGAAAAGAGCGACCATTATGTACAAGGCAATCAGTATCCTAAAGACAAAGATACCTTACAAGAAGAGATCTTTTTTAAACAGACCTAGAAATATTCATGGTTTCTTTCAAATCTGCCCCACAGGATTCAGCAACACTCAATGATGAGAGCCTGTTCTTAAACAATCTGAAACCGCTAACACCTAAGCACATGTGAAATATCAAAACAAAACACTTCCCCCACATCCCAATCCCGACACCGTGATGAAAAGCACCGTCATCTGATTCAATCAAACCACATTCAAAGCAGGTGGTTCTGAATATTATTTGAGCAAAGTGAGCTAGCTCCTTCCCCGCATGAAGTAGCAACATCACCATACATGTATGTACTTTTTAATAGCACATGAAGAACTAGAATATGGTTTCTAGTCTTTCTGTGAGTAACACTGAATCCCCCCACATTTTTAATCAACAAGCATAAAGAATATCTGATTGAGATAATATGCTTTAGAAGAGCAACAAGGACAAGGAAAAATTTATATGTAAAAGACTGGTGTGAAATCTTCACACAAAGTCAGTCAAAATAGGATCACTGTGGTTACTTGGTCGCTCTTTGGGAAAATACAGATTTAGTTCCTTTAATGTGACTTCAGCAAAAACAAACAAGGCTATGGAAGGGCATTATTTCTGATCTCTAATCCCTTTTGTTAATTACATGGCAGGGGGAATAAATTTAATCTTATGTCTCAGTTTCCTTATCTTTGAAATGGGGATAATAAAATATACTGTTTGATGTAGTGAATGAGATGACTGATACTAGATGTTGACATATCGCACACAGGATTGAATTACACATGCATGCCTTTCTAAGTATTTTATATATATATAATTATATATTAGTATATATATTCTTATATATTGAAATTAAGATTCATCTGACCAAAACCAAAAACAATTAATTTAGGTATACTCTGATATAGAATGGGAATAAATGAAAACTGAGTAAATCACAGAATTATGACGACAATTTACCACGCATTTCTGGCACACTAGTTACCCTGTCAGGCAGACACCAATGCCAATCTCCGCAAGACCAGAGAAAGAACCTGGGAATGATCTGCCCTTCTGTATAAGACAGCGCTTAACAAATCCTTCAATTAAAAAAAATCCCATTTGGTATTTTGATGAACATCTTCAGCGTGAAATAGAAATGTTGACATAGAAAGGGAATGACTGAGGATGCTATTTAGTTAGAAGAGATTAGAAAAGACATCTCAAAAGTATTAATGGAAAGGTTAAGAAAAAGCAGCAAGAAAAAAGAAGTCTTTCAAAGGATGATTTCCCATTAAACTTCAGTTGATTATGGGTGAAAAATTCCAGGCTATTAGTCTGTAGTGTTGGTTAATAGTTTTCCTTATTTTGAGAAAACAATGAAAACTAATGAGTTACATCCAACAGCTTTAAAAAATGAATTACTGTGCATAATTCGTAAGCCCTTATACCGCATGCCTGTATGGAGTCCTTCTTTTAGCCAAGGTTTCAAATTAAGGTTATTATTTATAAGGAAAAGTTGGAGAGACACTGAGAGCTATAACAATTCCTCCAGACCATCAGTGGGGAAGATCCGTTCCATTCAGAATGAATAGGAGATATACTCCAGGCCAAATATTGAAATGGGGGTGCAAAGGATACACACACAGCAATCCGCATGCACCTGTCACTGCAAAATTTAACACTCAGACAATCGAAAGGGCATTTGTGTTCACAAATCAAGTAATTATATCCCTAACTATCCATCTGCATATGCAATTACCCAGTCTGTTGCACAGAAAAGCAGATTTTTGCAGGTGTTTCTTTACCATCTTTCCTTCAGAATCCAGTTGCCCTTTATGTCCCCAAATCTGGGCACATACCAGTTCTCTAATTGAATCTTCGTGGCACCGTGGTGAAGATCAAGTGTTATGTTTTCACATACCGTGTTCACATACAGAAGATTTTGTAATCGAATCAGGCTCTTGCTCACTATTACCACTTAATGGCTTAATGGGCTCCATTCACACCTTGATGCTAAAGGACACAAAATGTGCTTCAGAACTTCTTTGATAAATCGGTTCCTAGGTTCCTCTGACACGTTCTTGTTCTACATATGGACTTGAAAATCTCATAGTGAAAACTCTCATATGCCAAGTGAAGTTAAAGAAACAGAATGTCAAAGTAGCAGATGAAGAAAAGGAGCCTGTGTACTTGAGGGCAGTGTATTTAATCAAAAGGAAGCTTTTCTGAGTTTTGGAATCATACAAATTCAACATTCTGTACTGAGAACCTGTTCACCACTCTGACTAGTGCAGAATGTACTTCTGTGCAGTGGTTTTATACACACGAAATAAATCATATCTCATTGCTCAGAGCATCTAGAACCAATTTTCCTCATGTCAATCTCAGATTTTTGGAGATGCTGACTGAATAATAGCAGGCAGGGCATGTCTATGCCACTTCTTTCTCTTGCTGTCTGCTTCACTTTTTTACATTACTTGCTTGGAGTCCAAAGGCAGGTACATTTTCAAGGTCCTGCTCTAGACCTATCAACTCACTGGTCAGCATTATGTCCCAGCTGTCAAGACTGGAACAGAACCCACCAACACCACCACGCACAAATACATACACAAGCACATGTGTATGCACACACATCATGAGCCTCTCTTAGGAAATGGATAAAGGTAATGAAGAGAGGCTATAGCATTTCCTTGACGTAGCCATCAATCTATGATAGAGCTACCATTTGGTGTTGAAATATTTGGTTCCCTTCATTATCTGTTAATGTATTACAAGTAGTATTTCAAGAGAACACTTCAGCATGAGTAGCACAGCTATCCTAGGAAACAAAATGAAGTATTAGTGACTAGTATTTTAGGAAAAAAAGAAACTAGCTATCACCACGAACCTGCAATTTAAAAAAAATAAAACTTTTGGGGTAAGCTATTTTCCCCCAAAATTATTTTCTGCCCAATTGTAAGTATTCCATGAAAAACTAGTTCTCTATCTGAAGTAGTCTGGTAATGACTACAAATTCTATCACCCTCTCAGGATGTTTTACCATACTTAATGTAGAATATACTGAAAATAAAATTTATATTAACTTGTCTTGAAACAAGTTTTTTAAAAGTGCCAGTCTAAATTCTTTCAAAAGGCTCAGTAGGAAAAGGGGAGGGAGTAATTAAAGCACAAATTGCTCTTCTGTGAATAAGAACTATATTAAAAGCTAATCAATGGAATAGACTTTAGTAATTAAACCTCTCCTCCTTGATAACTATTGAGCACAGAAAAATATGGGACAATTGATCTATAAATTGTTGAATGTATAGTTGTACTAAATCATAATTAGCACACATATCCAAAATTAAAGATCTGAGTTCTGAAAAAACCCAGCCACTGCAGCATGAGTTCAATCCCAGACCAGGGAGCTGACCCACATGGCACAGTAGACATCTCCCTTCTTGCCTGCTGCTTCCTTCAGCAGTGTGTTTCAGTGGATTCACCTGTTCTACTCCCCACTTTGTCTCTGGTGAATTCTCTCACACCCAGCACCTCTGGCTTACACCCCAGTACTTATATGTAAATAAATAAAAATAAACTTTAAAAAAAAACAAAACAGACCCTTCATTTCTGTGCAGAGGATGTGATAATACTCTTATAGGAAGACCCCTCCAATTCTTGCCTTCAGCTTTTGTGAGAAATACATATAGAGAGAAATATTGTAAGTTGGTGAAACCAAAAAATGTAGAGTACTGCAATATATTGAACTTTAGGTCAAACTTCATTATGTAAATATTTCCCCATCTTCTGACACTGCATTTATTCTCCTACTCAGATATTAAATTATATTCTTAACTTTTCTGGTTAGCTTCGACAGCTGGATTTTTATTTCTTTGGCCAAAACATAACAACATGTATTTGAAGTGTTTATTATTTTTCTGTAAACAAAAAGAGTGGCTAGGATTGTATAACCGGAAAGAAATAGAAGTGAATCAGTTTTAACTAATTCAGGCTTGAACTCAACTAATAAAGTAACCACAAACTATACATAGATCCAAGTTGGGGGGGCGGGGGAAGATATCCTGAATGAAACCTGGAGTCAGATGAAAGGTGGTTTGGAGGCAAAGACAGGAAAAATGGCCAGGGAGTATAAAGAGCCTTCTCAGCTAAATAGAGAGTCTTTTGAGATTAGTATTATGATTTAAGTCTACTTCAAAATGGTTTCAGCCTTATTAAAATTACATTAAAACTGTCCCTGATGCATTTGCATTTAAAGGGTGGCCTTACACTACTTAGCAAGCACTGAATTCAGTCCCCATTGATTTACAGTATTAGAGCACTACAATCACAGGCATTTTTCAGGATAAAGGACAATAATACTCTGAACATAAGGGTTTAAGGATACAAGTCATCAGGAGCCTGAACAGGGAACTGCATTTATTTGCAAAGTACAGCACATTCACCTGCAACATTAAAACAACCCAGAGCATGGTAGACAAGAGAATTATTATCCTACTACATTGATCTTTACCAGGAGGAGCACATTCAATCAGAAACATCGTACCTTTGTAAGAATGTACATCTCGAAAGGAAAAGAGATAATAAAGTTTTTTTTTAAATGTCTTAGTTAAAGTTATTAACTTTGATCCTTTCAACCCTCTATTAAGAGAAAGGAGAATCTTATTGCAACATCTATAAAGATCTGAAACAGAAAATGAAGTCTTTCTTTAAAAAAAAAATCTACACAAATCAACACAGCTCAAAGAAGGGGGAGTCTTAAACTTTCTTTTTAAAAGAAAAATACATTCATTCTTAGGCTTGGTTCTTTAATCAAGAGGCTCTCAACAACAAAGCTACTCATTTTATTATGTTAACCAATTCAAAGCATGTTTGATTCAGACTGTTGATCCGTTTAACCCAATAAGTAAGTTGCTTTGCTGTTTTGCTACACGTGACTTATCAAAAAACTACACTAACACAAGAAAATCTGAAACCAGAATCAAAGTCCCCATATATCACACTACCCACTCTTCAACACCTCCTCAGAATACCCTATAGAAATTGGAGAAAATACTAAGGTATTTGCGGTTCAAAAGTTCCTGTTTATCACATTTCTCCCTCCAACTATGGAATAATTAAATTTTTTAATCTTGTCCTAAACATAAGATAAATATGAAAGCATCTTTGAAAGTTCTAAGTGTTACACAAAATTGCTATGATTATTTAATTATGAGATACTGAGTACAAGAACTAATTGTGGTGTACAGTTATTAAAAGGGAACATGAAGATAAAAATTCCCAGGTGATATACAAACAAATTTTTTAAGGGCAATATTTTTAGAAACAATTTAAATCGGTGGCTGAGATTTCATGTTTTTGTTCATTATTTTCAATATCAACACAATAAATAAGGAAAATAGACGTTCAAATACATGACAAAAAATGGACAGTAATTAAAGTTAATTTTGTAGAAAATAGCAACCTCTTAAAATTATGTACAAGGGAGCAATTTCTGTAATAGCACAATAATCCAGATGTAAAATTAGAAGTAACTATGACTTTTAAAAAAAAAAACCTAGTTATGACAATATAAAAAAATTGTTGGATTCTGCATAGTTTGCAAGATTCAGGATCCATCCCTCACAAGATGAGGTCTTTTTCTTTTCAAATCGAGCAGGAATCATCTGCTAACATCATCTGAACTGTTCCTGAGTTTCCCCTTTGCTTGGTTCGAGCATTGATAGCTATCTTCATGTCCCTTCCTAACTGGCTTCCTTCTATGTTTATGACCACAAGCCTACTATATTGTAATGCATGTTTTCCAGAGAAATAAAATCCAGAAATGTGGTCAAAGAAAAGAGGAACAACAAAACCACTACAGCATAAGCCTTTAATGCAAGGCAGAGGAAGAAAAGTAAATGCTCAAAGTTTTCCTACAGCTAACTGTTTATAGCTGCCAAGTAAAGAGCCTAAATTCAAGTGCTTTATAATTGTTACAAATTGTGCCAAAGTACAGTGTGTTACAATAAATTATGAAGCTTATCTAAATTATAAAAGTAATTAAACTTTCCTCAGAAACTCATAATTCTGCCCTCCATAAATTTTCTGTTCATTGCATATTCAATAGCTATGTGTTCCAGTTCAACAAAAAACAAAACAAAACAAAAAAACTAAAAAGAAGAAAGAAAAAAAGATCATCTTACAAGAACAGCCATGTACATATAGGCATTCAACATATCTAAATTCTAGAAATGCACAAACAATTACTTTCAAGATCTTCAAACCATAACAAATGTTAATAAAAATATTTACAGTAGAAACAATTCTTAGAGGTTTTTTTTTTTCTTCCAGTTTTGTTTTCCTTTTATTACTACAGGCATTTGTTTTAATGTGAGTTTTTTCCTCCATCCCAACATTTCCTCCTGTCACATGAAGTCATATATCTTTGACAGCACATTACCATGCAATCTTTTGGAATAAAAACAAAAATAACGTAAACTGAATCAACCCAGTTAGATGGTCCTTGCCATTTGCAACTGAGTCCGGACTTCTTTATTCAATCTGAGTGGTAACCCACGAGCAGAGCCTATTATTGGCTGAAGCAAAGCATCTAGAACAGAAAACCTCCGCTGCTCAGAAGCAAACTACACATGAGCTGTAAAACATTTTTTAAGTTTAAAGCCACAAGGGGAATGTTTAAATTTAAAGAAAAACCTGAAACAGCATCCTGATGCTCATAAAGACAAAAATCTCTTCTCAAAAGGTTCAACCACATTCCCAGTGGGAGCAAATCAACTGAGCAGGTGGGTGAGAGATGAAGGAAGCCCTTGTTTCTATTATAAATATCTTCAATAATTAGCCAACATGATGAACAAATTAAGAAGCATATAGGTTAAAGCCCAAGTTGGTGAAAAGTTTCCCAGGAATTAGTCTGATTTTTGTTTAGGTACCTGGTTTCTCAATCCTAAATCAGGCACTTCTATATCAGTATATATTCCAATTTAACGAAAACGTTTATTTTATAAACAGAAAAGGAAATGAGTTTGAATAAGATCTATTTATGCAATTACCATATCTAATAGCCAATTATGTGTCCTTACATGAACAGATAAATAATATATGCACATACATTTATCAATTTTGTCTGTGAGGAAAAGAGGAGAGAAGAAATTAAAAGAAAAGCAAACTATTATATACAGCATGCAGTTTTCATTATTTCTTATTTGCATAAGAGAATGCAATATTTGTCTTCAATAAAGCTACAAATTACAAACCTTGGGCTCAGTTTTTTTTTAAAACCAAACTAAAATATACACGTTATTAACTATATCACCCAATGAAGAAGTTATATTTGTCCTAATTATTTACCTGGTTTTCCTTGTTTTGTAAAATAAAATTAGGGTAAATGCTAAAGGTAACATAATGCTATTAAAATATTAATTATTTTAACCGTAAGTTCAATTAAAAAACAGAATTCACACAATATGGGAGAGGAGGAATTATTAGAAGTTAATGTGAGAACAAGATCAGATGGGTTACACTTCTGAAAGTATCCATTAACTCAAGCTACATGAAACTGGAAAAGGGAAAAAAAAACAACAACTCTGACATCCACATGAATACCAAATTAATTCATTATGATCAGTGCTACTACAATGAACACAAAATTAATTCATCACAGTGGAATACACAAAGCACTACCCACTTGTTATACCTACTGACAAAAAATAATAGGACAATTATCCTCCACCAGGGTGACACACGTGGCCATGGGCACTGCCAGAGCGTCAGTCACACAAAACTGTTCTCTAGGAGTCTACCAATATAGTTTTTCAAGAAGGCTCTTTATCAATCATAGTAAATTAAGCAACTGATGTGAAAATCTAAATTATCAGTGGTGTCCTGATGACCTCCTCTATGGCTCTCTACTAGGGCTAGGACTGGGGTCACATGTAAAATATGCCTAAATATATTATTATAAAGGGGTTGCTCGTGTTCAGGGTCCTGCAAGTTTTGCCCCACATCTCCTTTGCATGATCTCACAGTGAGCCTTGTTCCTAGAGAGGCTGCCGGTCTAGATGACAAAGTATGACAACCTTCCTTAACTGAGACTCCAGAATCCTGCAAAACAAGTGTATACCAGATAGCCCTGGTCAAAATCAACTGTCTTCTTCTCTGTCATCTGTCTTCTTACCACTGATCATGCTGGCCCTCAGACTCCTCAGAAATCCTTAGATATATTCATGAGCACCAGAACACATCAGGAGTCTGGGGTATACCACTGGGCTCCACCTTGAGTTATATAAAAACACAGAAAAAATAGTGACATATCTCTCTAGTGAAAGGGAGTGCTGCTGACTTTTCTTCTTTCAAGGTCAGAGATGCCCTAACATCTAAGACTTCAGGTGCTCTGTTCACTTCCCACTTCCATGACCAACTAAAAGATCTGTTGGGACTTAAAGGGCATCTTTCCTCAGTAACCTAAGTGGAACTTTTTCATGTAGAAGCGTCCATGCAAGATGGAAAGGAACTCCTAAGGATGACAGTAGCTAATTGATAATAAGCATTATGAATTGATATACCTTTTCCCTTCTATTTGTAAATACCCTTTAAAACCAGGGAATGCTTAGATACTGCTGGACAGCTGAGCAGTATCGTTCTCATGTACCTGTTAACAAGATTATTCTTGTGGAAATTCTTCCTCCTACCCTTGAAATGGAGAATGTGTTTCTTTAGATCTGCAATTATGGGCTGATCTCAGACCATTTACTAGTATTAGTCACTGGAATGAAAGGCTCTGACTTAATGTCACAACCTCCTAAAGAAGAAATTTGTTTATTCAGAATTCTTCTTGGAGCAAGCAGGAACTCAATACAGGGATATTCTTTCCTTTGCTACCCTGCTCCTCATTCTTTTTGCTGAGCTGTTGTGGGGTGCTAACACTGTACCAACACATCTGCACATCACAGATGTGGCACTCAGGAAGAAATAGGGATCTGCCGTGGTGTGAGAGCAGAACAGTATATTCCCACCTGAGAACAGGGTACCAATAAATGCTGAGAGCACTGGTAGAGACAATGGTTTAAGTTTTGTGTGTGTGGGTAGAAGCAGAAAGAGGAGTTTTAGCACAGGGTAAAGCACCTTGTAAAGGAAAACCAGGAAGGAACTTTCCAGCAATATGGAGCGCCATGTTTTTTGCACAGAAGATTCACATCTAACTGCACATTAGAATCACATAGGGGAGTCTACAAATGCCCCATTTTAATTGGGGGTGGAATCAAGGATCAGCCTTTCCCAAGGTCTCCAAGTGATTCTAACGTGCAACAAGGACACAAACCACTGATAGGGAGGCCACATGACTACAGATTAGGTACAAGGGGAAAGAGCCTTTTTACTCTGAGGGGCCGCAAGTCTGAGGTTTGGTTGGCTAGCTGAATCCCATTGGGATCATTTACTAAAAATGCACATTCCTAGGCCCTGCCCAAGAACCAGTGAATCAGAATTCCAAGAAATGAGGTTCTGGAATGTGTGTTTAAAAAAAAAAAAAAACAACAACAACTTCAAGTGCATATTGATTGTTAAGCAGAGGTTGAAAACCACTGGTCTTAGATGAAACTCAGAAGTACTTACCCCTCCCTTGGTTGATTTCCAACATAACATTTCATGTTTAGACGGGTAAAGCTTGCCTGCCAGAGAATTGAGAATGGCAGGGGGAAAGGGTGGAGGAGGGGAGAAGTATTTAAGAAAAAAATAAAGAGAAAAGACATTTAAGTGTCCTCTAAGCACCCACGAGTCTGCTTCTTAAAGTGCTGATAATGAGCAAAAAGACCAATGAAACTAAATTTTGTGCCAGTTCATTTCAGCACTTCCTGTTTATACGACTATTTAATGAGTCATTCAGCCAGGATGATTTTCTGTCTGAATATGTTAATTGCCATTTTTTTCATAGCTCTCTATTAAACAGTACAGATAAAATAGGCATGCTCATGATTTTAAGCCGCTCACCCTCAAAGGAGCAGGCACAGGGGTAGACAAGGGGGAACTTGTGTGTGTCTGTGCATTTGTGTGTGTGTGTGTTTAATTCTTTTAGCATATATTGGCATTTGGGACCCCACTTCAATTCAAAAGCATATGTTAGTGTTAGCATTAAAGTGAAAATGAAATGAGGTGGTTCTCCCCCATATGCCACTGGCTTCATTATATCACAAAGAATTAGCTCAAATAACAGGCAACAACGTAAAGCCTCTTACTGGTAAGTTCCCCCACTTTTAGGAGGTGTATTTAGGGAAAGGTGAAGTAAAGAAATGGTAAATTTTGAACTCACATTGGTATTCATTAAATGTAGCTCACTGTAAGTTAAGTTAAAGTATAATGATTATCATCACTAGGAAGATGCCTGAAATATTCAGGAAATGGGTAAAGGTCTAGTTGATATTTTGGAGTTATATTTAATGAGCGATTAAGAGAATTTATATTTCATTTATCCTCTAAGGAAGCAGAATTTACAAATAGAAGTTCAAAAACAATGTCAGTGCTAGTAAAAACCATCAGTAAACAGTCTTATTTTTATTCCAATTACTTAATGAATCAAACCATTCTTAATATTCATTTTAACATTTAGGCAGTTTCTAGTGCCTTAATTTTAATTTTTGGCATTTACATTAAACAAATTACATATCATTATACTGCATTTGAAAGCTAAAAAACACAATAAACCTTAAGGCTATGATAACATATTTTACTCTTAACTGCTTTGTTTACAAATATTAAATGGTCATATTAATAGTGTTCTCAATGGTCTTTTGGCATCTAAATTTTTTCATAAGTGAAAATAAAACAACCACAAAGATGGCAAAGGTTTACTGGGATTTGTACCTCCTTGAAGGGACTTTATAAATCACATTTGTCCTTTTGAGTAGCAACAAAAACTGCTGAAAAGGACAGGTTGGGTTTTAAGAGACAGATCAGACCTAAAGGGAACACATTTTACTGTAGTGAAATAAATGGAGGAAACAGTTTGCAGATTAAAAACCCCTTGAAAGGAAGCATCATCTTTAGGAGAAAAAAATCTTCGCTGAGGAAAACAGCTGGAAACAGGAAGCTTTGGGGCTTTCATGCTGCCGCTTTGATTCCACTCTATCCCCATATCATGAAAAGGCAAGGAGACTAACTTCAGCTGTGCCTTCTTTCAACAGGAGGAGGAAAAGGCTTTGTGGATTGGGAGCAACTCCACCCAGAAGTCTCCCTACCCCCATTTTACAAACACCAACAATGAAGTGGAAAAAAAGAGAAATGGTCATAGATAAGTAGCAACTTAAAAATAGTGTTTTACAGGTTTTAAACTGAAAGGAGAATGTTCATTATAATGTAATTGTTTCCCTCAGTAATTCTTACACGAGTTTGAAATCCCCTAAGTGAAAAATCTAACCAAACTGATATGCTGTTTATAAGTTGTCTTCCCTCTGCACTAAAAAAAAAAAGCAACAAATTTTGTTCATTGTGGAGAAAAGAAGGTAGATGTTATCTATTTTACCACGATCTTCCCAGAGCTTTTCCCTTAAATCTTAAGTCACTGAATTTTACTTTTCATAATATTTGAAGGTTTAAAGTACCCAAACTTATCTGTTGAGCATCTCATATAGATTTTACCCACTGGAACCTTGAATATATTTTCATTAAGTTTACCATAACATTTAAAAGACAAGGTAGTACAGTAAAGGAAACTGAGATTGGAAGTTTAGATCATCCTTGATAACCAGATAAAGCAGCAGCTCAAGAAACATCATCCTATGCTAAAACATTCAACTTACAATTTATTTGTTGTTGTTTGGCAATGCCTTTTAAAGCAGGGACTACAAAGGCAGACAATACTGGGAAATGTAAACACAAAACTCTAACTTTGAAAGATGCGACCAGACCAATGGCATTGTACATGTACAGATTCTCCAACTTTTCACAAAAATGATGTGACTCACATACAAATGAAGGAAAACAACGCATCCAAGTTTACCGAATTAACTGAAACTTTTTCTAAAGCTATTTTTTAATGAGCAGGAAAATTTTACAGCCTAAAGGATTCAATCAGCATAAGTAAAATGAATATTAAAAATTAACTGTAACAGATGACTTGAAAGTAGGTACCTTCAGATATTCAAACTTACTTTGATTTCATGGTAAGCTTTCAATTTCTAGAAAATGTCTACCATTGACATTTGGTATGTCCCGACTATATACTAATATAGATTAATAACCTTTAATTTATCCACATTCATTCTGAAAGTCTTTTATTTGAGCTACTTTAGTTACTAGTGAACCCCCAAAACCTGTGAGAAGCTTCAGGTGAGAGATCTTGCCCAGGTTCACTGCTGCAATTAGTGATCCTCCCTGACAAAAAAAGTAATCACTCAAGTATAATTTCAAAGGCCCATTTTGCAGTCGAATAAAATGTAATGAATACAAAAAATAGAATAGTCTTATCACCATGTATTCCTGGAAATTCCAAGCTAGAAAGGCAGGGATTCCACTAGGAATTTCCGCATCTTTGGTGTCATCATCCTTAACACCACTCCCAACAACCAACCCTCTTCCATTCTTGTGAACAGAATTTTCACATTTTATCCAATTTGTTCTCATAAACAACCTAGGAAAGAGGCACAACAGGCATCTTCATCTTCCTAGCATAAGAGCCCAAAGAGGAAACTGTCCTAAAGCCACAAAGAAATCAGCATCAGTGTCTAATCTCTGGCACAGACCCTGTGGATCTTCACGCTGATGCAAACACCCCCATCAACATTTAGCAAACAACCAGCTCAAATACCACAACCATCTTACCAAATTACAGAATTCCAGTTATACTTAACACATTTCTGGGTTTTATTAGGCAATGACAATATTAAGGAATGTACTTAGTCTCTCCTCTGTTCTTTGTTCATTCCCTAACCCTTACGGAGCATCTAGTAAGTAGCAAGGCCACTGCTGAGAATTAAGTTTGGATCCTCATATACACCTATGAGCACTGGAGCAGCCAACAAGAGCCTGGGGTATACACCACAGGAAAAATGCTGCTCCCTTATAAAGTTTGTGGGGAAAGGTGAGAAATAGACCCAGGGAGAGAAGGGCCTTCACAACTGTCAAGCAGGTAAGGGAATTAAACTATTTCCAACCTTTAAATTGAGTTCCTTTTTGAGGCCTGATAGTAATTGTGCAAAGATGGAAACTGAATCTTGGATGAGATTATGAGTTTACCTAAGGTCCACAAAAAGAGTGATATGACAGCTGACACTGATAATGAGGGCAAAATACAGAGTACAGGCTATTTTCACCAGACTGATACCCGTTAAAAAAAAAACAATTATGCAAGGTAAAAGTTCAGAAAAAGCATTAAATACATTCATAAGTCTGATTTATTTCATTACAGGCAGAGTGGTGATTACTAAAATCTTTTGCAGCACTAAGCTCTCTTAGGTAAAGCAGAAATGCCACTAATATTTGAGTAAAAATAACAAGTTCTAAGTAAATAGCAACTATTTGAGTAAAAAATAGCAAAACATTTTAATAACTAGTAGTAATATGCAGATAAGTGCAAACAGGTTTCTTCAGTGCTTTAGAGAAAATGCTTGTATTACAATTTAATCTTGTTCTCATAATTTTAATCCATTTACACTTTGATTTATAAACAACAGCTCAGGCAAATGACTGTGCCACTGAACACTGGTATCAATACCAAAATCAAACAGCCAAAGGGTACAGACTGCCTGTTATAAGGTCAGTAAATCTAGAGATGTAACGTACAGCATGGTGACCACAGTTAACAATACTGGCTTGTGTATCTGAACACTGAATGGTACTCATTTTGTATAGATAAAATCACGTTACACATCTATAAGTAATACAGTGTTATAGCTCAATTATATTTAAATAAAAATAAAATATACTGATTTGTACAGATTTAGTGCTATTCAATCTGAGTTTCCATTTCTTGAGGTAACAAAAATGACTGCCTTATTTCATTTGGATAAATTCATAATTTCATTATTAACACAAACATATTAAAGGAAATCAAAATAAATTAAAAGCCAAAGAAACATAACAATGAGGCAAATTGCCGTATGACAGGGTCAGTACCAAAACCAAACAGTAGCACACAAAAAATCTAACTGAACACACAACACAGCCCTTGCTCCCACACCCCCCATGCCCTGTCTGCACCTGCCCTCCATGAACCCAGCATGCCCACGCAGCCTCTGATTTGTTCTGTCGTGGGCAAAGCAGACTGAAGTACCAACTTTAAAAACCAAGCAGAGTATTAAAGCAAAATAGACATCCTCTTTCATCTTTGGTAAGAAAACTCTAATTCCAATCTTCTGAGCCTCCCCTAAGAAGAAGCAATTATAAGGTGCAGAAAGGCAATGGCTTTAAAACAACAAGCTAATCCTAATATTAGTACCTGGAAAAAGGAAAACTGCCAAGATGTTGGAATAATGCCCAGTTATCCATCTTACCTACAGCAATAAAACTGTCCTATAAATGTGAACAAGACAGTTAGGGTACATTTTGGAGTTAGGTTATTGGCACTTTTTCCCACCTCACCATTCCCTAGGAGAACAAACCTGACCTATGGAGACAACACACAGCAGATGGTGACCCAGCCCAGTATCAAGAGCCTTAGTCAATCCAAGTAATTCACATAAAAATGAAGCAAAATGTTCAATGATTTATGGCCCCAATTTCACTAGATAATTATGGGATGTTATTCTACTCTTTCACAAAGCCACCTGTTTACTACAGTCTGTAGGATAGCTAAAGTGGCTAAAAACAACGTATTGTTAATAATAATCACTTTGTAGTTTTAATAAATAATAATATAATAGCTCACGAGGCAGGCACTCTTAAATTGTTTATAAGAAATAACTTAATTTTCACAATTCTGTGACATCATTACCCCTGTTCTACAAATTAGAAAACTGAGAAATGATTAGAACAGCTATTTATGACATAGCGAACCAAGTTGAAAATCCAAGATGTACAGGTCTGGTCTGTGTGCGTGACCATGCCAAGGGGCTCCATCTAAAGGTTACTGCAAAAATAAAAATTAAGATGTGTTTTCATGAAAGAATACTGGGCCTAGATCAGTTGGCCTGGTTCAAGAAATGGCTATTGACTATGTGAGTCCCAGGCAGACATCTTTTTGAGCAATGGTTTCTTCATCTGTGAAATGAAAGAGCAGGTCAGAGGCTGGACAGCTTCTTCTTCCAGTTTAAAAGATTTCAGATTCTGGGATAGAACTCTTAAAGCCCAGTTTTAGTTAAACATCAGTTTTCTATCACAGTCCCAGATCTGAAAATACTGATCACTTGCAGTGGAAATTAAACAGCAGCAGTTTTCTGTCTGGTTCAATGATCTTCAAGCCACGTGATTCTGTTATAAAACAGCACTTCCTTTCTTTGCAGAGAGGATTAGGCTACTTTCTAATAAATATAAAGTAAAACTCCAACAAACCCAGGAGGAGCTGTGCCTACAACTTTCTAATTCCCAGGAAAAATCAAACCTTTGATAAAAAAATTCAGAAATGCTTTGATCAGTTTCCTGATTCTAAAGCCACATTCTCTTTCTATAAGATGAAGATGAATGCCCAGTGGAAAAATAGTAGTTATGACAATGCACACATTAAAATACTCTCTCTCTCTCTCTCTCTCACACACACCCCACAAATACATTTCCATGCACTTATTTAAAACAACGCAACTACTCTAATAATCTTTTCCCTTTTTCCCTACCAAAGAGTTACATACTATTGTGTGATTTAGTTGCAGGCAATGACATGAGCAAATAAAAAGTGAGCAACTTAACACCTACCCAGAAACAGTGATGGTGGCAGCCACAAAGGTAACCACTGAATTCCAACGGAGGCAGAAACACTGGTAGGTGAGGAAACTCTGGGTATATTATCTGTGTTGATGGAAATCTATCTAGAAACCTATTGGACTCAAGTATAGTTAGCATTGATGAGTTTCTTTCAATTTCTCTATGCTTCAAAAAGCCTGACTATGCTAATCTTACAGATGGAAGAGCTGACCCATTTCACCTGTAAATGACTAAAACAAGGAGAACACATCAATACAAACTCCTGGCCTATAAAGTCCCATTTTCACTTCAGAAGCAAATTTGATGTAGACCTGGGGTAAAGAGCCAGGAGAGGTCAAAGGTCCTCCCTGACCAGAGGACCAGTGAGTGGGACAAAGTGGTTGGAGGGCTTTTCCCCACAAATTATACCACATACCCCAAAACGTCCCAGTCCCATCTACAAAAGGCTTCTTAAATCCCTTCTTATTTGTTAGGTGCATTTATTCAAAGTGAAACTAGAAGTATCTTTTTTAAAATTTGCTCCTTTAAATGGATCTGCAAGAGTCTAGGTCCAATCAGCTGACTTACTAAACAATTGTGTCTCCACACACTCTCTTCTCTCCTGACTCTGACTGTCAATCCTAAATGTCCTAGTCATGGCAATTCCACCGTCACTTCTGAGAATGATTTTGAATTTCACTATTTCCTTGAGCTTTCAAATGCGATTATGATTTCTAATAATAATTACAAAACCACCCTGCTATGTTTCATGTGCATAAATGATCATGCTAAGAGCTTGATAATACTTGTTTGAGCAGCCACTATGAGCCAAACAATTCAAAATGCTTTGGCTACAGTAACTCATTTAATTCTCAGAAGCTGAAGAGGTGCATGTACTATTCTCATCTTATAAAGAAATTAAATAACTGAGCTGTTCCGGGTTCCAGTTAGTCACTAGTACAGCCGAGATTTTAAGCTAGAGCCCATGTTGACAAGTCCACCCTTCCCAGCTACACCTGTTCTCTAATTTTAAAATACCAGAAATCTGTACAGTAAACATGGTTGCTGTGCATACTCTTTTATTCCTGGGAGCACTTAACAACAATCTGCAAATAACAGAATTGCAATACATACTAGGTACAAAAAGCTTCATTTCACAGTTCCTATAAGAAATTTGCTTTCTTTAAAAAAACTATGTGCTTACTTTTAAAAATCCAAAAAAACTTAGATTGTATTTTGACTAACTGGTGAAACAGATGATCTGAAGTAAACTCGAAGGTAAATTTTCTCTTGAAAACTGCAGGAAGATTCTATTTCACTAAATTTTAATATATTTTAAAAACCAGAAAAATACTCTATTCCTGAGTAAATAATTTGTTAACCTTTCAATATTTCATAAAACAAAATTAGATAATTGGAATTAAATTAAACCTATATGTGCTCAAGGAACATTAAGAACCTGCTATTAAGTAGGGTTTTCTTCAATGATATTGTAAGAAGATGACAATCAAAGCTTTTACGTTACCTAAGTTATTCTCTCTTAAAGCTATAGATACCTAAGACAAGCAGGTGCAGCAACAACAAACATACACATGTTCACACTATTACCACAACAAAAAACAAGTTCAGTGCTGGTGCTGGTGTTTATTTTTTTCAGCATTACTTTACTGTGTAGAGTACTTCACTGAGAGAGTATTTGCAATCCCCTGCCAGTATAATGAGAAAAGGAAGCCTTCAGAATTGCAAACTATATTGAAGGTTTTGTTTTAGAAAACTAGACTACTAATGTATAGCTTAAAGGCGATTTACATCTTCAAGAACAAAAATTTCTAATGGCTTAATGTGACTTCCAAAATGAATTCCTCCCCAGTCTTCAGCCCCTTTGTCCTAGAGCAGAAGACCACTTCTAAGTTAACATCATTTCTCAAAATCCTGATTCAGAACTTTCTTTATACCCTTAAAATCATTCAAATCTGTCTCCTATAGGAATTCGACTAGTCCAGACATCATTAAGGGGTTTGAGCCAAAAATAAAAGGAAAATGGAGGGGGGAGGGCAAGAGAAGTCACAGAAACTTAAAAATGTTAGGACTCAGGCCGGCAAAATTCCTTTAAATTCCTTTGGTGATCAGTACCTATCTTCACACTGAAACACACCTTTGAAGGGTTGAAATAGTAGCTTTCTCTGCAATTCTTCATACATTCAAGTGACCAGAAAATTTTTCTGTACAGCAATAATCCTAAGGAATAACAAGAGAAATGAAAGCAAAAGCAGATTTTTTAACCAACACACTAGACTTCCACTTTCTCATATTATTTTTCTCTTTCATGTTTGTCTCTTTTAAATTTCTACTAAACAAAAGTCAGGTCACCCCTGATATTTTCTGTAGTGAAACAGTGAATAAAAGATTGACAGTAACTACAACTTCTGACTCGAAAGTTAAGGTATAAATTCATATCCTGAAATCCCAGATACTCAGTCTGCCCCTTCAACAGAGAGCATCACAACACAAGGCCAAGGAGACTCCCATTCCAGGATTCTCTGGTCTCCAGATTTATGAGACTCAATGAATTTGAGAGATACAAGAAGTTAGAAGTTTAAAAAGCAAAAACATTTTTAATATTTCCCATTCCTTTCTCAAATACAGAAGAGAAGTTGGTAGAAATTTTAAAACATACCAAAGTATTATATGGATCTAAGATTCTAAACCAGATTTGAAACAAAGAAGCAGTTTGCAGAGCAGACAATTTGAAAATCTAAAACACTTTCAGACACCAGTAGGTATCAATGAGAACCCAGGGGTTAAGACAGAGGGGGCAAGAGAAAGGGACAAGCGACTACAGAGCAAGTTGGTGGAAAGTAAAAAAGAATTAGTATGAAAAGGGAAAAACATCCAGTAATTTTAACTTCTAAGTAGAAAATTCAGAATCTGATAGGTCAAACTTTTTCATTAAAACTAGGCTTTCAAAATATGTCAAGTAAGTATTTACCTCCACTTTCCTCTTCCATAAGGACAGAAACTAATAAATTGGTCCCAACATATCTGATTAAAACTCTAAAATACAACTTCATGAAATATAACTTATAGGGTTTATGAATGAAAGTTCCATGTAAAGAATTTTTCTTTTAGGGGAGATTTCCTTGTAACTCTCCTGTGCTTTATGGAAACACAACATGAGTTAATGATGAAGGTAGATTTTTATTTATTTGTATATATCAGTCAATAGAAGGGGAAATGATATTGGCAGTGTGTTTATGAGCCGCATTAGAAATTTGAACAATAGCAGACCTTTACTGAGACAAAAATAAAATATGAGTCAACAAGATCTTTGCCAAACAGAGGTCTCAGGACAGCCTTGTTCAGCCTTCTGGGAATCCCACTCCAATAAGCACGATAAAAGCAGGACGTGCCTCATTTCCTTCAACTGCTCAACATGCCTCTCTTGGAGATGTTTGTAAATTTCCTTCCTCTACGCATCAAGCTGGCAAACTGTCGTCATCTCTTTGGGGTAATAATATCCTGTTGATGTCTGGATAAATCTGTTTTGAGTGTTTCCTCTACATAACACATATACTTCTGATATTATTTTCAACACAATGCAGTAAATTATTTTTTAACATACTTGAACAGAGTTCAGCAATGCATGATTTGATTAGAAGCAATGAAGGGCAGATTTTACTACAATGCTACTTTTACTTTTGGATTTACAATCTAGATTTAGGTAATAAAGTAGCTCCAACAGATTTTAAAAAAGCATCAACTGCTTTTCTGAAACTGAAAATATTTACCTAGAGTAGTTTATTAATGTAAATGTTTTACTCTGAATTCCTATGCTGAAATTTGGAAATTTCACACAGCAAAAGAGCAATTACATTAAAAAAAAAATCACTTGTGACAGCAGTAATTTTATTTTACTGGATATACAAATTGCACTGAGCACTTTAAAAAAAGAATTTTAAACTCATTCCAGAAAAAGTTTAAATATACTATATAGTCAGTCAAAAACGATGAGTGATTAAAACTTAGGTCGAAACAAATGATATTTTTTCAGAACTTAAAAATGTATTTAGAATAGAAAGTGCATTTCTGGGCAAAATTTGTTTACCTAAATGAAATGAGTCCAGACAAAATTACATTTCTCCACAAGGTTATAGGATGTAAAGGGAGAAAATTACACAGAATGCCACTTTTGAGAAATAATACTCAAAAAGAAAAATAAGGCCAACTCTCAACTAAGATAATTTGCACTTAGGCAGACGTTGTGGTTCCAAATACAGCAAAAGCTGATTTGCGAAATACTAAAAATAATTGATCATTGCTGCAAAGCAGATCTGGAGCTAAACTAAATGGCATATACCACTCACTGCAATTCTCAATAACACCTTATTTAGCAGATGAAAGAAAAACCACGAATACAAAAAATGTTCAATGTCATTAATAATCCAGAAAATACCAATTTTAAAAAAGAACATAAGCAGATACCATTTTTCAGCTACCAAGTTATGAAGATAAAAATAATGGAAATTGGCACAGTCTTCCTGGATCACAATTTGGCAAGAGATGTGAGGAGGCTTTACCTAATAATTCCCTAGGAAACTACCCTAATAATATCTTTGCAAATAAGGACAAATATTTATGGACAAGGATGTTCGAGTACTGGTCTACAGTAAGAAACTGCTTGAATCAATTATGGAAGACCCATCTGACTGAATATTATGCTGCCTTTAAAAAATTCATTCTTTCAAAAAAACCCTCAAAGACAGTTGCTGGAAAGTGCTTATGTTAAACAGAAAGTTATAAAGCAACACACAAATTCTGTATCAAATTTTTAAAAATGAAGAATAGAAACTGCATCTTTAAAATATTAATATTAATCAGCTCTACAGTGAGATTGATTTTAATCAGAAAAATATATAATGAAGTTGATATAGACAGAGATATATAGACACTCCCTGACATCAAAAAAACTCATAATCTATTGTACAAAATTAGTTAAAATCAAGGGGGGATGAGAAGTGTAATATATAAGGTGATTCAAAAATGGCAGAATGCTGCTGCTAAATGTTGAAGTTCTATGACTGAACCACAGGTGTTTACATGTTTTTATATAAAAATTCACAGTTCAAATTTTTTCAAAGTTAAAAGGCATATAAAATGTAAATGTGTCATGAAAGTTAGGTCAATAAATACTAAAAAGTTCAGAGATGAGACAGATCATGACTGGAGGAGGTACTGGCATCTAACTAGAAAGATTTCAATAGGCAATGTGCTTGGGGGTGGGAGTACATGGAGGGAATTGGGGAAAGGCAATTGACATTGAGCATCAAGCCAGTAAAATAAACTGGTTAAAAATCCACAGACCCTAAGTGCTGTTCTCACACTAGATAGAACACCTTATAGAGGATAAAAAGGCATCACCTTAAGGATTTCAACCAGACTGTGATTCCCCCCACTGAGTCAGCATTCTGCATAAGCAAACGTTCACCTGGCATAAAGTAGATAAAAAAGCATCATTGCAGACTTCTGGTCCCACCCTTGCACACTAAAGTAAAACTATCTCTTAAACTGGTGGGTGATTTCTGGATAATTCCCATGGGTTCTTTATTTTCAGGGGACAAAACCTGTGAGATTTAAGATTTAGGCATGATAAGAGAGAAAGACAAAGAGCTCATTTTCAAAATACTGTACTCATTCTTTGTCCTTCCAGCCCCTCAGCTTTTCTTTTTCTCTTCAATAGGCCATCTTCATAAATATGTCTGATTTTGTTACACTTTACTTACCACAATGTCTGCGGTGAATGAGTCACAATGTGCATTACCAAATACTGAAAGAGTCTAATTTTCCTAACCAATATCTATTTTTGAAATATAAAACTGCTTCTTATAATTTTTCCATAAATATCTAACTACTCTCAAAGCTCCCATTTAGGCTACAAATGCATCCATCAGTTTGTTAAAGAAAATTTGTATGACTTCCAACTATAAATTTGGAATACGCAATAAGCTTTAATAACTGTAAGATGATTTTCTTTTTTCCCTTTTAACAAAAGCTACTTATACCACAAGTAATACTTCAGGACACAATTTTTTTTTTTTTTTTAGTTTTAAAACAGAACTTTCTCTTCTTTCTCCACATAACATTCCCAGAAATCTTTTTGTTCTCTTTGAAAATATATATATGCATGAAAGTTTGAAGCCAGAGTCAGCATTAATGGTAGTCCCTGTTAATGCTCATTGAGTTAGCATAAACATGTAAATCCCCTTTTATAGATGTCTGGCTTTTCTTTATCCAAGACCAAAATAATCTACAAAGATAAGTAAGAGATCTATGTTCTTGATTTGCTTTCCAGGAGATAAGCCCTTGATATGTATTCCTCCTCTGAAAGATCAAAGATCATTCTTCAAACACTGGTTTCTCCCCTATCTTCCATCTAGCCTCAGATTTCTACAGTATCTTTCCCCCTCTGCTCATGTTCACTGAATTGCACCAAATAATGAATAATGATATTCTTCATAACTACTCTGATGACAACCTTCAGTGACAATGAAACAACAGGAGTATCGAGACACGAGAAACACGGTCTCCATGTTTATTTCCTGGTGAAGACCCCGTAACTGAGCATATGTTTGGAAATACTACTTGTGTGAGCACACACTGAACAATCACACATACCACCATGCTGCTCAGTGCCCATAGCCAAGGAAACCTGAAAATCAGTCTAGTGAAGATGAGACAGAGAGGATGGTTAATTCAAATAAATTACTAAACAGAAAACTTTTTTTAAAACCCACTTGCTAATATCTTGACTCTAAAACTGATTCCTTTTTAAAAGGTCCACTACAATAAAAGCCTGTTCCATGGTGAACTTTGAATCAGGAAGCCTTAGTACTGTATTTTTAACAGACAGAGCTTTTCTGTAATTACAAAGATGAAGACAGGAAAAAAGCCACATGATTTTGTAAAAGCAATCAATAAAAATATTATATATCAGTAAGAATATTGATACACAAAGTAATTGATGTATATTTACTTTTCATTTATAATAATTACCAGGCTAGTACAATATACATTATTATAACTTATGTTGTTAGATATATGCATAATGAACATGAAATGTAGAGCTTCTTAACATTAACATATATTAATCAAATATTAATTATGTACTAAGCACAATGATGATTAATTAATACACATGCTCATTTAATCCTTCCCACCCTATAAATTACTATATTATTAGTTCTAAGGTTGAAAACATCCTTAACTAGGTTAAAAATCTGCTTTAATTAAGAGACCGATTGTAAATCCCATAAAGACAATAATTTCTTCTTGGACTTTGTAATACTAACATTAATGTAAAAAAAATGGCAAATAACATCAGCTCAACAAATATCAGTTAAAGGAGCTATGAAAGTAAAGTAGATGGAGGAAGACAGTGAGATAACATAGGTAGGAAAAGAACTCAGAGTATACAACTGATGGAAAGACATGATCCTGACTCTCACATAAATTATAATTAAAATAGCAAGACAGGGCCTCCCTGGTGGTGCAGTGGGTTAAGCAACACACTATGAAGCAAACCGCAGCCACTGCAGCAGGAGTTCGATCCCTGCTGCTGGCCAGGGAGGGGACCCACATGGGGAGGCGGACCTCTCCTGCTGTGCCCCCTGCTCCCCTCAGCAGTGTACTTCCATTGATCTGCCTGTTCTGCTCCCTGCTCTTTCTCTGGTGAATCCTCTCACCCCCCACACCTCTGACCTGTACCCCAGTGCTTGTGTGCATAAATAAATAAATCTTGGAAAAATAAATAAATAAAATAGCAAGACAAAGTCCCTCAGAGGGTGTGATAACTATTATGACAACATACGTCTCAGAAGAGAAGAGGATAAATTCCAAATTAATCCAGAAGGTTAGGACAAGATTCCCAGAATATGTGGGCATTCAATGAGTTCTGAAAGACAGAGGATTTGTGGAAGAAGGATGTGCTCCAGAGTCCAAAGTTTTAAAGAGGTCAACTGGTAGAAGGCCAAAGCATGTCACTTAACGTATCACTGGCAACTTTAATGTTGAGTTTTTGGAGAATGCTGGGGAAAGAAGCCAGAGCTTACCATATTTACTATATAGAAAATACAGGATGAGGAAACTTGGTGTGAAGAAACGAAAAAAAAATGAAGGTGGAGGTTAGTCTCACTTTTTGAGGGGGGTGTGTGTGCATGTGTGTGTGCGCGTGCGCGCAAGCTCACATGTACAAGCATTTAATTTCAAAACAGGAAACTGAACATATATAAATGGTGAAGAATGAAGTGAGGAGTTTGGTAACTCAAGAGAAAGTCCTCATGGGGAATAAATTCCCTGGAAGTAGGAGGATGAAAATAATACAGACTGAGCCTAGCAAATAGACTTGATGATTAAATGATTATAGAGTCAGGTTGGCTTTAAAAGACATTTCCATAGAACAGTAGTGTGTGGGGTGTGTATAAGAGTGAGAGAGAGGGCGCACAGAGGCAGGGAACTAAGGCAAAAGACTGCAGCACTGTGAATATGTGGTATTAGGGGATGAGTTTCTCCTTTTTCTAGTTCTGTTACATTTAACAATAATTTCACTTCAACCAATGAATTCCTGACTTTTAAATGGTGCTAATAAACTTCTCTCAAAGTTTGTAATAAACGACATTTCTGAAAGCCCAGAAAATGGTTCAAAGAAAACGTTACCTTTTACTTTAATCTTTTCTAAATCTACAACAATAGACTATTTTTTGAAAATAAATTGTATAATGTCATGACCAAACAATGGGGGAAAGGAGAGTCTCTTTAACAAAGACTGCTGGGAAAACTGAACAGTCACATATAAAGAAATGAAGTTGAATCACTCTCTCTAATCCCTGACACAAAAGTAAATTCAAAATGCATTAAAAAGACTTAGATGTAAGACCTGCAACAATAAAGTATATAGAAGAATACACTGGTGATGTGTTTCATCACATTTGTCAAAGTAAGGCCTGGCTAATTTGAGCTTGACGTTACCAAAATTTCTATACATGCATGAATATCTATCTATCTACCTACCTACCTATCAATCTATCTAGACACACACATATACAGCGTTTTATGCATATAAATACACTATATATCACTATGTATAAAACAAAACTTACCTATACAATATTTTTAATTGATTTTTAATTCAAAGATAACATTGTATTACTTTCAGGAGTATAAAATACTGATTAAATATTTGTACATATTGCAGAATGACCACAGTAACTGTAGTTAACATCTGTTACTGTAGTTACAAATTTTTTAAAAAATAAAAACACAAAAAATTTAATATGACATTTCAGTTTCTCACTCATACATATTTTCAAACACCATTCTTTTGTGATGATGGATGGCTCTGTGGTTATATTAACCACAATGGATATTTAGAGTATTTCAAGTTTGGGCTATTATAAGTAATATTGTGACAAACATTCATCCACAAATTCTGATTCCTAAATCTCAATCTTTTTGTTTCAAATTGCTGAATAATGTACAGCGCTTAGGAGGATGAAACTGATTACACTTTCCTTCTGTGAATTATTCTTTCTAATAACTAACTAGAGAAGTTGAAATAATATGTGCAGAGCCACCAAAATATTTTAGGTGAGTTACAATAAATAGCAACAAGACCTCTAACATAATTCATTCACCTGCCAAGATCACCCCTTAAAAAGACACCGTTCTTATTTTTAAGACTGACCAATTTGAGATTTGAGACAATTTTTTAAAAATAAGGCTGATAGTGAAACTGAAAAAAGATAAAGCTCCCATTTTCTGAAGCCCCCAAAAACAGAGATGACATTAGCAACATTAGCAATAATTTCAGATCCCCAACAAGATTTTCAATCTTGAAAAACCTGAGATACATTCTAATGCTGAGAAACCACTGCTTCAACAGTCTCAATTACCACAGCCTTAAACATGGATGGGATTTGAAACTATCTCTGAGCTACTTTAGCAAATTTGAAAATTGTAAGAAAAACTAGTATTTCAGAGGCTAACAACAACAAAAATCCACCTTGAAATTCATAGCAGGGAACGCTGACTAGCCATATGGCAGAAGGTGCTACTCTGTACATGCTTCACTTATATTCTGAATTGAAACACTCTAGGGCCATGACATTCTTCTTAGAATTCTCCTGCCTAGTACATGTGTATCTTCCTCAGTACACATTGTCTCCTCCATAGTTAATTAGCAGCAGTCCCACTGATACCATAAATAAAGAACCTGAGAAAATCCAGGTAAGTGTCATTTCCCAAATTACAAAGGCAAGTTGTTAAAAAAAAAAAATGTACAGAAAACATAAAGATGAACTGTGGTTACTAACTGATTCTACAATGAAATAAATTAAGGACTTATTTTCTCCCTCTTATACCTAAACATGGAACTAAGAATGTAGTACAGTGCTCACAAGAATCTTTTAATTCCTCCACATTATTCTCAAAGATCCTCCCCAAGACAGAGAGACAGGCAGGCAGGCAGACACAGACACACAGACACAGACACACACACACACACACACACACACACAGTGGAAAGCAATGTTGTAAATGAATAAATTCTATCAAGTGACCCAGAGCAAATTTTTATTTATGACTAAGAATAATAATTTTCTCAGAAATTTTCTATGACATGAAAAGGCATTGTTATCAGAGGAATGTCTCTAGGAATTAACCTTCCATGTTGACCTCAAGAGATCTAATCATTAGTAATAAGTAATCATCTGTGCATTATCGTTTACAGATTGATAAAGTGCTGTAAAGTAAAGCTTGTCTTTAAAAGCACTGAGTCACTTAAATAAAAAGCAATATGTTTCACTTCTTCAGCTATATAAATATAGACTTGTATATATAAAAACAAGCATCATCCCACATTCACATATATATGGCATGGGCATATGAAGCGGATCGATGATGTTTATAGATGTCTATATGTATTTATACAGAGATATACATAGGCTCCCAAGCAAAATGTTCGTTGTTTTTAAATTCTCTGATTTTTGTTGGTAACAGTTATTTCTTGTTAACCACATAGTAAATAAAAGACTATCACATTATGTAAACCATGCAAAGCTGATTGAGTTACATTTTTTTCTGCTGAAAATCATATTCTGTGAATTTATAAATGAAGACACAACTTTTAAACAAAAACAGCATTAGCTATGAGCAAAGAACTGGTTAAACAAAATCTGATCATACAAAAAAAGCAACAGATAAGTTTAGAAGAATAACAGAGGAAAGCCTGTCACTCATTAGGCACAAATCATAATATAATTTCCTGAGATTGCTAAAGAGTTTTATTCCTATTGCTAGTTAACCATAAAATTTATGTAAAAAGATTTCATTCTGAAATCTATGCACTCATGAAGTCACTGTAGATTTGTAACATTTTTCGACTCAGTCTATTCTTTACAAGTCAGAGTCTAATTATGCAGTTTGTAGAATATCTAGGCCTTGATATCGTTTCCTTTGCTCAAATTTCTTTTTTGGCTTCTGCACTATGTCATAGAGACAAGACAGAGAGGGTCAGAAAAATAGTGACACTCCTATCAATCAGCACTGCTACTTACTAGGAATTCTAGAAGTGAGTTTATTTGAAGAGACTGAAGCAGCTGGTTAACAATTTTCCCCATGAAACAAAAATAAATGGAATTATCATCTCCTAACAATAGAGTATAACGTCATGCAAAAATTATGACAAATCAAATTCAAGCAGGAGAGGGAATATTTTTAGTATGGAAATAACTTTCTTGAAACAGTTACAGTAATAAAGAAATAATGAACTTAACTCATTACCTTAAAAGCACGTTATGTAAATGTTATCTCTTAGCTTCTAGTAAAGAATAACACTTTGATTTACATTTCATGCACTGCAATGACCTTAAATATAGTCATCAATAAGCCTCTTTACTGCTTTGCTAACCAAAAGCAAACTGTGCACATTAAGTCAAATTTCCTAACATAATATCTCCTTTCTCCCTTGTGTCTCCTCCTTACCCTATCTCTAAGAAAACCATACTGCAACTGTTGCCCTTTTCCTCATCTCTACTTCATTTCTCTAGCTTCCCCACTGAGATTTGACTGATGACAGTCATGTGCCTTTTGCTAGGGGCTCTACCAATGCCCTGAAAGATACAGGTTATTTTAATAACCCTTTTATCCTTGATAAAGTCTGACATACACAGCACTTATGAGATGCAATTAGCTTTATGACAATAAACATCTAGAGAAAAAAAATTTTAAACCTGTGAGGCATCAGGATATTATCCTCTTTTTTATAAAGGCTTATTTTTAAAGTAAGTTTCTAGAAGGCTAACTAGTCGAAGACTGCTACCTCCTGAACCAGAGTGACTAGACAGTGGTTTAAGCAAAAACATATCCCATTGTTCAGATTTAAGAGGCACCCAAGAGCAGTCAAACGCCAACTGCTACCATCTCCAATGCCAGGAAACGGAGGGAAGAGGTTGCGTTTCAGAGCCGACAAGCTCAAAGGAGAGGTATGAGGAGGAACTACTAGCAGGCTGATTTTAGAAATGTAGGGGGAAAATGAAAACAGGAAATAAATTGAGGTTGCCACAGTGATGATGGCAAGAACAAAAAGGACTAAATCCCTTCTTGCTCCATTAGTCTTCTAGTCATCCTTTAGTGCCTCCTATTGGCAGAAGTTAACAAGGAAATAGCTGGAAAAGAATAAAGGGTAGCCTAGCCCAGCCATCATGAAGAAAACAGAGGGGTGGGATTAAGCTTGCTAAAGTTCAACTTAAAAAATCAGGAGGGGACACTCTTTCAAAGGGAAACCAGGCTTTGAAAACCACTTTACCATACAAAAATTAAAAGTACATTTTAGAAAAGGTTACCTTCAATGTTACATGAAATACAATAGCTCTATAAAATAGATGGCAAGACAAAAGATTCAGGGAAATGTACAAGTAGATGATATAATAAGAAACACTAAGTAAAAATGTGTTGACAAAATCTCCGTGAAATTTTGTGGAAGATATGTCAGTGATATAGATGACAAATCTGAAAAGTTCTCTTAGAAGAAAAAGGAAAAGAACAAATAATAATAATTATTATTATTATAATGGGAGTACTAAAGATGAAGGCAAGAAATATAATTTACCATAAACACAGTCATCATTAATCATTAGGCATGAAAAACCAGAAATATTTTGGTAGACTAATTTAACACACCCTTCTAGTTCTACAGTGGACCTAATAGGTAAACATATTAGAAAATGAAAAGTAAATTAAAATGCACAATAAATACGCAATGAAAAATTTCAAATACTCATTTCAAATACTCAATGAAAAATTCCTCAATACATAATTTATTTAAATATGAAAGGAATGTAACAAATTTTAAGATACAGATACTATACTATTTCAGTACTGACCACAATAAACCTAGAAATCAGTTATGAACATTTTAAAGGACAAAAATGATAATGTCTTAGGAATTGAAATGACACTCCAAATTAGCTCTTGGGGGATTAAGAGGGAAATAAAGCTACTAACATGAACTATTTTGAAATTATTAACAAAAAGAAAATTATATATATCAACAGAATATATGGCATGCAAACAAATTAATAGTCTGATACAAATTCATAATCTGGGAAATAAAAAAAATGAAATAATTTAAAAAGTCAACTAATGGAAAAGGATTTTTACAAAACAGACTCATGAAAACCAAAAAGGTAATAAAATCTTGAAAAAAATATTGAAAATTAAAATAGTTAAGTAAATCCAAGAAACAATAAAATAAATGAACCTGAAAAAAAAAAAATCATCAACCATGAACGGGAAGGCAAATATATTGAAAGCAAAAGATTACATAACCAAAACTAAAAGCAAACTAATATAAAACTACATGTATATTTAAAATTGTGTATATATGTATAAATGAAGATTCCCTGGAAGTACAATTAACCACAACAATAAGTAACAATTAAAAGATAACTTTTATTTTCACCTTTTTATTTCTCAGAAACCATGAAGTGTTTTACAAGTATCTCCTTAAAGATACATTTTCATTTTTGGAAAGTAAATAGAGGAAATAATTTTTCCATGATAGCCATGCAAGACGAAATTTTTGTTCACGTAAGTATAAAATGAGAAATACCATCGATATTCGAACCCAATCGTTGTAGGACCATAACCATAGTTCAATGAAAATTTATATTTATATATTCCCTGAAATATCATTGAAATCAATCTTTTTAGTGATTACAAAGAAAAGATCGGCCATGCTCTTTTGCTGCGCTAACAACAAAAGGACGGAAGTGAGGTCCTGTGACACCACACTGAGTATATTAAAGAAAAAAAAGACTAATTTGCTTTGTGAAATATATAAAACAAGCATCTCTTTTACTGAATCATGCCCTTTTGGTCAAGAGTGCTTTTCTACACATTTTACAGCTATGTATTATTCTTACTTGGTATATGTCTATAACTACCTGGGGTAATAACAAACCAAGTGTTGCATTTGTGTTGAGTACACTATTCAAGATTCTTTCATGCATATTATCTAATTTTTATAAATAAAAAACATAAATTAAAAACTGAGTTATATAGGGCAAAACTAGAAAAACAGTAAGATTGTGGACCATTAGGTCCGCAATTGTTTTTTGTAGATATACTTTAAGTGAGCTTTTTGTGGTCAAGAAGGCTCATTATTGATTAGAATATATTACATAGATAAATCTATGTAATATAAAAAGGCAGCACTCTTTATCATTACAAAATAAAAATCTATTGATGAAGGACGGTCACAAGAAATGTGCTCACCACCCTGAGGCTAGATCTGGCTCTCAGCTGGATGCCAAAGACCCCCAGCACTACTGTGGTGGTCATTTGGCAACTATAGGCCAGAGAATAATTTCCCATCTGGTGTGCTGCTCTGAGGATCCCATTCAAGGACTAGTCTCTAAAAGTTTAAGAATAAAAAGTAACCAAAGAACTGTGAACAATGGTCAATTATCTAATTAGCATTTCAAAAGACAGTGATAAAAAGGAATAAAACTCTGAGGCCCACAACTCAAATGAACAGCTGTGTGTGACAAGATCAGTTAATTAAGGCTTCAGAACTTTTCCAGCCCATCTCCTTTCACCTTTCTCAGTCCCTTCTTTCCCTTCCTTTCCCTAGGTTTTCCTTCATCTCCCCCTTCTAGCTTTAAGAATGTAAGTATCTTTTACCATTCCTCTAGATATCTGCCTTACCTCTTACTTCCCACTCTTTTCTCTTACTCTGTCCTCTAATATAAAGCTTGCTTTCTAAATGATTGTTAGATTTGACATGATAAATATCTCTCTTGTTTTCTAAATAAACTTTTACATGCCCTGATAAATTTCAATCAAGTGAGTTTACATTTTAAATCTCTATCTAAAAAAAAAAAATCAAATGACTGCCTTATAATTCTATGTAATCTTTGAATATTTTTTTTCTTAAGAGCATATAAATAATAATATTCTTCCACTTCTGCTGGAGAAATATCATATTTTAAAGTTAAAGGTAAGATAGATGAGATCTGTGATTCCTCAATTTTACTTTGCTTTTTATTAAGCAAAAGTAAAATCTGGTAGATATCTGCAAAGTATTATTTTACAAAATCTCCAATATAATTCTGCAAAATACATATAATTAACACCATTTATAGATTAGAAAACTAGGTGTGGTGAAGTTAATAACTTCATTAAGTCATGAAAAATTGAGTTTTCAAACAGCTGCCTTTGGCACTAGAAGCCAAAGAGGTCCCCACCCTGTGCTATTCCCCATTAAAATGCATGATTAAAAGGCTAAAACTAGTTAGATTAACAATAAACCCAATCCCCAGACACCCCCCCCCAAAGCTTGTATATATAGTATACTACCCTCATTTATGCAAAAATGGAGTAACTGTTCATTTTTGCTTTGCCCTATGTGTTGAACCAAGAGTCTTAGTGAGTTTTTCTCTACAATGAGGCTCACCTCAGCTTCATGGACGAAAAAGTAGAGAAACAGAAAATGAGCTGTGGCTGCAGCTATTGATGATAAAGACCAAGCAAGGGTACTTATTTGAAGGAACAGTGATGCCTCTGTCAAGACTCCTGAGTCATAGGTTTCTGCTAAGATTTTTGTGTCCCTTATAGATATCAGCACTGACACTGGGTAGCTATCCATGACATCATTACAAATAGCGTTTTCAGTCAGTCATTTACACAATACTTTTGTATGTCATCAGTAATTCTGTCTGGACCTCCAGTGGACTCAATACTGTATCCACAGAAGCACAAAGAGGAAAAAACTGTACCCTACTTTAGGAAATATAAACCAAAATTTTCATCTATTTACTTACTTGTCCTTGTCTATCTAACAAGGGATCTGGCTGCTGGATAAAGGTTACTCTGCTTTCTCGTGCTTGGAACGCATTTCACTTCTATGTGAAGCCAGATCAGTGTTCGGGAGATCCATGGACTGATCCAAGGACATGAGATGTATTCTAGGGAAAGCCTAGAATTTTCTATCTAAAATGCTTGAAGTAATCCTGGGAAAAGCTGTTGTGGATCCTTGTGCCACTTTCACTCCTCAGGAGTGAAAGGCTTTGAGGCCTTCAGTTTAATTATGATCAGGCCAATTCTGTGGTCAGCTCTACCCCTAACACTGGCTCCTGATCATTCTTCTATGGCAGTGTGCCTTAACTTATGTAGGACCACAGACTTTGCAAACCTAAGAAACTCCACAGATATATTTAGGACCCCTCCCTCCATAAACCCCAAGTCAGGAATCCTTCTCCAGGCTCAATCCACAAGATGCTAGAACCAAACTACCCCAAGAAGCACCAAGAAACCCCAAGCTACCCCAAAAAATACACTTCACTCTTGAAACCTAGGGGAGGTGAAACTGCACAGCTTTCGGGCAAGTTGAACTGTTAGAGAAAGAGGCAATAAGGAGGAAAGAAGCTGACCACAGGCACGCATCTTCTTCCGCCAAACAGATGACAAAGTCACAATCATGAAGGTCCGCTCACTCATGAGAACCCTGATGGCAGTGCTAGACGCAGCAACCACATTCCCTTCACACACACGTCTACAAAACTGCAATGGTGGAGTTACCACCATCCTGGTGGTTCGAACAGGGAGGAGTTCATCTGAATCCTATGAGCAGGGAAAAGAGGGCCTCTAACAGTAACAGAATCTGGAAGTCTGGCCTGTGATAAAGTGAAAACATTGTTCTCTCCAGAAAGAAAGTCAGTAAGAAATTGCTTATATGAATACAAATGTTTCCCTTCAAAGAATGGGATATATTATGAGCAGATATCAGATTCATCTCTCTGGTTCTTCAGAGACCCACAAACATCAGTGGTGATTGGAATTCATCATCCTGGACAGCTTGGTGCAAACTCAACCAGATAACTCTCTAAACAGAATGAGTATGCGAGGCATTCCTTTGCTTTATTCAGGATACCAGCAATTAAGCAGCATGGCATGCACCTCAAAAGCACTCAAAAAACAAAAAAATGAATGCTAATAATGCTAAATGAATGAAATAAAGAAGTTGTTAAACAAAACTCCCTTTTGGAATACAGATGTTAAACCACCTCAGACCCCAACAAGTTTTACCTCCCCCAAATTTCTAATTGAGAGGTAAAATTAAAACAGCAAACAAAAAATTTGAATGAAGGCAAAAATAATTTTCTGGTATAAAAATGTTAGGTACAGACACACCCTCAATATAAACCAATTGCAGTAAGTCTGAATTAATTAAGCCCTGGCAGACCACAGTCAATTTAGAAGAAAATATGAAGAAGAGTAAGGTGTTTGTATCTGCTTGAAGACAACCTTGGAACAACTTTGCTGAATCTTTAGAAATCTGTTTCAAGAAAAGCCCAAAGCACATGACCACATGATTTCAATTAGCAGAGATTGAGAGCGTTAATGGAGAGAAATCTATCACACAAGACCACTACTTCTTGCATGGCAATTCCAAGAGCAAAGATTTAACTACTTTATGACTATAAAGTGTATGATATTCTGTGTACTCAAGAGTAAACGCATTTGAAGATGCTTATTACTAAGATGTGGGATACCTAGTGTTTGGTGAGAAAATTAGAATGGGGTAAAAATACAACTTCATTTAATACAAATGACTTTTAGAACTTCACTCTTCTCTTAAATATACCTGGACGCAGTCACCAGAATCCCATCCATTGCTATCCAGTGTGCACAGCCGAGAGATGGCTACTATCCTGTATGTTTCCATAGTCAACAGATCTGGGAAAATGCTATAATTAAAACTTTGCTCATAACCAACAACTATTCTTAAATTATATATTTTGCTTTATTAAAACATATTTATTTATACATACAAGAACTGGGGTACAGGCCAGAAGTGCAGGGATAATGGGTTCACCAGAGACAGAGTGGGAAACAAAACAGGTGGATCTACTGAAACACACTGCTGAGGGCAGCAGCAGGTAAGGCAGGAGAGGTCTGATGCATCATATGGGTCAGCTCTCTGGCCGGGGACCGGAATGAACTTGTGCTGCAGTGGCTGTGGATGCTTCATAGTGTGGTACTTAACCCCTTAAACCACCAGGGAAGCCCCAATTAATGATTTTTTAATCTTCCTGAGTCTAAGATCTATTAAGAACACATTTTTAACAATATGTAAAGACTATGTAATGGCACAAATTCAATCCTATGCACATCTAATAATCAAATTCCACAGAAATTCAACAACAGCAAAAACAAGCAACATAACTAATTGTAGCTAAATGTACATGTAGGACCCTAGACTAAATTTCTTTAAGAAATTATTACTGACTTTAAATTAAAAAAAAAAAATCTCTGAATTACCAATATGGGTTATTGTTCCAGTATCTACATTCACTCCCCTCCTACCCCAACGTTCTGATGTTTTGTTTTACTTAAAACCTCCTTTTTTGGGTTATTGCTCTCAGTATCTATTCACTTCCCTCTCCTCCCTCCTTCTTCCCCCCTTCTATATTCTTGTTTTACTTAAAACATTTTTCCTTGAATATAAACAAAAAGAACTCTCTAGAAAGTATGTGGCATTTACGTCTTAGTGCTTTATTCCTTAAAGACTTTCGATATTCTTACTAGTAAAACATTTAGCTCCCTAAGGAGAGTACTGAGTTTAGATTTTCTCACTATCTTAGGAGTAAATAGTTCCATCTTTCATTTTTATCATGGCATTTCATCCTTACTGGCATATAGTGTGAATTATTTTAATCTCTGACTTCTTTCTCTATAATGAAGAAGGGGACAGGGAAGGAGGAGGGAGAGAACAATATGGTCCTAATCATGATAAAACTTACTAGTCCTCACTAACTATGTCACATGATCAAGTTAGTTACACTGTGTATTCTTTTTTAAATAGAGAAAGCATTATACTTACATTATTGTTTTTAGATCAATTATCAAGGCAATCTTATGTCCTGCTGAGCTAACTTTCTGCAGGGTCTCTGAGTAAAATTATCACTGACACCAGGAACGAAAATATTAACAACCTGGGATGGCTATTGTAATACATTTCTAAGCTGAAGCAAATTGGCAATGTTTACTATTGAATGGAGAGGAGAGGCAGAATGGAGAGGACTTACACAGGATGCTAGAGAAAAGCAGGGGACATTTTAAACATCTAGAACATCTGACTGACCTCAACATTGCCATTTCTGTAGATTATTCTGTGACACTCCTTTTGTGGCACATATTCTAGAACTCAGACTTGCAAAAGAACATATCTAAAGAGCTTCAGGTTGCCAAGCACCCAGAAAAGGGAGACTGCTGATTCTGACATATTACGTTAATTTCTGAAGAACAAAAGGTTCAAACGTGACTACTCCAAGAATAGCAACACTAGGGAGCACAGAAAGATTGAGTAATGGGTTAGGGCAAAATGATCTGCCAATAAGAGGGAAAAACTTTCTCATCAAGATATTAAATAACTTTGCATCCAGTACTAACAAAAATGGAGTGGAAACTGTGGTAACATGTACAAAGACGGCCACCAACGAAGAACTGGGAATGAAACAGGTGACGAGAAGAAAGACTATTCTGAATCACAACTATGCTGTGCATCTTGGCTCTGTGCTCTTTAGGTTTATTTGCACACTCTTTTTAGAAAGAGTGGGGGCTGGGGATCCAAAGCGGATGAAAGAGTTATTTATGAACAGACGGGACACCAGGATGGGGTGGTAAGAAAGCTATGGAGGAGTGTCTGGACTTGTGGATAAAGGAAGAAGCAGACATATGGGGAAATCTATATAGAAGAAACAGAGAGAGTGAAGAAGAGGCTAAAACAGGCAGATGGCTGGACTGTAAAGGAATAGCATTATGCGGGGGCTCTAAAGAAAGGGAGGTGGCCCTGGGAGGGGGAACTAGCTAAGGGAAAAAGAGGGTCAGAAGGTGACTCCTTGGGAAGTTTTAAAAGTCGCAAAAATAAGATATGGATAAAAATATTTTAAAATATATTTTAAAAGCCAAGAGGGAACTAAAACAAGATGAAAAAAGATTCCTACTTAAAAAAAAAATACTCACATGAAAATAAGTGTTAAAATCAACAGCAAATGTTTTTGATAAAAGCATGAACAAATTATAACGAATAAAAACTAAAACTGTAGGGAAGGACCCGCTTAAACAGACACTCTATGAAACTATCAATAGATGCAAATGATACTCCCTGGGAACTTTTTGAATTGCATTTCTGAGGCAGATTCTGGGCTACATGAGCATCTTCTAAGTCTCTTGTAACTGTTAGCTTCCAACCCTAAAGGCAGGGGACTAAGTCTTATTGATCTTTTCACTCCCACTTCTTAGCATCATAGTTGGCATAAAGGATCCAATACAAGTTGACAATAGAAGAAAGATAACAATTAAAGCTTACTTTATGAGTTCAACAATGGCAGCAAATAAAATAAAGTTTACCAATTTATTTAAAGACACACACACACAGAGAAATACATATATATGTATATGTATACACATTTATCATATTAGGATAGTCTTTCTCTAATATGGTCACTACTATTGTTTTGATAGTAGTATATCAGAGCTAATATTCAGCAATTTTCTGTAATCAATAATCAGCAAATTAATATCTGTGCTTCCCTGTCTGTCATGTGAATGACTTTTCATCATCAGATGGTTTAGATATCAGTAAATCCTAGAAAAATCAAACATTTTCTTGGGTATGTTCTACTTTCAAACATTTATTAAGTAGTTCATTGGAATTTAAGAATAAAGGCCCTAGAGATAACCAATACAAACACATTTTGCTTAGTATGACAGATATTAGCTATGACTAATCAATATACTATATTCAAACAGAACATAACTGTTTATAAAGAAATTTTCATTTCTACTCCCTTTTCAAATAGAAAAACAACTGTGAATAATATGAAACTTGCTTAGGATGAAGATGTACCAAATTTTTATTTGATTAAATAGCTTGCTTCCAATGAATGATTTCAAAGTTGTCATTCATAAATTCAAACAAATAAGAAAATAACTAGGGTAGGCACAGGGAAGTAGACCACTTTTAACCACATAGTCTATACACCGTAGGCCCAGAATTGCCTAGCTTGTAATTCATAAAGTGAATCTTCAATAAACAATCATCAGCAATGATGAATTGTTAGGAACAGATTAAGGAGTCAACAATCATAATGTTCACATCCTCGCCACCAACACATCATTACTAGACTTCAGGTGCTTTCTGCTAATCATGCCAGGGTAACCCGGTTAATATTATCCTGGTGGGTATTTTGGGGGGCAGGGTGAGAAGGGAGGATCTTAGCTTCTCTTCCAAACCACTCTCTCCCAATGAAAGTGGGAACACAAAGGAGCTGACTTCTTTGGAGGACTGATGACCAGGAAGCTGGAAAAACAAAGGAAGACAGAAACTGACAACATGGCCACCTCTGATAAGTGCTGCTGGATGTAAGCTTATAAAGATTTGTCCAATTATTTCATTAGTTTGATATTTAGACAATGGAGATATCCAAGCATAACTAGATTATCCACACTGTAAGACTGCAGAAGAGGAAAAACCAGCTTAGAACTGTTAGTTCTGCTCTAATCCTAGGCTTATTATCCCATTTATGTACTCTGAGTACTATTCGCAAAAGGCAACCACTGTCCCATTCCTTCTCGAAAGAACCCACAGAAGTGTCATGATTATCTTGTATTTTTTTTACAATACTAGTGATTTGAGCACCAAATTGTAATTCAGATTCTATTGCCTCAACCAGTGAGCATGTCTCTAAAAATTCATGTGCCTTGATTTCCCTGTTTGTAAAATGGTGATACAATAACTGCTTTCTAAGAGGGTTGTAGTTAAAGATAAAATGTGTGTGGGGGGGGGAGAACACATGAGAAATCACTAACACCCTATAGCTGTGTAAATATTGCCATTTATCCCTGTGTGTTCCTTCCCATCCTACCCTCTTTCATCACAACTGAACAAGATGTGATGAAAAACAAAACATAACACCAGCAGGACTACATGTCAAACTGTATATAATATATTTCATGTTCAAAAATAAAAGAAAAGATGCCTCTGATTAAAATCTTCCCATCAACAAGTGCAAAAAAAGTTGCACACTAGACCAGCCTCCGCAGGAAGCATGCCGCTGCAGGGCACACGCGCCCCCCCACCCCCGGTCATTATTAAATGCAGGCACAGGTAAAGGACTCTGGCTTCTATCAAAGGGCACATCAAAGAGCAGATATGTACCCTCACATGTTTAGAATTGCTATAAAACCTGAAATTGCAAGATCAATGCAGCAGACCAAGGGGACCCATAAAGCCCAGAGGAAACCAGGGAGGGCAGGGGTCTACCCGGTTAATGTTATCCTGAGAAGGTGCATTCTCTGGGTACACAGCTGGACCCCATTAGTCTCTCAAGCTGCTCTCACGATCACCAAGCAGCCTCAGCCCCTAAAAGCTGCAAGTCTAAGCTGGAAATTCATGAGAAAGTATCCTAAAAGATAAGTTTCTTAAGACTTTCTCTAACCCTTTACTGTTTTTTCCCCCAGGAAACATTTAGGAAATTTTAACTATCAATCTCCATGTCAGAATTCCTATGGACCCCTTCCAATACACAGAAACAGTGCAAATAAAATGCTTAATGTAATGAACATTAAAAAAATCCCCTTAGCCTCAGTACTGATAATTTGCTGATGTCCAGAATGTGACATAACTACCCTTTTCATCACCATAGTTACATCTTCAATCGCGATATTCCTCCAGTTCTCAATGTGTCATCTCTCTTCATTCCTATGTTCCTTAACAAAATATTTGCTGGACACCTATTCTGCACTGTGCTAGTCCTGAGAGATGCAGTATCATACAAGACTTAGCTCTTATAGACCTTATGTGGGGGGTAGAAGAGCAAGGAGGGAAGAGACTCACAATAAATGAATGCATAAATAATTCCAGTATTAAGTGTCAGGAAGGAAAATCCAGCAGAGTGAAGGCACTGTGGATGCTTTACTGGGGAGAAGACACACAACTGAGGAAGTGCCGTGTATCCATGGAAGGGATGGTGGAATCGGCAACATGATCAGTTACTGCCCACTCTCTACTTCATGATCAGTTGCTGCACACTCTTCTCCCCTCACTGTCCCCTCTGGGTGGACTACAAGAATGTCCACCCAGATTTGTCCACTATTTGACAGAGCAAGGCTCAGCAGACAAAAGCAGGGACTTAAAAATGAGGCATTGCCTTCTTTCTTTCCCACAAGCTTACTGCTCTTTGTACAAACAAATCAGGACTCTTTTCAAATGAAATTTAAATTTCAGTTCTAACTAAAAGTCATATTTGGCAAGACTGTGAAATCTATCATATCTATAGCTTTTAAAAGAGCATGATGTGAACCTCAGATACATTATTACTAGATTAAAGATCTAATGTGAGTAGACTATATACTCACTATATGACATTCTGGAAAAGGCAAAACCAATGAAATAACAAAAAGTTAATTGTTCACCTCTAGGGAAGGTAAGGAGGAATTGAGAGCATTGAGGGTTTTTAATGCAGTGAAAACTCTGTAGGATATTAAAATGATAGACATATAAGCCATTGTGCAATTGTTCAAACCCATAAAATGTGTAACCAAAAAAATGTGCCTTAATATAAATTGCAGACTTTGGATGATTGTGATGTGAATGTGTAGGTTCAAATTTCAGAAGCAGGTTACCATTCTTGTGAGTGACAGTGATCAAGAGGGAGGTTGCACACATCTCGGGGTTGCAACATGGAGAGTCTGTGTACCTTTACCTCAATTTTGTTGTGAACCTAAAACTGCTCTAGAAAAAACTGAATCTTAAGTGATTTTACTTTATATTCATTCCTGTGAGCATGTGAACATGATAAAGTGGTGAATGCTTAAAAAATACTAACAGTGAGCACCTACTGCATGCAAATCTAGTGTATTTCATCCATTCTCACATCCAGTATGCACAAGGAATTCTTACCATCTCCATACAGATGAGAAAACTGGAGTTCTAGTCCATTCCTTGTGTTCCCTTGTGCTCACATTTCCTATAAAGGACCCTCTCCATAGCTAACTAACACTTTTTGGCTAAGCTGCAAGGTTCTAATCTGCATAGACACTGCACTGCATGAGAAACTGGGTCCCTAAGCAATCCACCAGAAACAGATTCAATGTGTGGCCTTTCAGGGCTGGTTTTCTGTTTTTCAACTACAGTGTGAGCTCTACTGGTGTGATAAAGTCATGAGTGAGCACACTCTTAGGGGGACTTAGCTTATGAAGACTGCACTTCTGCCACAAAATGTCAAGGTGGGAAGACCTTAGCAGTCTATGACAAATTCAAGTTTTACATTAAGTGAGAAAAGGAAGGTGTTGGGGGCATTCTTGTTTTAGTTAAGACATAAGCAAGAGATGGGGGAAGCAAATAAGTATGCATAAATTTTCAGAAGTGCCCTATTAGAAACAAAAGTAGGGTACATGCTGTTTTCTGATTTTTCTATGAAAGGAAGATAATTATATTACAAAATATTTAAAATTAGTTTCCTTATTCTCTTCATTGTGAATGCAACCAGCTCAATTGAGAACAGTGAGAATAAAAAAAAAAAAAAAAATGGAGGCAGATCCTAAAACTGAGAGCAAAATCATCTCCTTTTTGCTAAGACATACACTACTTGAGATAAAAATATGAAATAGAAGAGAGATAAAAATACAAAGTTATGTCTTGATCCAATTACTAGTTAGAGTGTTAAATTATTAGTTCAAGGCATTCTATGAATTTCAGCATTAAAAATCAGGAGGAAAATGGCTGTAAAACAACATGCACCTGGTCTTGATAATCGAATCTATAGCACTTTCAAGAAAGTAATATTTTGCATCTGGAAACAGTCCAATGACAAATGAGAACAAACCAGTAAATCCATAAGAGGATCTTAGTAAAAAGATTTATTTTAAAAATATATGTTTTTACTTTCTCAGTCAAGGATATAGTCTACTTAAAACTATACTTCATACTTTTTAAAAAGCAGACAAACCTGGCCAAAATGTAAAATAATTAAAGTTGCATTAGTTTTCATTACTCATGTTTGAGTACTTCCTAGACTATGAAATTATAGCATCTTCATGACCAAATACAAAAAAGTAAGATCAGTGCTAGTATTTTATTATGTTTTCCATATTAAGATTTTTAAGGACCTCAGAGAACATTTTAAGATGTCAGTTTTCTTCTATTGCTGACACAATTAAATGTGGACAAAAAGCATTCTTTAAGTCTCCCATCATAATTCTAGTTTCTGACTTGAAACCCTTGAAGGCAAAATATTATGGTATCAACTTTCACAAAACTGAAAACAAGTGCCCTGGCATTCTGGCCACACTACCTTCCTTTCTCAACTGTTTCCTTCCCTTTTTGCCTGGCCTTTTGAATTATGCACTATTATTAAAAGAAGATTCTTGTTCCCATAAAATAATAAAACGTGTGTGTTTATGCATGTGTGTTGAGGACTCTTTATGCAAGTTACTGCAGTGGCCAAAGAGCTTAAGAATTTTTTAAAGCCTTAAAAATGTAGAAGTTGCTTTTAGAGAGGCTGGAGGCCATTTTGTCACTTGCTGGACAGATCACTGAGGTCTGGACCCTTCCTATATAAGCACTCATGTTTCAGGGTGCTATGAGACTTATAAGGCCTGGAATGATGGATGGATTTTAATTAATGAAAATCCACTGCTCCTACAGTATATGGTGAGTTGCCCAAGTAAAATGGTTATCACCTGGTAGGCCCTCATTTGTGAGACTAGATTTAGAGTGCGTACATATGTCTTTAGTTCAAATCAAGAGAAAAAAGTCAAAGGTATTAAAAGAGATTGTGCTGCCACTTGTTCATTTGATTTGTATTACTGGTGAATGAGTATGCTACCATTTGCCTCTGTTTGCCTCATAGATGTCTACATAAAATCAATGTGAAGTGCATTGCTTAAGATTTTTCAGCCCTGTTACAGTAATATTAAATATAGTTCTAAAGTAGAATCCACCAGTAACCCCCCCACCAAACACACACACATACAAACACACACACACACACACCCTAACACAAGGAAAATAAGTCTTGAAGATGCTTGTAGATCTTGTCAAAGATAGAGGATGCTTGTCCTATAGCATGATCCAATAAGCCTAAAATTCTTTCACTGTCAGCCCCTTCCCCAATAAATTAACATACATAGATATGATCCAAATACATTAAAATGTTTCCCAATGAAAAATTCTGCCTACAACATCACAGTTGGTGCCTGGACCAGGAGACTAAATAGTAACAAAATTCTTGAAGGATTTCTTGGGCTCTGAAATGGATTCAAATCAAGGTGACAAGCTGTCTGACTGTACCGGGTTCTTTTAATATTGGTTATTCCACTAATACAACAGTGCCTTATCCTGAATTTTAAATTCAAAGTAAAGCAAGAGGAAGATCACAGCAATGTTAGGCAATGACCATTCAACAAACAGCAGATACAAAGATGGACACACATGTGTTTCCTGTCTTCTATAGAAGATTATATAACCATCTAAGAAGACTTCATAAATAAGGAAAGAATGAAAGTTCCGTTGTCTGATGGAAACTCCCCAGGTTCAGGAGACATTGCCCACTACATTCAGAAAAATCCTCAAAATATCCATGAAATAAAGGAGCACAGAAATGAAAGGGGTTTTAGTTTGAGTAACAGGGTGGTCCAAGATAATGATTTCTCTCTATTTTTAAGTTTTTTCACATCACTATGTTTTACTCAGGATGTGCATGTGTGCACATGCCTGTGTGTTTGTAAAACACATTTGATGAGAAAAAAACTTAAATACACCCCTAAACTCAAAAGGAATGAAATTCTAGAAGGAATTCATAGCCATAGTAGAAAACACACAATTGGAAACACATAACAGATCTGTGGGCCCTAGAGGATAAGGACTGGAGTTTTCATTTCTTCAGAGGGGCAGCTCCTACGACTCCTCCATGAAGTGAAGGGTTTGGGAAGGCTACTGACCGCAAGTCGTTGATTCAGGGAAGTGGCAAGGAAACATGTTCCTGGCAAGTGCTCTGGTGGCAAAAGAGTTGTCTGCCAGTCACCAAATCTCTAAGCATTTACCATGTTCACTTACAGTACTTAAATGTAGACCATTTGTATGGTTTGAGAACCCCAAGCCACAAAATTAATGTAAAAATTGACCCTACACCAAACTAACAAAACCACTTTCTAAGAACTCCTTCATAACCTAGAGCAATTGGGATTGCCATAGAAAACAAACACCCCCAAGGGAAAGATGAGCTCACAATCAAAACTTAGAAACACACACAAAGCAATTCACTGTGGAAGGGTCAAGAGTAAGATCCTGACAAAGAGAATGATTAAAGAAACTAAAAAGACAAATGACATTAAGTATTCTTAGAGGGGCTCTCCGGTGACACAGGGGTTAAAGTCTCAGCACTATCAAGCCATCACCAACCCCTGCAGCCTGTTTGGCCTTAGTTATATCCCTGGCCAGGGAGCTGACCCACAAGGCACAGCAGACCTCTCCTATCTCGCGCCACTGCTTCCCTCAGCAGTGTATCTCAGTAGATCCACCTGTTTTGCTCCCTACTCTTTCTCTTTCCCCTTTCCCGCCTCACACCTCAGGTGTACACCCCAGTTCTTAAATATATAAATATATTAAAATAAATCTTTAAAAAATAAATATTTCTAGAGACAACAGAAGAAACAGAAATCACAATGAAAGGACAATTTTGAAATGGAACCAAGTAGAACGATGAGAAAATATTTAGAATTTTTAGAAGATATAAACCCAGCACATTTGAAAATGCAGGAAAAAATTACTTAAAAATAGATATAGACATGGAAAACCCACAGTCTCCTGAAGAAAATAACCAAAAACCAAGATTAGAAAACTTTTCACACTATTTGTGACACCTCTCAAAGAGTAAATGGTTGTTCAATGTCTATCTTATACAATTCAATTTAATTAATGAACTTGATGACATTTATTTTAACAGCTTACAAGCATCGTCACTTATTTACAGGTCTCATGCTGGGAAAATGTATTTGCAATTGGGAGTTCGTTTGGTTTCTTTTTTTTGGTTACTTTATTATCTAATAAAACTTGTCCAGTTTGCTTAATTGATTTAATCATAATTTCTGAGCAATTATAACAGCTATTATTACCATAATTTGTAATAACTTAGAGAAATAAAGTTAGAGTAGAAATAAAGTTAATTTGTAATAAGTTAGAGAAATAAAGAAACTTTATTCTTCATATAGACAATTCGCTATATTAAGAAGTCAACAAATATACCCCTATTCCACAAGCATTAAGTCTGAGACATATAAAACTCTTATAAGTGTTTTTGGTCTTTCGAAATGTTCAAATTGTTTAACAGAGAAATGTAATGCAGAAAAACAAACTTTAAAATAAGACCTCCACTATTACTGAGATCATTGAGTGTGTGTGCACATGTGTGTAAGAAAAATACCTTTTTCACACAGTGAATTTCATAATATACTATTTGAAAACCACTGAATTTGAAAATGCTACCACATGAGTAATAACAGCAATGAAAAACTCCCCTACTGTCTTCCACAATCATTAAGAAAGAGATAAATTCCTGGTAAATGTTCTTTTCTTGATTTCATTATACACATTATTATCTTTAACATCATTTAACCTTTATATGGCATTTTACACTGCAAATTGCATTTTTAATGTATAATCACAAGTTTAACATTCCTATTTTAATGCTATTTCATATGTTATTCTAGTTCAGCTAATTTGATCAAAATCACTATAAATTAGAAAAGCATGATCATTTTGATGTGGTAGTCACAAAATATTTAATAACACAGAAACTTATAAGTATATTTAATAGGATTAGAATTTCTTATTATGTCTCTCAACTGAATAGTCTCAAGAATATTAAATTCTTTTCTCTTAATAAAAAAGTAATTTTAATGTTTCCATACTAGGTTTGGGATCATTATTAATCTGTCTTTTAAATGCTTATGTATATATATTCTAATCATACTTCTCAGAAACAAATCAGCAGTAAAAGTAAATTTTCAGGGTAAATAATTATATACTTTACAAAAAAATTATGAAAGATTAAGAAAGATAAGCTTATCTATTAATATCTCTGCTATAAAGCTAACAGTATTCTTACTAAATAATACAATTATGAAATAACTTATCTGCTTATTGGATCAAGATGGATCATAACATGCTCATCCCTGATTACTGGATCACACTCATCCCTTCTGTACTTATTTATCTCTTCAGCCATCTCAATATGTCAAAGGAAGAGAGAAAATGACATTATTTGACATAGACAAACCATTAGGTAATACAACCAGATACATTTCCACCTATGTTTGACTAAGAAAGACTAAGTCCAGCATTAATCTAGATTTAGATTTACTGCCACAGCACCAAATCAATTCCTGAATATAACCGAATATTGGTAGTTATTTAAAGATTCTGCAAGATTTTACACTTGAACATGAAGGAAGAGTTAAGTCTAGTATTTGGGCTTATCTATGAGTGCATCAAAATTAGTTTTTAAAATATGAACATATTAAATATTATTTTATTTCAATTATTTATTTCAAAATATACTGAAACAAAGTCTGAAAATGATAGCAAAGAGTTTCTTTATTTCTATAAGTTTCCATGAGTAGTTTCCACAAATGCCATGAATGGAGTGCTGAATATAAATACGTCAAATATCTATGTGAAATCTTCAAGGTTAATTTGCTTGACTATTAATTAAAACACATTATCTTCTTCATAGGAACAGGCAGTTGCATTAACAGAATCTTTGTATTTTATGTGTTTGGAATTACTTGTACTTATATTTCATTTTCAGATTTAAAAGAAATCTACAGGGCCTCCCTGATGGTGCAAAGGGTTGAGCACCACACTGTGGGGCTTCCACAGCCACTGCCCCTCGAGTTAGACCCTGGCCAGGGAGAGGACCCATGTGGCATAGCAGACCTCTCCTACCTTGCCTGCTACTCCCTTCAGCAGTGTATTTTAGTCGATCTGCCTGTTCTGCTCCCCACTCTCTGTCTCTGGTGAATCCTCTCACCTCCCTCCCAATCCCCAGCTCCTCTGGCGGGTACCCCAGCTCTTGTATGCATAAAGATTTTTTTAAAAAAAATGCAACACTTCACCAGTGAAAATAAAGCATACATTTACAAAAATGAACAATGATGTAATATATATAAAAATTATTATTAAAAAAAAGAGAAATGTACAAACCAGCAATCAAAATATACAATAAAAGAGATGCAAGTAGGTGTGGTAGACACCAAAGATGTGCTTCATATTTATTGTATGAATAAAAAAACCCTGCAAAATACTTCACCACTAATAATATTTGTTTATACAGACAACATAATGCGACAATGCTGTTTGATTTTCCAGCCATTTACATCTTAACCTTCCTATGGACAGAACAATGACCGACCAACACACACACACACACACACACACACCTTCCCATGTAATTTGTCACAATAGCATTGTGACTGTGTGCACTTTAGTTATGTAATTTTATGCATTTATGAAGGCAAATCCAATGGGAAATTTATGATACTTTGATCAACTTTATCACCATTTTAATCTGTAAAATATACTTTGAAAAAAATCAATAGATATAATTTTAATTATTATAGAAACAGTTGATTATAATGTACACAATTCATTACATACAACTTCTTAACTCTAAAGTTATGGTCTGTTCAGAATACACAAGTTGGAACAACATTTAAAAATTAAATCTCCCAAGTATTCTCCATTTGCTGTGCACTAAGCACTAAGCAGAGAGATAGACACATATTTTCTCCTTTAAAGTTCCCAGTGACCTTACCATTTTATAGAGACTCAACTAAACTCTTTTGCACACACCCATTATGTATGAAAGGAGATGAATCTGTATCTTCAGGACAAACAAGACAATGTATTGATAAAAAAAGTGGAAGGTCATGAGCTATGATGCCACATCCTACTGCTTTGCAGATTAGATAGTACTTAGCAGTACTATCTGCTATAGTGTGTGCTTCGATGTAAGTCAATTCAATCTTCCCAGCCTCACTTTTCTCAGATGTAAAATGGGTATAATGTCATATATAAGTCTGGGGGGATTAAAAGAGATTAAGTGAGATAATGGGCTGCCTTACTTATGCCTAGCCAGTGGCGTGCTGAGCAAAAATAAGGTCCCCCTTACCTTCTCCAACAAACATTACCTTTGACAATATACCATGAAAGTAAAATGCTCTCCTTTTCCATTAGAAAGCAGCAGAAATCAGCCATAGCCTGAATTCATCAAACTTGTCAAGCTGTTCAACGTCCATTATTCTTTTTTATTATATTTAAGGCACTTAAAATAATCTCTCAGTGATTTATTCTCCTTTTAACTAGATGCAGTAATTAGAATATCTTTTATGATACGGCAGAGTTTTCATTTCAGTGAAGGTGTGACTGTTTTAGAAAGCCACCGTTCACTGAAGAATATTACAACCCAGAAACTAACTGCTTTTATTCTCATTTTGAATAGAAGCACAAACAGAAAATGAAGAGGATACATAGTGTATTTCTATAGCTGAAAGATGAAAACGCTCAAGGATGCAGGAGCCAATAATTCCCAAAATACCTTTCATGAACTGAAAAACAGTTATGTATGTTGCCATGGCATTCAGCAAAATTAATACATTTGAAATTTGGATTATGTATGAAAAAAATTATGGCAAGGTTTTTTTCCTTCTCATAATGTTGGCATATAACCACTTTTTAAAAACCAGCCCAATATATATTCTCCAGAAGAAAAAAAATGAAGGACAGCAAAAGGTTCAACATATATTCAGGGTCAAAAGTCCATGCAGAAATGGTGGAGCATTACCTGCGCAGTGGGGGCTTCCTTCCCACCCGTTTACTGGCTAAGGAGGAGCTGAGTATCCACTGGCTCTGTCATTAGCTAGCTAGGTTAGCTTGCAGTAAAGAATTTAATTTCTCTAGGATTCAGTTTCCTCCACTGTAAAGTGATAACTTCAATGACAGTATTTATTAAGCACTTCCTGTGTGCAAGAACTGCTCTCAGCATGTTTACTCCTCATTTGATCTTCTCGTATTACTAGGAAGCACAGTACTGTCATTTGCCCAGTTTTGAGGAGAGGAAAATGAGCCACAGAGGGGTTCCATAACTCACTCAAGTGCCTGACTCCCCTGATCCACGAATATTGCCTAACTTCTTAAGGTCCCTCACAAGAGTAAAATCCCAAGATTCCATGCTTTCTCTTTGGCTGACTTTTTTTCAATTTCATTTCTTTAAGTTATCTGTTTCTCTCTCTGACCTCAATGTCTCTTAGGGTCCGATATTAATTAGACATTCATATGCAGTCCTACCACAGATGAGGGTCACATTCTGTATGTTATAAGCATGGACCTTTTGTAAGTAAATTCCTAAATTCCTGAATCTTTACGAAGCAGGTATGACTTACCTGTTGCCCTGGGGGCCATATTTAATACTTTAGAGAAACCAATATATACACCTACTAATCAACTGAAAAGGTTGAAATATGCAAGCAAAAATGATAGCAGCACTCAGAGAGATGGCAGAAGAGGGTTTTTTAGATAACACAAATCTCCACAGTAGGTATAATAAATTCCTTATTCTAGGTATAAATCATGGCAGGCATATGTGTGTGACAGTCAGAGGAGTAGAGTCATGACTATGAGCTGGGACGGATGCTAGAACCACCACGCTTAGGTTCAAATCTGACTTCAGTCAATCAAAAGCCCAGAACCCTGAAAAAATGACAAAGCCTCAGCGTTGTTCTTCAGTTTTCCTTATCTGCAACAGGTATATAATTATAGCCACAGACTCACAGCACAGTTGTAAGGTACACACAAGTTTCTATATGCAATGTGCTTGGAGCTGTGCGTGGTTCCTAACAAGTATCACCTAACTATGCAGTACTGCTATTGAGTATACAGGCACAAGTTAATACAAGTATATGTTGTTTCATCATTTATGGCCAGATAGTTTTGTATTCTAGTCAATCGCTAGGTACCAAGGAAATGAACCTTTGCTGTTAAAGTCAGTGCTAGTTGCCCCATTCATTTTTTTCATTTGCCCACTCAGTGAATATTACATAGCTTCTCCAGGCCAGACAATATGCCAGGAATAAAGGATACAACAATGTTTAGGGGAAACATGGGCTCTTCCTCTAAAGAACCTATGCTATAGAAAGCAAGACAGATGTTAAAACTAATTTCACCCTCGGATCATTTTTTAATAACTTAAAAATTCCATTCAGGACTGCATGTTGCCTATTGTGAATTTCTACTGTCTTTTTAAATGTGACCTCCTAAATAAAAAGATAGTCAACATTTTAAAATACAGATGTCAGAACAGGTATAACAACATCTTTTGTTTAATTAAATGTTTAAAAGCAACAAAGAGTCAGGATGAGCGGTACCAACAGACAATTCTATTATTAGCGTATTTGCAAAATCTGTGATATTTATAAAAATACCTTCATTGTAAGCATTAATAATAATAATGAGAGTGTCTAGGAAGCAAGTCTGTAGAGGATTACATTTCTATTTGTTCTGAAACAATAGGAGGGAAGGACCTAGATAAAGTATAAAAAAGAACAAAATCTAACTTTTTTAGACTCTAGAAATAAAGTTCCCCTCAAATTAACCAGATGCACAGCATGTTCCTATGATCAAGTATCAGCAACCAAAAGTAGGTGAGAAAAATAATAAATTTTCAGTTTTGAAGGCTGTAATAATATCACCATTATAATTCATCCCAATATATCAACACAGGCTTTACATTAACAGCCTTACTTTCAAAAATAGACATAGCACCACCACAGCATTTCATACTTCAGTGTTTGGAAAGAATGTCAGGGAAAGCTCCCAGCACGTGTTTCTATCAATCAGAGTAGTGAAGAAGGAAAAAATGGAGAAAAAGAAAGAATCAGAGAAAGAAAAGCCTAGATCCTGCATTGTGTGGGCTGAGGAAAGATCATGTTCCAGCTCCTAAGCAGAAACATTCTCCAAAGTTCCGTGCTGATTTCAGACGGATTCCCAACAGCTGTTGAATCACCAGTACTTTAAAACAGACAGAGCTTTACTACAAATCCTCTTTTACAGTTTTTAAACTTCAAACACCTTCTTTGCTAAGGCAAGGCAGACGGTACCACCATCTACAAATGGGCTTCAATTTAATTGCACTTTTTCTATTCGGTGTTATCAGTGTTGTCATTTAAAAATATGATGGCATAAAATAATATTCTCTGACAAGATTCCTACGAGGCTATGGTTGGGTGAATTTAAAAATCATATTATAAATTATTCTGTGAATACAATTTCTGTCAAACCAATATCGGGGCTTACATTTACACTAAAACATTTTGATGGGTCAGATTACACTGGCCAGTTGTTTTACAAAATGTATTAAAATTTCTACTTGTTTTGACATCTTGTAGAACTAGTGAATGTATAGCAATACAAGCAACACATCTAGGACTACCCTTACTGTCTATTTATACCCATTACATGAAGAATTTAAGGAATAGTGAAATGTCTAAGAAAGGAAGGTGGGAGGGGGGACAGGTGCAAACTTCCCTAACAAAGCCTCCTCTCCACCTTAACTTTCTAAGGCATTTAACATTACCTAGGTCATCTTTCTGATGCATTATTTGAAAGAGTTGAGAGAAAACTTTTGACCAGGGAAAATTAAGCCAAAAGAGGCTGAAAAACAATGCTATAAAATCCTTGCTCTGTTGACCTGCTGCTCTGGTCCCAGATCTCTTTGAAAAACAAACTGCTATTTGTGCAATGATTGGGTGATGTATAAAAACAAGGATGTGGATATAAAATAACAACTCTGTTTTATCAATTTAGACCAGAATTTAAATTCCCATCAAATGTTATAGCACTTGCATTCTTCGCCATGAAATTGGGAGCTGAACAAAGTTTTGTGACCCCACTGTCCCCATTTTAAGACCCAGGCAATCTTCTGTGTATTCAGATGAACCTCTTATTCTGTTCAGTGTTGCTTTAAAATGTGAATATGTAAAACTTAGGTTAAGATTTGAATCCCAATTTCTTGAAATAGAAAATGTGTGAAAATGATTTGCTGGGCAAATTGTGCTTAGTTTATTTTAATGATTAACATGTGGATTTACCGCTTTGTTTTCTTACAGTTCTGAAAAGGAATTCCTGGGAGGAAGACACTCCATCTAGGTGGTAATCCTCATTTAGGTGGTAATCTCTAAACTGTGGTCAGCAACTTAAATGATTTGTAAAATAATTAGATTCTGTAGGCGCATAGGGATCTTGCCCAGGAATGGAGTCAGAATAATTTATTCTTTCTGGTTCCTGGTGGCATGCTAGCATATGCTGAATAAATTTTGACCTGAATGCTTACACTGTCCTCCATTCTGATTCCTCTTGCAAATTTCAAGGATATCTTTTTTACTCAGTCTAAAAACTATTAAATGAATTGTGAAACTACCTTCTGCCCCTTGCAATAAACTGTTAGCTGACTCCTGGCCAGGATGACTCTTTCCAAAACCAAGGACTATAATCAGAGAAAAATCAAGTATAATAAATCATGCATTTTTCTAAGAGGGTGAATTCTTAACTGTGGAAACTCTAGGTTTCCAGAAGTAAATACTCTTCATTGCAGGGCCACTGATGTCAGAACGTTTAACTTGAAGCACTTGCTGGGATGTACATATTCTCCAAGTCCAATGTGTATATTTTTCTAGAAACGTTTATCTTCTAGAAACATCAGGAAAATCACTCTTTTGTAATTTTTGTCTCTAATAGTATATAAAATGAAGTAAGTTCAGTGCTACAATAGAAAAACTGTTTTAATAATGATTTTAACAGCTTCCTCTTACATAGTAGCACCCAACTTGGTTGTTATTTTCTCTCACTTCATTATTTAAAAATTTGTTTCTCTGGACTCCTTAATGACAGTAATTTTATAAGTCATATAGCCTTGGTCTCACTACCCTTACAGCCACTATTTATGCCAATTTCTGAGTCCTTTTTTCACCTCCAACAATATGTTTCCCCTTGTTGATTAGGACCACGGGACCCAGTGGCTGTATTTTAGCAAGCTGCAGTTAATTTAGTAGTTACAAATATTTCAGTTTCAGGATCTTCTTGGGTAAAATTACACAGGCCAGAAATTTGGTCTTGTGTGTGTATAGTAAAGTGCCACGTATACTGACTGTGTTATATAAATAATGAAAATTAAATTACAGGATTTTAGGGACACATTCCAAACAATTCATTTTACTGCCAACTACACTGGGCTCATGACCAGCTGTGGAGAAAAGAATGTCCCCCTCCTCTTAAATCTTTATGTATCCCTTTTCATTGATTCCAATAAAAACCGATTGAATTTGGTATCTGTTATGCCCAACTTTTTAAAATATCTGAATCAAAATCATTATGTTTATCCCAAACCCTTTTTGTTTAATGTTTAGCTCGGCATGGCTTTGAATAGCATGTCCATTTTCTCCTCACTTCCATGAAATCAAAATGCCAGTGTCAAAAGCATCGTCTTTAATGTCATTCTTTCAAACACCTCAAAAATCAACCTCTGGCTCATTATATGGTACATATAAACAATCACTGCTAATATTTTTAGTGTGGTACTGTGGTTAGTGCTTTATATGAATTAGTATTTATTCCACACAAATCCATAATTACTGACACCCACTATTAATCTTGCCATTTTACAGATGAGCAAACTGAGATTCAGACAAGTAAATTAACTTCTCCAATGTCACTCAGCTGGTAAATGCAAAGGCCAAGCTTTGAACTTCACAGTCTAACACTGGAATACAGGTACTTCACATCACTACCAACCCGTATCAGGAATAGTCCACAGTTCTTCTGTTTCCAATCTCCACAAGAAACTTTCCAACATAACTTTGACTTTACTGTTCTTTACCTCTGGAGTGTTTTTCACTGTCTCATCTGCACATAGATTAACCTAATACCACACAATTGCTACGTTATTTTCCTCAATTTATTTAAAATATACTTCAGAATATAATCCTCCTCTAAAGCTTATAGAAAGGAAGGCATGAGGAAAGTCAGATTTAAAAGAAAAAGCACACAGGAAACAAAACAAAACAAAGCCAAAAGACAAACTCCTAGCTTCCATGTTCTCTAGCAAAACATGAAAAACTGTATTTTCTATGCTGCATTAAGTCCTAGAGTGTTAGACTAAACAACATCATATGGCAATCACCATATTCAGTCAGCTCTTAGGAAGTTCCTGGTGACATACAAATAACTGAAATTCAAAGGCAATTCTTCAACACACTTTACTTCAACAATCATTTACTGAGGGTTTTGTACATGCAGAGACTCCTCTACTTAGTTCTTTCAAATATCTTATCCTATTCGATCTAGTATCCCTATGATTTCATTGTATCCATGTTTTTATTTTTTAAATAGCAGAGTGACTTGCACTAGTACACACTCAAAAATGATGGTGAAAATTAAATGAAGATTAATTTCTGTTACATAGAACACAGCTTATGAATAAAATCAAAGTCACTAATATATTAAAAATAATTTAGGCTTACTCTCGTCATTTATGATATGGAAAAGACTTATGCTTATCTTAGAAAATTAACTACTACATTATTTGTCAGCCCCATAGTTAATTTACTTTAAAATAAATTAATTACTGACTTGTGACCAATTTGTCACATGCTAAAGAGGCATTTCCTGAGTAATTTCATTCAGGCTACCAATGCCACCTTTAAGCTTTGTTTTTTGAATCAACAACAAAAAAGTCCAGGTTACAGAACATGCCAGGGATGAACCTGAAAACAATGCAGAAATGAAACATACTGTACCAGTAATACTGTTTTATACATCACTTCATGGGCAAAATGCCACTAACTGGATGGCTGCAGTTCAATTGACGTGTTCTACTGCCATGACAAACAGCTGCAGAGCCCGAGACTGAACTGCAGCCTCTCCATTGAAGCTCATTTCATCCATTGTTACTCATAATATGATCTAAAGGAACACTTACAGGATCTCATAGAAAGTTTAAATGTTGTTTGATGAGAGTCATTAGATATTTAAATCAGAAACAAATGGCATAGCAAGAGAAGCAATCACAGCACACGCAGAGTAGAGTACAAAACTTGCAGGGCATTCTCTCTACTTATTCACTGCTCATGTATCACTCATGTATATCATATTAAGAACACAAGAAACAGAAGAGGAAACAACCATAGAGGGTCAAATCCTGTTTCAGGCATACATTTTTTCACCCAAAGAATTTCCAATTTAGTAACTAGAAAGGAATATGAGAAGACATGGATATGTCATATAAAAAGACATTTTTACAAGAGCAACTCAGAGACATCAGTTAAATTCCACACTTGCCATTAGCCAAAGCCTTTGGGTAATTCTGAAAAAAATAATGTCACAAATGTCTTCATTTGTGGTGGTTTTGTTGTTTGGACTTTATATGGGCAACAATGTTTGCTTCTAATAAACTCTTAAGATGGAGATTCTCATATTTAACAATACAGAATAGAGGAGGAGGAGGAGGAGGAGGAGCATGGACTGCATGATGACTGGAACTTCTGCAAATACACCCTTCAATATCCAAGAGCAATGCTCTAAAATCGTGTTTTTTATCTGGGTACAGAGAAAGGGTGTCCTGGAAAACACAATGACAGTTAACCATCAAACAGTAGATGGCTTCCTGAGTGTCATTTCATGTATATTTTTGTACCATCATGCAAATAAATTTCAAGTTTTGGGTGAAAACTTTTAGCCAGGTTCCCAAACACCCTGTGTTTATGTCTTTACTTTCTCTTTTTGGTTTAGGTGGAAAAGTTTACAAAGCTCTACAATCTATTTTGTACGTACTGGATCAGTAAACATCAAGAATGTGTAGAACAGTCTATCATAATATTCAAGGTTTTGGGTGTGGTAAAGCAGTGGTTGTCCCCAGCATATTTATATAGTATCAAAACTAAAAAAGTATTAAATATAGGATTCTTAAAGTAGTCATCATGGAATCCCATATAAACTATATTAAATATGCAAGTCTTAAAGCATGCATCACAAAAGTTGAAAATATTATAATCTTAGAAAATATTGAGCTCAATCCAGTAGAAGTCTTTTTATGTTTAGTTTATATTAAGAGAAATTAAAAGCAAAGAGAGATGGTCTTCTCAAGAAAAGAAAGGGGGATGGTGGGAGGGTAGGAGGTGAAGGGAGGAGGTGAAATGGGAGGAAGGAAGGACAGTAAAGGAAGGAAGGGAGGGAGTAAAAAAGGGAGGGAGAACAGTAGATAGATCTGATCTCAAAGCATTAAAAATATGTTCATCATTTAAAAAAATTATTAAAAATATGTATTTAAAGAAAATTATCTAATATAAAAATAAAGGATTCATTGGTGTAGAATTTTTAAAAAAGGTTTTATAGAACAGCTTTAATGAGTGAAATTTAAAGTCATCACAGTATACCGAGAAGACAGAACCCTAATTCCACTTTAAAGGATTATAAATGTTATACATTAGACTCTTGTGGGTAATGAATGTAATTACATTTTATACTTAACTATCTCAGTAAAATTCAGAATGCAGTTTTCTATTATTTTAATTTTAGTGTGGAATAAAGTTGAGGGGAGAAAACAGACTATTTGGGGAGATGGGAAAATGTGTAAGAAAACTGTATTACCAGTTTTACTAATGAAGGTACACACTGAATTCTAACTTGCCTGTAAGTTCCTCCATGGCTGTATTCAGTGGACATAATGGCTTCTCCCCTTTCAATCCTACGGTATTTATAATTCTTGTACTTTTAAAAAATATTTTGCTGTATATTCATGTGTACTCCATTTTAAATTAGGCAAGTCACAAAAAAGATCTTTCTGAACGTGACTTCTCATTTGTAAAATTGAAATACTCAAACTATTTTTGAGTGGCTAAAATAATTAAAAATATACTGTGACAGGACCTGGAAATTTAATAAAAAGCATGGTTATTATCATATTCTTCTTTGAAGAAGTCAAAAAGGCAGCCAAGTGCAGTACTGCATGCACAACTCTAGGGAGTACCTTATGGGGCCCTAGTACTACCTGGAATCTCATCTGGCTCCAGAGAAAACAGTCACATACATATAATCCTCAATAATGGTTTGTGAAACCCAAATGAATTCTAAAAACACAAAAGAAATTAAACCCAAATTTTAATATGAAACAGTTTAAATTAGTCAACAAATAGTAAAAGTCTGACAATCAAAAATCTAATGAATGACAGGGATCAAAGCAGGGTTTCTTTCCCTTTATTTAATCCAAAACTACTTTGGTTTAATAGCTTTAACTGCAGGTAATTTTTTTTCCTGATGCAAAGGAAAAAAATGTTATTTCCTGATGCAGCTACACATATGTCCATTATGTTTAAATAATTCACATGCAAAAAGATGTTTTTAAGAGCCAGCTCTCCTTTCCATTTCCTTTTCAAAAATGTTTTGTCCTTTCACGAACTTTAGAGGTAAGCAATTGACTAAATTAATCAGCATGTGTTACTGGGATAACAATAATTCGTTAAACCTGGAAACTCACCTCAGAAAATACAACTGTAAAAATGTGAAAACATCATCCTACAAGTTCAAACAATTCGAATACTAAAAAGAAAGCTGCCTACCCAGCCAGCGAAAGCCATCAGTTTGACTACCTGAGCTAGATGCGACTCTCCAGTCGACTGAGAAGTTTTTAAATTAATTTGGTCACCACTGTATCCATATATCCTGGGCACAAAACATAGTAATTCAACTTAGATGGCTAAAAATCATAAACTGGTAATATTTTCAGAAATTTGACTTCTATCTTATAGAAAAATTTTTGGAGTAGAGAGTTGATTTGACAGTACTGGTGCTGCAGATTTGCAAGAGCTATGAACATTAAATACACTACAAAATGTAGTCCTTCAACCACCTGCCCACTGAATATTTTATGTATATTGTGTGTGTTCTCATAAAAATTGTTGTTATCCAATTCCTTCAACTGCCAGAATTAAAGCCATAAAACTCCCAGTTAAAACTGAGGTAGAGAAAAGTCCCTAATCCTTCCTTCTCAATATGTTATATCAAATGTCTTTTGGTAACTGCATTAGAAAGCAATTACAGCTTAATAGCTGTCTAAATCCATTATCAGTGTACATTTAACCTTTCAATATTTAAAGATAATATTTAATTTGAGCAAATTAATGGACTGCCTGTGAGACCAAATACATCTATTTAGTCTTTCTGGTTTTCCATCAAAGATATTTCTCTTCAGAGACTGGGTCTTGTGACAATAAGTCTGGTAAAAATGGAGTTCCTTCTATTTGTAGTTTAAACAGATATTAATAAATGAGAGGCCAAGCTAACCCCAAATGACAAGTAATGTCCTTATTAACTGCATGTGTCTTCCACCATTAACAAAGCTGCTTTTAATTCCTTGCAGATTAATTTGTATCATTAATAGTTAAGTGAGTTTATATACCTTTATCTTTCATTGTGATTTTTTTCAAATTGTTTAACCTCTTTGACTTTAAAAGGACTGAATGATTTTCTAGAATAAAATTTTTTCTACAATGCTCTGCATTTCATATCCCCCATTCAAGTATAATAATATTTGAGAATTAGGATAACTGCTTTAGTGTCTCAGTTATATTTTGAGACTAGATCAATGGGCAAAAATGCCACTGTAAAAAGAAAGTTTCAAAAAAGCACAATTTTCCAATAGTATTATTCTAATAAATGCAAATAAATAAGGTACTACATCCAATAGTATTCTAATAAATGCAAATAAGGTATTACATTAATAATAGGAGGCACTCAACAATCAGTAAGAAATTCTTCAGCTGAACTGTCAAGACGTAAAGCCCATTGCATTGAGAATTTCAAAGGAAACTTTTTCCATAGTGCACTAAATACACACATCCAAATTACTGTTCTTTTTAAAATAAAAGTTAAAATCATCACGTTGCTCATTAAAATAAAATTACTGAATCATCTCATTTCATTCCTGTTTTTCAATTCGAGTGCACTACCATCTGCAAGTATGAAAAACAGAGAATTTTGTTGACATCTTAGTTACATTTTGACAGGTTAAAACAATTTTAGTATGAATAAAGTACTTTAAGAATAATTCAAAATTTAGCTTGTCCCTGACACTAATGCTCTCACTCCAAACTTGATGTGGACCGTGTGGTGTCTGAGCTCAGGAATAATTTCCTCATCCTTCAAGAGCACTGGTCTCTATCACACTCTACTTATAATGAATCTTCCATCCCCAAAGGCCAAAGGACCCATCAAACTCTGTGTAAATGTACTAATCTTGTTGAGTCCAACATTTTCTTCCTTAAAAGTTTCTATCAGCCTGGTTTTTACTACAGTCATTATCTAAGTCAATCATTAAGAGAATGAAATGTATAAGCTGCCCCAAAGCTAACATTTTAAAAAAATAGGAATATAATGATAGTTGCACTCTTAATTGTACTTTCTTATGGTACGATTAGAATGCTAAACAATCCAAAACATATTTAAAATGATTATAACTGTCACCAAATTTTTATTATGTAGAGTTTCAAAAAATACTACATATAAAGAGAATACCTTTATTTTAGCTATATAGGAAATCCATAGCTCAAAAATGTAAAATACAAATTTCTCTTTGAAAATAGAACATTCCTATGAAAACTTTCATAAGCCAAAGCAGCATAAAATGAAGGAGCAATTAACATTAATGTATATGGAAAATGTTTCCAGTCTACCCAGACTCAAAAAGTAAGCTAACAAATAATACCAAATGACACAAAAGTAACATATAAGCAAAGTAAGAATGGCATTAATTCATTCACAGCCCACTGGGTAAGTAACAGTATTAAGTAGCTCCCAGGAAAGGGGCTAGGTGGTGCCAATCTGGCCATTCAGTGTGTCTCTTGGCCAGTCTGTTTCCAAAAAAAAATGTTAATATTTTTGCTTTTTGCCTCTTATCATAGAAGGAAAAACCCTGTGAATTTCTTTTGGTTAGTGAAACAGGTAATAATAAAGGACTGTCATAAAAGCAAAGTAGCATAATGCAAACTTTCAAAAAGTAGGAAATACCTGTTAATGAAAAAAGATTATACATTTGGAAGTCTCACACACACACCATAGTATTTGATGCCCTCCCCACTTCTACTCAGGTAGCCACTTTGATTCTTGTAATTTTTCAAATGCAAATACAATAAATATAATAATATAAATGCATACTCCTATTTCTCGCCTTTTTACATACAAGGCAAACTGCCACTTTCTACACTGACATATCCAGACTGAACTATTACTTTAATTGGGGATATTAAAAAAGTTATAGGAGCTGGTGGAAACTTAAATTTCCAAACAAAACGTATAATTTCCATATCAACAACAATTATAGTTGTATGGTTGCCCTATATGTTTCAAATCTGAATACAAAGGAAAAGTCTTCATTAGCCAGAAAAAAGTAAGGGTACTGACTAAGACATTTACACTTGAATCTTTTAGTTGAAGATTTCCCACTTAAGTTTTTATTGAAAATGGAAGGTAATCAAATAATAACCATTAAAAATAGAGCTCCCAAGTTATATATCTATACAATCAACAAAATAATCCAGAATAATGTATTCCCACACAAAGCCTAAGAATTCCCTAGAGAGAAAATAACGTAGTCACACATCCTTAGGTCACAAAAAGTATATGGATTTGCCTGAGAGTTCTTTTTTTTTTTAAAGATTTATTTATTTATGCATACAAGCACTGGGGTAGAGGTCAGAGATGGGGGGGGGGAGGGCAGTGAGAGGATTCACCAGAGAGCTGGGAGCAGAACAGACAGATCAACAGAAGTACACTGCTGAGGGGAGCAGCAGGTGAGGCAGGAGAGGTCTGCCGCTCCATGTGGGTCCCCTCCCTGGCTGGCAGCAGGGATCGAACTCATGCTGCAGTGGCTGAGGTCTGCTTCATAATGCGTTGCTTAACCCACTGCGCCACCAGGGAGGCCCCTTTTTTTCTTAATAAATGACTTTAAGTCAACCAAAACAAGAATTAAATATTGATTCATTAAAGTCCTGATTGTTTACTACTATAGTCATTTTAGTAAAGGTTCCCTTAAAAGAGAAAATTGGACATTTCTCTTTGAAAGGACGTGCTATGCTTATGTAGATAACTTCTATGAGACACAACTAGATTTTATTTCTATTATTTAAAAAAGTAACCTAAACACATTCTAATATTCATATTCCCAGACTAGGAAACCGGTTGCCCACTTGACTCTTTAAAAAACTAGGCAGGAAAGGAGAAGGTCAGAAGATGCATAATTTTTTGAAAGGATGGAAATAATTTCATTGACTAGAGATTTCATGATAAATAAAAAGTGTGTGTTGTATGTATTTCCTCTACCTAAAAAAGGAAGTATTAGTAGCATCATCAAAGCAGCTACCAACATAAGCCAAACACTAGGCATTCACCTATGAGATTGTCAACATCAAAGCCAAATAGAATGAGTTCCCCAAAGCAAAAGAAAAAGTAATTGTTAGTTAGACTTCCGCTTGTGGCCACCAGAAATGTTACCTTAATTTGGCCTTAATGACCTATAATCACTTTTACCATATGGCTTTTAAGACTGCTATTATTCAGCTTGATCTATGGATATAATGGAGCAGAACAGAACTGTGGGTATAATTAAAATAAGTTCCTGTAAAAGTGGAATGTGTAGTACATTGCTAATGTGTAAATGACTAAATAACCTAATTAGGTGAAATGAAGTGCACTTATAACCACAGATACTTACACCAAATCATGATAATATTGTGTATATGAATATATTCTTTAAAAAAATGTTTATTAACCAAACAGTAGGGCAAAGAAATACAAAGGGACTAAGGCCTATAAAATTAACCATGGTTAACAATGACTTCTGAATATAAACCGACAAGATAAAAACCTAAATTATTTCTAGCTGTCATTACTAGTATTATGGGATTATTTTTCTTTTTAAAAAAAGTTGATTTGGTAGCAATTAAATATAGGCTCAACCTAGTACCTGGATTTTGAAGCCAAAGTTTTATTGTTGACACAAAAGCTTTTATACTGATAATCCAGAGACTAAGAGGCAGATGATTTCTGAAATCTCCATACACAGCCTGAGAATTAAAAATTATACTTGAGGATAGTTTTGTAATAAACCCCTTTGTTGGTCTGGATTTTGCCATTCCATAAATGTAAACAAACATGCCATATGATTGCAAAGAAGCACCTTTCTGGTTGTACCAGGAAAAACACGAGTGTTAAAATTGACCCAAAAAGGTTGCTTCCTGAAGCAAGATAAAGAAGCAGACAAGCACAGCAGGAAGAGTGTGCGATGCACATGTGGAGCCTTGATTCAAAACACAGCTGCTGGATCTAATTTTAGGCCAACTGGCCTTGTCAGTGTCTCTTAACAAGGAAAATTTCCCCACTGACTATTAGAAGCTGTTAAAAAAAAAAAAAGCACATAATAATATTCATTAGTTAACTTATCTACACCACTGCTGCTGTTTTATACAGAAAATATGTAATGAAACTTATCACTGAGAAGAGCTCAGCCAGTCCTGTGAAGGGTATTTGCAGTTAAGGAAGTTTTATTCCAAAAAGAGGAGCCATGAAGAGCCAGCAATACATGGGCCCATGTAGACATTCATTCAATTAAGGAAGGCTGTTCACATGTTCCATGAAGGAATTAAAGTACATGTGTAAGCTCTGTATATAAACATACAGAATAAAATTATGGATTTTTTACAACCTTAGTAACAGTATCAATTGCTAATATTTATTGAGCTCCCACTGCATGTGAACCCAGGGCTGTGTTTTACTTGGAAGAGCTCATCTGACCCTCTCAACACTATGAGGTATATCCTCTGAGTAGCTCTCTTGTACAGGTAAAAAAACAGGCTATGCAGTCACATCAGCATTTATACACTAGAGACGTGTGGGGCCTCCCTGGTGGCACAAGAGTTGAGCACAGGAATGTGGGGCTTCCACAGCCAATACAGCATGAATTCAATCCCCTGCCAGGGAGGGGACCCACATGGTATAGCAAACTTCTCCAGCCTCACCCGCTGCTCCCCTTTGCAGTGTATTTCAGTGGATCAGCCTGTTCTACTCCCCACTCTGTCTCTGGTGAATCTTCTCACCTCCCTCCCAACACCCCGCTCCTCTGGCCTGTATCCCAGTTCTTGTATGGATAAATAAGTAAAATCTTAAAAAATATATACAGATGTGTGGATATTTACTAAGAAGTTCCCTCTGACTTTGTTTTACCATCTCTTCAAGGAAATTATAAATATAAAAGTTTCAGCATAACTCCACATAACCTGACTCTTTAGTGAATGAAATAAGACTCTAAGCTTATGAGAGCATTTGTGCCCCCATCAAGTAGAACAGTGAAACATTAGTCTACTAATGTATCTACTACCTCCCTTTATTTATCCAGAGGGAAGCACATAAAAAGTTTGAAAATGTTCATAAAGTGATCTTAGATCCTTACTCTCAAAATTGTATTAAAATCTTCATGCTACATAAATCTTTACATGAAAAAGTGTCCTATCTTTCATCAGATTTTCAAACCATAGTGTGCTCCAGAAATTTCCAAATTTCCTGACATTTACTCCTAACTTGGACCGAACTTTAAGCACCATTATCTCCCACTTGATCCCACTATTTCATTTTGAGACTTAAAGTGCTACCTGTGATTTGTAAATTTCACAACTGCACATATTTTTCCTTGAGCTCAAACTGTCCTTCATGCCTCTATCTAGAGACCCCACTCATCCCTCAAGGCCCAACTGACAAGGCAATCTCATGAAGGTCCTTGGTCACTTATCTCTGGTCCAGTGATTCTGATTTCTTTTTTTTTTTTTTTAAAGATTTATTTATTTATGCATACAAGCACTGGGGTACAGGCAGAGGTGTGGAGGGTGAGAGGATTCACCACAGAGAGCAGGGAGCAGAACAGGCAGATCAACGGAAGTACACTGCTGAGGGGAGCAGCGGGCACAGCAGGAGAGGTCTGCNGCACCATGTGGGTCCCCTCCCTGGCCGGCAGCAGGGATCGAACTTGTGCTGCAGTGGCTGCGGTTGCTTCATAGTGCGTTGCTTAACCCTCTGCGCCACCAGGGAGGCCCGATTCTGATTTCTTAGCGGTGCTTTTACTGTGTACGCTTCTAATAGATGAATTATCTAATAATTAGCTAACAATTAGCTAATATTTTATGCAAATGTTCATCTCCTTCAATGTGAACTTCCTTGAGCTCAAAAACTATGTGATTTATTGTAATTTTTTTTCTAACTTAAGCTTTCAATTGTCTTTCACTTATAGCGAGGGCTCAAAAAGTTTGCTAAATGAATTGATGAATACACGTGTAAACAAAATGCTATAAAAACCAGCTAATGACAAATAAGGTACAAATCTTTGCTAATATCTAATAATTATTTATCTATTTTCAACAACCCTGGTTCCACAAAGAATCTGATGTACTCCTTACAAAATTATTTCACACACATTATACCTTTCCTACAACTTTCTTCTTTTACTTTTGATTTAATTTTTAAAGAGCCTGCTCTGTGTACAAAGATAACGTGTGACTTTAAAGTTACTTGCTTTAAAAAACTGCGTCAAAGCTATAATACATGAAAGAGTTAAAATATTAGACGCTATTACATGAAGAACTGAGCAATATAGCATGGGATTTTACTTTAGTTTTAACCATCAAAAAAAAAATCACAATATATATTCCAACCAGAGAGCCTGATGGAGAACCAAAATATGTAAAAAGGAATCAGACACTATGGAAGAAGGCAGGGGAGAAGCACAGGAGTTAGTTTGCCAGCACTTACACAGAATCTCCCTCATATCCCTTCTTTTGGTACGGTGAAGGACACCATACTTGATCCAAAGAATTCACTTCAGTCACACTTGCCAAATTTCAGTTCTACCTTCCTGATTTTTGCTATAAATACACTTCTGGACTTTTAACTGCTTTTTTTTAATAACATATGAACAATATTTTATAAAGACAAACAAAAAAAACAACTACTAAGTCTTCTCTTAAGAGTAACTGTATAATATGTATAACTAATAATGCTAGTCACATTTTATTCTAAAGCATATTCAATAATAGATAACTGATAGTTAACTACCAGACAGAAGACAGACACAACAATGGAAATTTTAAAAGTTTCTGTTTTCTCCTTCTTTAGTTAATGAAAATAGACTTTTCAACAACTCAATATTCTATATGTCAATTCTCAGAAAGCTCACTTAGTCACCCTTTAGTTAACTTTCATCTTAAACTTAAGAACCTCTGAGGGATGCTCAGAGGAATAAGACAGCAAATGAAAAGTCTAATCCACAATAAAATATCAAAAATAATATCTCAATATTTGATGTATATATTATATGAGACAATATATGTGTTGGAGAACTTTGTAAATTGTACTCACAATAGCTATTTGTCAAGTTTCCCCAGAAAAAAAAAATAAGGCAGAAAAAAGGAAATCAGTTTTCTTCTTGGAGTTCAAACACCTACACTAAACCCAGCCCCCTCTCGTAAAATGACTTTGGGTAAGTCTGGAGATTCTCTGAGTGATGGTTCCCTCTTCAGTGACTTGTTGATGACCATATTTCAGGACTTAAAATATAATGATATAGGGGCCTCCCTGATGGCACAATGGGTCAAGCAACGCACTATGAAGCAAAATGCAGCCACTGCAGCATGAGTTTGATTCCTAGTCTGGCCAGGGGGGTGACCCACATGGCAGAGCAGACCTCTCCTGCCTTGCCAGCTACTCCCCTTAGCAATGTGTTTAGGTCAATCTGCCTATTCTGTTCCCCACTCTATCTCTGGTGAATCCTCTCATCCCTCACACCTCTGGTCTGTACCCCAGTTCTTGTATGCATAAATAAATAAATCTTTAAAAATGATATAATGATATAGAGTACGTGAGCTCATTGAGTGTGAGTTTCCCAATCCCTGATTTGGGCTGCTATTTTATCTGTTAATAAATTCTATATGCAAAGCATATATAAAAAGGCAAAAAAAATCATAATATGATCATTATCAATCTCTATGACCTTAAAAATCAAATAAGTGAACACAAAAGGAAAGTTTAGTTTTTCCCAGTGACTCTATGACTCAACTTAAAATGAGTATGGCCCCACAAAATTATCATTTGTCTCAAAGAGAGAGTCTATTTAAAGCAGATATAGATGTTCATTGGAGCATTTATTAAACAAATTCAGTATTTATTGAATCAAATGGAGTTTTAATTTAATTAGGACATCAAAGAATGTCTGAGAAAATGGCCTTTCAAATAGATCTCAATGGAATTAGCCAGGCAAATAGCAAGGAGATAGGTGCTCTACCATCCATATGTGCAAAGACCATGAACTAAGGAAAAACTTGGGAAAGTCCAAGACTTAAAAGAAGTCCAGAGTAGCTTCAATGTTGAGAGCAGTGAGAGAAGGGAACCAAATGAGTTTGTGGAGGTACTTCCAATAGAAATCAAAAAAGTCAAGAATTATCTACAACAATGAAAAACACAAGTTGGGAGATGAAATACTGTTTGACTTCTTTTTTTATTCACTCTGGCTGCATTGGTATGTGGATTCAACAGGGAAGATATGTAATCATGGAGAGCAGTTAGGAAGCCAGTAGAGTATATCAGATAAGCAATGATGCTGCCTTAATCTCAACTGTAAACAGTGGAGGTAGACATCAAACTCCACAATTACTGAATTTGGAAAAAAGAAAGGAAGGGACCAAGGTGTTCAAATCTTGGTTTAATCAGCTGGGCATATGCCAGTGCTCTAAGATGCATTAACCTGTGGGAGACACTTATTTAGGGAAGAGGATAAAACCAAACACATTAGACCACTGGCTCTACTGCCACTGAGGGTCACAAAAGGTACTAAAACAAATTTCACATGAGAACAGATATTTTTGGGAATAGGTGAGATGATTTAGGAAGAACTATACTGGAATAAAAGTTGACAGTCTTGACTACTTACTATGGTTGAACTGAGCTAGTATCAGCTTATGAACTTTTCCCAGCAACAGTTTCTACCCACTTTAAAATAAGGAAACAAGGTTACACTACTAATAGCTGAATGATAACCAACCCAATCTTACTCCAACCTTAGGTACTGCTGCTCCACACTGCCTCTCAGCAAAAGAGGAAATGAACATGCAATATGATCCCTGAGGGGTTCAATTTATAGTTCAGGAAGAGCTAGCAAAGAAGCAGGAAAAACAGAATGAGAATGTGGCATGGGGAAAGCCAGATGCATAGCACTGCCCCAAAAGATGAATGAACATTTTCTAAAAGGTGTTGAGAGGTTAAAGGGAAAGAGAGGTCAGGGTGAAAGTCAGATGTCTTAGAAAGAAATGGCAATCAGATGGTCTGCTGATCACCACACCAGAATCAGAAGGTAAAATAAAATCAACAGAGTAATAGGAAAAAACAAATATAAACATGAAGTGTGTGGTCTGCGAGATCATCTTTTAAGAACAAGAATAAGGACATTTTAGGTAAACAAAAATACGAAAGTTGATCTTTAACACCCAACACCAAAAACTTTAAGGAATATACTTTATCAAATGTGAAATGATTCCATAAAGAAAGTTCTCAAGTGCCAAAAAAAAAATGCTGAGCAAAGAAATTAGACAACTAGTGAATCTAAATATTGTCTATAAACTAATATGCACATTTATAATATGAATAAAAAACTTCTAGTCTTCTCGATGAAGGAAAACACAAAATCAGTAAAAATGAAATTTAATTACATAAATGGCTAATAAAAGCTATAGGAGAATAGCATAAACAACTTTATGGTAAAAATTTTTTAAAATTATATGAAATGGGAAAAAAATCCTACAAAACGCATATAGGTTTAGTTACGTATAATTTTAAAACTAACTGAAAGAGAAATAATTCAATATTTAAAAATTGTTCGACTGGTTTAAAAATTGTCTCTTATTAGGTTCAGATACTTACACAAACAAGTTTTTTCTTACTTCACAAGAGATTATTTCAGTCTTGTACAAATTCTTCCCAAGACTACAGAGTATGAATCCTCTCCTATCCACACTAAAGGTCAGTATAATGGTATAGCCAAAATCAGACAAGGAGAATAAGAGAAAACAAATATTACCACCTACCTTTGTTATAAACATAGATGCAAAATACTAAAGAAATATAAGAAAATATAGTCCAGGATATAATTTTTAGAAGAGTATTAAAATATACTAGGACCACAATGATTTTATCTCAAAAATGCAAAGGAAATTTACCTTATAGAAAAATGTCACATTAACAAATGAAAAAATATTTTAAAAATCATAATTTAAATATATAGAGAAAAAACGTTTTATAAAACTCAGTATCACTCAAAAAACTCTTAGCAAAATAGGTATAGAAGGAAACATACTTGAAAATGTCTGCCAACATCAATGTAGTTGATAACATCAATATCAGTAAAAATACAAGGATACCTCTATTGCTGTTTCTGTTTCAAGGTTTACTGAGGTTCTAGATGGCAATGTAAGATAAGGGCAGGGTTGGGGCAGGGAAGCCAGGTATGGGGATTTGAAAGGGAAAAACAACAGAAATACCATTATCCATTATCCACACATGATGTGAACATGTATAGTGAAAATTCTAAAGAAAACACAACGACAATTTTAGAATAAGAGAATTTAGAAAGATGGCTAAATATGAAAATCAATATACAAAAATCACTTGTGTTTGTTATGCCAGCAATAATCTGAAAACAATATACCATTAACAATTACAACAAAGATACTTAAGAATAAATCATCAAAAGCTATATACAACCACATGAAAGAAAATGATAAAATATTATCCTGAGTTATTACAGACCCACAGAAATGAACAGGTACATGAAAGGTCACAATCATTATTAAAAATGTATTACTTACACCTCCCTGGTGACTCAAGAGGTTAAGTCTCAGCACTATGAAGCTGTTGGCATCGACTTCAGCACAAGTTCAATCCCAGGCCAGAGAGCTGACCCACATGGCACAGCAGACCTCTCCTGTCTTGCCTGAGGCTCCCCTCAGCAGTGTATTTCAATCTGCCTGTTCTGCTCCCCACTCTATCTCTGGTGAATCCTCCTCTCACACAACCCCACCCCCACACCTCTGGCCTATACACCAGCTCTTGCATGCCTAAATAAATAAACCTTTTAAAAAGTGTACTCTTTATGTCTAATTGACTAATAGCTTCCATAAAACTTCAACATAATTCTTTAAGGGCTACTGAAAGCCATTGCCAAACTAATCTTGATTTCTGTTGAACAATATAAGCCTCCCAAATAGCAAAAAGTAAAATGTGTACATTGCACAAAAGGAGGATACCAAACAGGCATCAAAATATAATATAAAACTTATAAAGTGATACTAAGGCAAGGGTAGACATACTGGAAAAAGGATTAAAATAAAGGACTCAGAATGAAAGCTACATAGAAATAGGTAAAGTTACAATGTTATAGAAGTAGCATTGCGGATTCCTAGGGAAAGGATGGACTCTTAAATAAGTGATTCTAGAACAAATGGTGTCTAGACATTTATGAAAATATGGAACTGTAACCCTACTTCCCTCTCTACAATATCAATCCCAATTATATTAAACATTTAAATGTAGAAGACGAAATTACAAAATCCTTTACAGAAGAAACACACAAGAGAATACTATACTTGGCCCAGAAGAGAATTTTTCAACCATGATACAAAACATGAGACGGTAAATGAAAAAAACAGTTGGACTATTTAGAGGTTACCTCTTTTGCTATCAAAAGATACTACAATAAGGTAAAACGACAGGTTATAAAATAAAGTATTTGAAACAGGCATGACTGAGAATTATTACTCAAAACATTATAAATAACTTTTAAATGTCAATAAGGAAAAAAATACCACAATAGAAAATTGAGAGATTTTACAGAAGATCAAACATGAATGATAAATACATAAGAAGAGGTTTAACCATATTATCAGGGAACTACAAATTAAGGCAACAGCAAAATACATTTTACATCGTATAGACATTAAGTTGATACAAACTAGGAAATTTTAACACCAATGCATTAAAAAGTAATTTTTTATACTGCAGGTAGAAGTGTAAATTGGGTTTTAAAAAGGGAAAACAACTTGGCCCTTTTTGTCAAGTTAATCATAACTGTACAACCCAGTAAATTTACTCAAAGCTATACAGCTTCTAGATATCAAAAAAAAATGTTTAAGAATGCATCCACGCGATCTATATGAAAGCACACTGTTCCAAAGAGTGGAAATCAATCTAAAGGCTCATCAACTATAAAGTATATAAATAAATTGAGGCCTATTCACCAGCACTGAAAATGCCCCATAGATTTAGACCCATGGCTAAATCTTACAAGTGAAAAAAGAAAGTAGCAAAGACTCCATGAGAGTATCACTTTTATATTCTGTAAAGTAAAACAACATATTGTGTTGCTGTTTTTTTCTTTCTCTTTTTTTTTTTTTTTTTTTTTAAGAACAAGAAAATATCTACCTCTGGAAGGGAATGAGGGGAATTTATGAGTAGGGAAGGAACCCAGAGGAGAAAAGTTATATCACTCTATTTCTTACAGTGAATAGTGGGCCCACTCGTCTTCACCTTTAAAAGCAATAATTTACACATGCTACATATATTATCTGGTAGGTGTCAAACACTACATGATAAATATATCTTGAAATACTCAATTGGGGTAAACTTAAAAATTATGTGGGAAAATGGGCTAGGAAACAGTCAGTGTGGACAGTAATTAACAAAAGTCTTGCAAGGAAGGCTATGGTCCTGAATGAACAGCAGAGTTTCTGTTTGGTTTCTTGTATTTTGTTTTGGTTTTAATTATGAAATATTTCAAGTATAGAGCTGTCAACCATAACTGTCTATTGTTTATTTCTTTCCAAAATGATAAAGGATTGCAGATACTGTTAAAGCACTCTGTGTGCCCTCCCCACCCCAAAGTAAGACACTTGTGTTTCACACTGCTTTCTGAGACATCTCATGTATGCCTAGATCTTGAATGAGTTCTCCAGGAGGCAGAGCCAACATGTGAATATAGCCCCCGCTTCCATCAAGGTTCTCCACTAACTCACCAGTAGCAGGAAAGGTGCTTTAAGGAGTTTTTTGCTTAGTGCCAGCGGTTCCATGCCTCTCCGCTCTCTGCACCCTTCTGATGAACACACAGGGCTCTTACATCATGGAACCAAGCATTAATACCTGGCACAGCGTAGGGTCAGAGAAAAGTTATCAGGCTTTTCCGCCCTCCTGCCATTGGTGTAATGATCGACATCTGCGGTTCTGCATGCATCCTAAGTGGGCACTCACAAGTGGGTGCACCTGGGCTTAGACACAGGCATATAAGAGTGGTATCACGAGGAAACGCCAACAGAACGAGAACATAGAACAAGAGCAGAAGAACGAGAAGAAAGAAGCAGCAGTCCAGAGAGGGAAGATGTGCTGGGGAATAGGAGGCCTGCCAGCCTCCTGCCCCACCTCTTCTGGCCCCCCTGCCTGCTATGTACCTGGTCACCGCTGATATACTGACGCAATAAAAACTGAAAAAGCCACCGAGGCCTCCAGGACTCCTTCCTTGACCCGTCTGCCTGAATCATTGAGAACTTGCTCTGTCCCCTTCCTGTCACCACACATAGCCATCACGATCTAACTCTGCCAATGCATAACCTCAATGTTCTAACCAGCTGGGCTAAGCAAAGATGGGAAGATAAGAAAGGAAGGGGGGAAGGTGTAGGGTCAGAGAACAATCAGGTCTTTCCACCCTCCCACACTGATGATGGACACCTGCAGTGCTGCGAGCATTCCAGGGTGGGCATGAGCAAGTGGGCGCATCTGAGTTGGACACAGGCTTAAATGGGTGGCTTCATGAGGACACCAGAACTGACAGGACCGACAGTACTGACAGTACCTACGAGCAGCAGCAGTAGAAAGCAGACGAGAGGGTGAGATGCGCTGGGGGCTGAGAGGCCTGCCAGCCTCCTGGCCCCCCGGCACCCCTGCCTGCCATGTTCCTGGCCACCTCTACTAATAAAAGCATGAAAAGCCATCGAGGGCTCCAAGACTCCTCCCCTTCCTTGACCCATTGCCTAGAACCATCCCGAACCTTGCTCCTGGGCCACCCTTTCTTGCTGCTACAAAGGAAAACAGGGAAGAAGGGGAAAAAGAAAGGTGTTAATTTTCCTAACTTAAATGGGCTAACACACATACTGGTTTGAGAGGATATTACCAATAGCAAACAGAAAGTGAAAACATGGAGCAGGAAGGGCAGAGAAAGAGAGACATGGTCAGTGTAAAAGAGGGAGGCAGTCACCAGAAAACAGCAAGGAGGGATAGTGTCTGGAATTTGTAAAACCGTGGAGCTTTAACTTGTCCTTAATCGGGAGTTAACAAATAATTTCTTCCCTATGAGCCATCTCAAGCAAAATACAATCAAATAAGTAGTGTTTTGATCTCGGACATAACATCATCGAAATCAAGCCACACTCCTAAAATTCACCAACAAAGATACTCAACAACATCTTGTGGAAGTGCTGATACCTGATTTCAGATAATCAATGAATCCAATTCAATAGCTTTAACTAAACCACCATCATGTTTACTGGTAATAAAAACATAAGCTATAAGACGCTTAAATAGTACATTATTACTGAAAACCATTAAATAAGAAAGAGTCCCTTTTGCCTCATTCTCCCACTTCCACCTCCGTGCTGCACCTCTCACAACAGAATTGCAAAATCAATCCACCATTTTTCTCAGGAAATAAATAGTAATTCTATGGTGCTTGGTTGCTAAAAAGACAGTGAATATAACATGGTGGCTATATAAAATATAGGTTTTTAAGCATTAAAATGACAGGAAGTCTCACCCCCAAAAAACAAAAACAAGTACCCACCACGAATGCTCCCCAGTGGGCTAAAGTTACAGATTTCAAATAAGATTTATGGTGAAATCCCCTTGCCCCTGTTCACCATCCACACTCAGAACCAGTAATACATCTCTTACCTGTATTTCTGCACAAACCTGGCAGAGGCACCCACACCAACTATCCTTAAGTCTGTGTTCCTGACTGCAGGCAAGTGTTCCCAGGAACCAAATCTGCCCAGCAGCACACAGCAAAGATACCCTATGGCTCAGCTCCCTATCCTTCTCCTCACTATCCTCCTCCCCAACCTGAGCTCACCCTCCAGGCCTCTCCCCAGTTCCAGTGCTCTCAGCATGGCAGCTGCCCCTCAGTCCACCTCAGTCAACATCCCTCCCCACACCCATCACACCTCAGTCCAGGTCCCAGTGTGCAAGCCTCAGAGAAGCCGCTCCTGACCAGGTCTCACTATTGGAAACTAATGCCCCAGACTTGTGAAATGTAGGACTTGACATTTCTTTTGTTCATTATTCATTAAGTGTTCATTATTTAGTCAATGTGGGAGACTTTTGTTATTTCCAGAATAGAGCCTGATTGTAGTAGATGCTCAGTACCTATCCAAAGTAATGAACCATTTTACTGCCTTACAAATTTAAAAATAAATATGAAAAATTCAAGTACAGGAATAAAAAAGATAACCATGTATATATCTAGTGCTCTTAAGGTAAACAAATACTATCTATAAATCCAAGATTTTCATTTCAAAGGACAAATGGAGCACAGCTGTGAATGCCTTCCAAAGAGTCAGTGCTACAAAACTTCAGATTACATTAATACATTACATTATTTGGACATCAAAATCCAATTTCCATTAACTGTCAAACCTATTTTCTTTCCTTAATACATTACATTAATTGGTCATCAATGTCCAATTTCCATTAACCGTTTGTCAAACCTATTTTCTTTCCTTTATACATACACAGAAGTATACATGTACACAGATTCTGCGATTTGCAAGGTTCAACTGGATATGTGAAATCTGTACTTAGTGATATCTGTAAAATATCTTTTGAAGAAATCTGTATTTCCACATCATTCATTTAAAATATACTTTCTTATTGAGTCATCCTAGAACTTATATCAATGACAGAAAGATTGTGTCCTAATTTCAATGCTGAAACTGGAAATTTTTCTACTTTATATGACCATAATGTTTAGCAATGTAAATTTTATCTTATTTCTCAAAAATCATTTACTAAATAAAAAAATGAACAAATGAGTAGATGAAATCTAATAATTCTCAAAAATTGTATTCCTATTCCAGTGAAATATATATATAATGGGAATAGTAACATGACATGCACTCATCCCTTTCACTTTTCTGAAGGTTTTGATTTCTTTAAACAATCGGGGCTTAAACAATTATGGATTTTTTTTAAAGATTTATTTATGCATACAAGAACTGGGGTACAAGTCAGAGGTGTGGGGAGGGGGCGAGAGGATCCACCCAAGACAGAGTGGGGAGCACAACAGGCAGATCGACTGAGATATACTGCTGAAGGGAGCAGTGGGCACAGCAGGAGAGGTCTGCCACGCCATGTGGGTCCTCTCCCTGGCCAGCAGCAGGGATTGAACTCGTGCTGCAGTGGCTGCGGTTTGCTTCATAGTGCTCTTGCTTAACCCACTGCGCCACCAGGGAGGGCCCAATTATGGACTTTTTAAAGTAAAAATCACTAAAGAAAGTAATTATGGAATATTTCTCACGTTATTTGATTTTACCAAAATCACTGAGGACTAAAGTGTTGAGTCCCTGCATAAATGGACACCATGAAAGTAACACTCCATGTAAAATAAAAACAGCTTCTCCTGGGCTGAAAAGATAAACTGGAGAATAATGAGAGCTTACTAAAGTCAGGGGTAAACCAGATGTCAAAAGAAAATTAACACTGTGGTCAAAATTTTAGATGAAGTATCACAGTGCCCACAAGAGAACAGAACATTTAGTGGTTTGAACCAACAACCAAAGGAGACAATGATAAGAATACACACAACAATGAACTAAGATTAAAATTAATACTGTTTGGTCTTTCCTTTAAAATTACAAAGTTGTGTTATATATGGAATTATGTCCTCAGTCTTGAAATGTAATTACCACCTGGTAACCAAAATTCTTTCTGAGTTTAAAGCTTTGGTGTTACATAGTTTTTAATTATTTATTTATTTATGTACACAAGAACTGGGGTACAGGCCAGAGGTGTGGGGGTTGAGAGGATTCACCAAAGACAGAGTGGGAAGCAGAACAGGTGCTAGAGATAGGCTGAAATACACTGCTGAAAAGGAGGTGTTCCTCCCTGGCCAGGGATCGAACTAGGTGTTCTAGTGGCTGCGAATCGCTTCATGGTGCTACGACTTAACCCTTTGCACCACCAGGAAAGCCCCACAAAATGTTTCTAATATAAAGTCTTATTTTGAAAAGTGAAAGAAAAGTTTCAGGAACACATTCATCATACATAATGGGAATTTTATAAAATAGGTCTCTTATAGTCTGTCATAAGAATCTTACTTATACTTAGTAGCAAATACATTAATAAATTCTTCCTATGTCAATTTCAACCATTACTTGATTGAAGCATATGCTACAATGCAATATGGTCATACAGAAAGATACTTCAGTATGAACTGATCAGTACTTGAGGAAAGTTGGTACTAATATGTATTTTTCCTATTTGTGACATAATCATGATGGATTTTATCCAAAGATTTACTGGGTCATTCCATATTGTTTTTACAAACATTATATAAGTTTTATCTAAAATCACAATCTTTAACAATGTTTTCTTAATGTATTTTGACTGCATCATAGGACAATTATAACCATCACATTTCCTTGCTAACTTTTGAACCAAAAGATGTAGCACAAGTAATGCTGATAGTAGTGAAAATAATAAAAGCATAATAATGAATTTATACAATCTTAAAATATTTTAAAACGTAGTATAAAACCTTGAATTATAACTGAAAACTTTCATATATTTTTTTCAGTCTTAAGATTCAGGCTTTGAAGTTCTACTACTTTATCAATATGAGACATCTATTGGTTAGCAAACATTGCAAAACAACTCAGCTATCCAGAATTGGGTCAAATAATTCTCTCCAAAATAGCTATTGTTTTGGCTCAAAAAAATTTGTACTACAATTGATATAATAGGAGAGTTTGGAACTAGGAACACAAAAACTTCCATTTCCATCCTGATACCATCATTAAAAACCTATCCTTTTAGAAGGAACTAGATTATAATCTCTAACACCCCCCCCCGCCCCCCCCACCCAAGGAAATCCTCAGCTCAGTCCATTTTTTTAAAAGGCATCCAATTTAGGGCTGCTTGCCTGGAAATCAGTTGAGGTCCCTCTGTCAGAGTTGACTTTCTGCAAATCTGAGGAGCCCCTTCCTGGGTGCTGACTATAATTCACTCTTCACAAACAGCCTTCCTTTGCGCCTGCCCTATGATCTTGATGGAAAAAACTCCACTCTCACGTTGCCATGTAAAAACTCTACCCCTCCTTCAAGAATCAGCATCCTCTTCCATGAAGCCTTCACTACCAATTTCACCCAGAAAGAAATAAATTCTTATCTAAACTCCCATGGCATTAACGACACTTGTGTATTAGTTATGTATGTAGTTTTCTATCCTTTCTTGTCAAACACATGCCCTTTAAGGGCAGGCTCTTTCTCCCAAAAAGCCAACAATGTCCTATAATTTCTAACACAGATGTCTGAACATAGCAGGGACTAAAAATACATTTTAGCAAAAACCATCCATAAGAATTATGATAGGTGGATAAGTAACTAACTAACTAGGTAGATTAAAAACAACATCCTATTTTCATTGCCAATATATATATACCCAAGAGGCAAAACTAAAGCTGTGCTACAGGTCTTTATACAGTGATATAAACAAATGTTTTTTTGACCATTCATAGGTATTTTATTCATTTTAAGTGAATATAAAAGTAATTACTGACAAAGTATACCAATTTGCATGTTTTTCATGTTTTGGCTCTTTAACATTTTTATACAATATGAAAATGAGAGCTACCAATTTAATGTCCTCCTTCACAGAAAGGTCTTTTCCTAGGTTAGCAGTCCTCTAAATACTTTGTATTTAAGACTTGGTTGGGAAATCTGAGATAAAAACCTTCCATTTGGATGCCTTGCAATTCAGCAAAGTACCCCAAAAGGGACTGTTTAAATCAGTGGAAGATTAAAGCAAGGAAGAACATTATAAAAGGTATTCTGTAACGGGGCTTTGTCACCACCTTCTCTGTTTTATTGGGAAAACAGTCTTTGCCCAGGGGGCTGAAAGTTTATATGCCAACCATCAGTTTAACTATTCAAAGTTAAAAATGTCAGAGAAAAAAAGTTTGTAATGGAAATGCTGACATGTCATGAAGTAAAGAGGCATAAGCAGGTGCTCCTGTAACCCAGGGTCATAATTCAATCAAGCTGTATTTTGACGTCATCTGTTACAGAAAAAGCCAAATGGTTTATGAACAGTACCAGAACCCCTGAGATTAAATTACAGCCCTGATATTTAATCATGGGTCTTACTTTGTTATTTTTAATAACACAATACATTTTAACAGTTATTCGTCAACTGCCTTAGCCAAATTAGAACACGTGATGACAAGTGAGCCGGATTACAATGTCCATCTCTCACAATCTGAATCTTTATTATTTTTTTTCATAAATGGTAGATTGTACAAGATTTCCTCTTCTTAAGGAGCATACAGTTGGTACCAAAGGATCGAGTCCAAACCTTAATTAAAAGCAGCATGGGGTCCCTGACCAGTGGGTTAGGACATCTGTATTTGTGTCCTTGATAGCCAAAAACCAACTGTATGATTTGAGCAAAAGACATTTAACCTTCCCCAAAATTGGCTCCTAACCTAAAAAATAAGACCTTTCTAAGGTCATAAGTAAGTAAGTCTAAATAGCTATAAATTGCTTGCTTGAAAAATAATATTGTGCGCTTATTTTGGGATTTCCTAAGGATCTAAATACAAAAATTTTATAGCTGAAGAGCTGATAAATTTTTAATTCAATTAAAATACTCAGATCGAAGAGGTATGATTACATGAGAACTTGTAAGCCAAAATTTTTAGGGGCAATATCAGCATCAGCAAATGAAAACAGGTTCTTTAAAAAGTAATGTACAAATACTGCTGAATGTGTGAAGGGATGTTTGCAAAACAAATCAATACAGGCACATCCAACAATGGATTGCAGTTAATAAACTATATATAGTAATTACCACCAATGGCAGTCTAGAAAGTCATTCATTAAATGTTAATTGTCACACAAAAGTACAAAAGCAACCATTTGAACAATCATGAGGCTGCACCTTTAAATAAAATAGTTTCTTACAGTCCTGAAATTCATCCATATAAACTGATTTTAAACACACCTGGGTATTTGATATGCTGATTAACTGGGTCTTTATTTGTTTTTGAAATGAAAGTAAATATGACAACCTTTTTCAACACTTTTGCTATTCCTGGGAGCCTGATATAATAAATATATATTATGTATTACAAAGTGCTAACCAATCTTCTCTAAAGATTAAATGGCTACTTCTCTTATGTGTCTCTGATAAGCATTAAAAGACTTTTGATTCAAAATATGCACCTAAAACTCATGTATATACCTTAGCGTTCAATATAAATGGGCTCATAAAAAAATGTATTATCACGTATAGTTTTTAATCTTGATGACTTTTGAAAATTTTACACAGATTAATAACAAACCAGTAACAATCACCAAAACAAACAAAAAAACTTTTAATAAAGGTTGTACTTTACTTTCTCTAATACTTTGTACTATCCAATTAACTTGAAAGAATACCTGGTCACAAGAAACAGCTCATAAAATACAAAAAATGGATGGGGGGGGGGGGGGAGTTGTTTATACCTCACTTCATTTTGATTCTATGTCTGCACAAANAAAAAAAGGGGGGGGGGGGGGGGGGGGGAGTTGTTTATACCTCACTTCATTTTGATTCTATGTCTGCACAAAATCTTTCTTCAACATATAGACACACAAAACATAAAGGTTTGGCCAAGAACATTTTGGTTCAAGACTTGTAAATTGAAGAACATTTCAAAACACACCATGTTTCTTATTAGGCAACTTAAGATCTGTTATCTTGGCTTATGGGAATAGATCTAAATAGCATCATAATACTAAACATTGAAAATCACAGGCCTGGGGCCACCAGGACTCAACTCTATGCCTTGGACGAGGTTGCAAACTTCCAATATAAAATGTAGTTTACCATTAGGAGTAAATGTTTGATCTGTAAAGCTTACAAAATTACTTTGTTTATCATAGCAGATGAAAGCAAAAAGGAATAATTTTAAGCTCAAAACAAAACTGTTTATATGACAGTCTTTACTGCTCCATGATTCTAAGCATTTAAGACAGATTCGAGCAGTTAACAGCATAAACTTTCATTACATAGTTCTATTATATATGTTTATGTGACTTAGCTGTTCATCTGTTATTTAAGTGATTTCCTCATTACAATAGTAGGGTAAAGATAATATGCTGATGCTGTCAAAAATGTTAAGCATTTCAGTCTCAACAGATCTTGGATCCCCATGCTTGTTTAATGCATTTTATTTACTTGAGTCAGTGTCAAATAGAGTACTGCCTATTCCTTCTGAATTTAGAAAATGTAACATTATAAGCACATGTCTGGAATAGGCATATCAAAATTACAAAACTGTTTACTTTAGTGATTTAAGATTATTGATCCTGTATATTAAGTTTCAAAGTTCTAACAATGAAGTGTAAACTTTTTTAACAGTTAAATCTTTTTTTAACAGTTAAAGATCAGAGATCTTTATTTTTAGATTAACAGAAAAAGCTAAGTTTGGTTATCTCAACTTTTTGCTTGAGTACTTAAAAATAATTCAAAATGAAATATTTTCACGGGAACCTATGCAGGCTGTCAATTTACAATAGAAGAACAAATTTTAAAGTATCCACCTATTTTCCCTGTAAAAGTAACAACAGTATGAAAGTAACATACTAAGTCACATTTAAATCCAAAATAGATTTGAAGGCTAGCTTATTTGTATACTAAAGCAGGAAAAATAACAGGCATGGCTCATACATTTTAAATGTTATCAAAAAATGCTTATGAACTCTAAAAATCTGGAATAATATTGCAATGTTATTTTTATGGCTATATAATCTTGAATAAGTTACATCTGATTGTATATGAAAAAGAGAGTGATACAAAGACAGAGACAGAGACAGAGACACAGAGGTAGCCAGGTCTGGATACAAAACTAATTCATTACCCATTACCTTGAGACCAATTTGTTTTACATCTCTAAATCTCAGTTTTCTAATCTACAAAGTGGGTTGGTAATCCTTGCTTCTCACTGGACTCTTGTGAGGATTAAAGGCACATAATGAATATAAGGTGAATAGTGCACCACTTAGTATACTAAGATGGACTTTGATTTTGTCAGGTTCATGCCTACCCACACTCTACTACTCAACACCACATCTTGCATATAATGACAGGGAAGATCAGGCAAAAGAGAATGATGAGTACCCAAACTTCAGCTCCAAATTTCAAAAAGGATACACAGGGCACATACACATGTAGATATTTATATGTAAAAATATTAGAACACAAACTCTGATCCCCTATTATGCAATACAAATTAGAGAAAAACAACAATGAAACCTGTTATTTCGTAAAGAATTTGCAGGACAACAGAGAAAGAGCAAATCAAAACTTTTTTTTTATAACAAATAAAGGCACAATTTAGAACCTCCTTCACTTGGGCCTCAGTTTTCTTTGGCTGCCCAAAGGATTTAGACTATTTCTAAGAGGTTTCTGTGCTCAAATTCTATAATTCTAATATAATGTGTTTAATGTCAGTTGTTTTTTAATGTATCAAATTACTTTACAAAAATCCATACAAATACCAACCATTAAAATTGTTTTAAAATACACCACACGCAATTAAAAAACTACTCAACAAATACCTTTAAAGAATTGTCATTTTTTCCCCCATGTTATAAGCATGAACGCAAACTGGTACAGATGGTATTAATTCAGAATGCTGACCATTTAAATTCTCTATGATATAAAACTACCCACTGGATTGATTTTTCTCCTCACTCAATTTACTAATTTGACCTGTCCTTTTGGTGTCTAGTGTAGACAGGCTAATTTGTATGAACATCAAGAAATGTTTTCCCACTTCCAAAAATGACCCACAACATGGATGTGGTGTGTTTTACGACTGCTCTTAATTGTCCAAACACCCATTCACTTGGCAATCTTTCTTTAACAAATGTTGAATACCTAGGTAAAACTAAACAGTTAGGGGGAGCTCAACTTTTAAAGTAGGGCAAAAGATACAGCATCCATTACAGAGTGATTGTGAAAACATATTAACAGATGTCACCAGGGCTGTTCTTGAGTATAGATAATTTTAGTGACTTTAAAACTACTTTGTAAAATGATGACAAAGGTAGTATGTTTATCTTTTGCTCACAAAACAATCAAAGGTAACCAAGTAAACTTTTGTTTTATTATATCAGAAAATTAAGCCCTTGTTCATCAATGAATTATAGATTCTAGGTGCATCTTTTTTTCTTTTGGTAACTTTGCCATCCTACTTTTTAATGAGAATCATTTTCAAATCATCTAGGCATGTGGATGCTTTTAGTTTAAGATCAAAGCTATAATGGATATTAAATTCTTTTGTGTTAAGTTACTATACAGGTTACAAGTACTTCTTAAAAATAATTCCAGAGCCCACCAATTCTCCCTGTTAAGGTCATGGAAGCTCTGAACCATCATGGCTGAATTGTTTTAGTGCTCTCTGCTGAACACCTGCAAACATCAAACAAAAACTGCTGGTCCTTTCCTGGGTTGACAAAAGCCTTTCATGTGAAAAATGCTCCCTGGGAATGTCAGGCTGTAGCTCAGGTTACATTCCATTCTCCCTAGCAGCCTCACCATTTCTTAAGGTGGTAGGAAAAACCATGTTTGTGAAATGTAAGATTAAAGGGAATATGGCCACACTATATTTTCATTCTCACATTGCAAATCGCGATGAAGTACCCTGTATTAATAGAATCAAAAACTACTGGGAGCTTTAAGCATGAAATATTACCATGCCTCACTTTGAAAAATAACATAGTTGGCTTTTCAAATATGAACAATTTAGTTATACTTTGACTTTCTATTGCCTGGATCCAAGTTTCAAAGCTACATGTGAAAGTGACATCTTAGCCCACTCAGGACACAGCATATCAACCTGAAGTAAATTTAGAAAATTATTTCTCTGTCCAAAGTTTCATCCTTCCATTTAAAGGGAGAAAATTCATTTTTCCTGATTAATTTATTTGTTACTCTAAAAGGGATTTATCTTTGTTACTGAGTAGAAATATAAGCCATTTTCTACACTAATAGCCATGTGTTCAAATAAAGAAAAACCAACACTGCACTCTTTACTTATATATTAAAATCATTATAATATTGTATTGGATGAATACTCTGCATTTTCACCCAGCAATCAAAATAAATAGTCACTACACCTTTTTCCCTTATAAGTCAGCATTAAGGTCTGAAAGTACACATCTCATATAATGTGTTTTAAAGCGCAATACCTTAAAAACAATCACAGCATATTCATTAGAAATATCATAAGACTAAAAATCTCTGTCTACACTTCTACATGTAGGCACACACACATATAGCTGTCTTAAGAATTATGTAAGTTTTAATATCTGATCACTAACCAAAATACATTATTAATACAATTCATATTTATCCAGTTTGTACTCTCTGTAAACACTTAGACATCATAGCAAGAACTTTATTTAAATATGAACATAGAAAATAGGCCAGATGCACAGTTGTCTTTTCAAATGTAGTACAATTTCATGCTTCTGCATCACCTTATTTTATTAAACCATACCTAAACTGATACACTTGTTATTCCAAATGTGTCAGTTTACAAAGTATAAGCGTATTTTGCACTGAATTTGAAAACAGTCTAATTCTGTGCATTTCTGACATAATCTACTTTGATATTTTACCTAAATACATATTTTCTTAAGTCATGTAGAAAATTGTCAGAGATAGTTACTATCTTTATGTCTAATAGAAAAATATCAATTTGCCTACAAAATATACTTGTACTCATATTTAAAGTTGTACTGAGAATACAATACAGGAATTGGGAAGATATAATGCTACATCTAATACAACAACAAATAATAAAATCCCTATGGAAAATACAGAAGGGTCCAGAACAGTAAAACACAAACTATGTTGAATAGTACTTTTAAGCAAAGCAAACCCTAAAATATAAAAGATAGACTGTAACTATAGGGAGGGTCTCATATTTTATATATCAAGTTATAGAGACAAAATTCTCCTTAAGCATAGGTGGGACAGAAGAAGGAAAAGTAACTTATCTGGAAATTAACAACTTGTAAATGCCATAAATTTTATAAAATCATACTACTGACACAAATCACAAAGGTGAACAGATTTCTTTCATTCCTACAGCACCAAATAAAAACTAAAAGATGTGAAAATATATTCAGTAGCTAACAGACAATTCCACTGGCATCACATAGCTAAACGATGTCAACATTTACCAGTCTGACTTAAGAACAGTACTCTGTCTAATGTACTGTTATGTACCATTGCCAGAACTCCTAAAATACTGCAGCTGTTTAACAAGCATAAATGAATTTAAGCCTTGAACCTAAAGGATAGCAGGCAAGAATGCACGCCTCCTTCTGATATGAAATCCATTGAACACAAAAAAATATTTTCTAAATGATTATCATATTTTCAGTTTTCACTTTTAATAAGAGGACCGTCGGAGAGTCCCTATTAAAACTACTCCTTAGATGCCAGATAATCATTGCACACAGACTCCTTTGTGAATCGCGCTAATGTCTTTTTTTAAGCATCACCCAAAGATCTTTCACTTATACAACACAGAAGTCCTTCCAAATTTGCAACTCTACATAAAACAAAAAATTCATTACACAAGTAAATGATTAGGGAAAAGAAAGAGCTAAATCATCAAAAAAAAAAAGATATTTTAAATATAAATGAATTCATATTTAGCTTTGAGATTAGCAAGAGGTTTTCTATTTACAGCAGGGTTTGCTATGCAGCATTCATCTGCAAAATTAAGCACTCATTTCTTTAACAGATTTAATTATACATAGTACCTAATAATTGATATTATTTACAAGGGATTTTTCCCTTTTTAAGAAAGTTAGATTTCCCCCTCTGTTTTCAAATATGGGACATTAATTTATTCCCCCATGTGAACATTGGCCTTATCTTGACATGTTTGATTACAGCTGTATTAGAAAATTGCTTTTAAATTAAGTGATGGAATTCTGAGACAGTTTCCTTGATTTAAAAACAGCTTAATTTTAATTTTGCAAAAGATAACATGTTGTGTAAATCATACCACTGATAGATAATGAAATAAACGTATGATTACAAGCTAAAATTTCAATGACTTTTTCAGAACACTTCAACAAAGCCAAAGATATACAATGAGTGAATAAACAGCTAAGAACATTTAACTACACACTAAGAATATAATTTACATACTTGAGCCAGTAAAATGTCCACTCGCCAAGGAAGTTGGTCCATTTTTCCCACTGCTCACAGGAGGTGAAAACATCTAAAAGAAACAAAGAAATATTACTGTTGAAAAAGAAGACATCTGTGTCTTCAGAGTTTGTCAAAGATCTTTCATCTTTCATATCAAATGACTTAGAGTTTATGCTAAGGGCTCATTTTAGTAAAATACAACACCATCCAACTTAAACTATAACAAGCACATTACTAATCACCCCCCCCCCCATTACCACTCTTGTTCTTTCTTTTTCCTCAGGTTCATTAGATTGCCAGTACTAGGCAAGACCAATACATTTTGAACAAACACAGCCCCCAGAATGTTTTCAACATTCAGGTTGGAGGGCAGCAATCTCTCTAGAAAACACTAGTTTTACAAAGGAGAAGAAAAAAAGTTGTTTATTTTATATTGAAAACCTTGGCCATAAACGTGGCAATGTCCATTTCCATCCCGTATAGGATTTGCCTGTCATATGTGAACCCAAATAAAAATAAAAGTGCCACCTGCACTAAATTCTCATTTCGTGTCTAATATGAGAGCAATTGGAAGCAAGTCTCTCTCTCTCTCTCTCTCTCTCTCTCTCTCTCTCTCTCCCTCTCTCTCTCTCTCTCTCTCTCCCTCTCTCTCTCTCTTTCTCTCTCCCTCCCTCTCTCTCTTTCACTCCCTCTCCAGCATTTATTTCAAGCCTAATTGGTTTCCCTCTTCTTCTACGTATCTAGTGGATAATGCGCACCTTCCTGAGTCAGAGCCTGCAAAAAGCAAAGGAACAAATGGAGAAAGTGCAGCAAGCAGACAGGGGCTACAAAGCTGCCCAGGGCTATGTTTCCTGGCAAAACTTCCGAAAGCCATTTCTCCAAAAGAAGGTCTAGAAGAGCAGCAGCAGCAACAGCAGCAGCCAGCGGCAGCAGTAGCACCAGCAACGGGGCAGCAGCAACATGAAAGAGCCCCACTTAGAAGGCGGTTTGGATTTTATTTGTGTGTTTTGTGGATTATATTTATATTGCTTTGCAAATGCATCTTATACCAAATTCATCTGACATTAAAAATGAATTAATTCCCCTGACTTGTTTGGGATTTGGTTTGAGAAAGGGATGGAGAAGGACCAAGTACAGCACAGCGGTAAAAACTCCACAAGTGTGTAAGTTCTGCTTTGTACTGATCTCACGACTGAAATTTACAAAAACAGGGTCTAAAGGGTTCTCAATAATGTATGTTCAGCAAATACAGTTTTCAGAATCCCAGGAAAAGATGTAATTAGGAGGACTACAAGTCGTACTAATCCAAAGCACCAAACTTAAAAACTTTTAAGGGACAACTGAGTCCCCAATTTTCTCTTTTCCATTTTTATACAAACACACACCAAAAAAAAAAATCAAATGAGGAGTTAGTGGCCTAAGTATTAGTTTCTCAGGATTCAGATTTGGCCAAGTTGTAAAGGTGGTTTACAGTCTGAGGGGAGTCTCCTTTTCCTTCCCATTGAGGCGAGAGTCTATCATTTTTGGGGTTCAGTGGGTAGGGAGTTACTCTTAATAAAAAGCTTCAATCTTCCATCATACCCAAATTTTATACTTAAAAACTTGTCAAAAAGATCTGAATATTTACCAAGGATTCAATCAAATAAAAATTATTCCTGTCTTTTAGATTACTATTGGTTTCTAGCTGAAATGTTTGGATTTTTTTGTTTTGTTTTGTTTTTGTTTTTTTTTTCCACAGCTGTTGTTAGTTTCCACCGTTCTTTCTTACCGCACTGAAATCCAGTAAATCACTCAGCTCTTTGTCCGTCCCTAAGGCAGCCATTCGCTGTTGGTGATGCATTTTAGCAAAATCACACAAACCTAGAAACATGGAAATAACCGCAATCAGAAAATCCAGTCCCAATCCTTGGAGAAAACACAATCGGATTTTTGGAGACTGGGGGGTTTGGGGATCGGGATGCGGGGGCGGTGGGATTAAGGTGGAAAGGAGGGAGGGATGGGAGTATTGTTTGTTTGTTTTTTAAGATGGAATAGGCAGCAATAGCAAAGAAAAAAAAAAAAAAGAAAAAGAAAAAAAGGCGATATTGCTATTATATTTCCAAAGAGAAGATCAAAA